>OX155955.1:1938339-2538339 GCA_944548615.1 Micropterix aruncella
AACCAACATTTCACAATGTAATTTCGTCCCAACAAGGCACCCGTGTACGGAATTTTAAGTATTTTAGTCCAATATTTCCAGGATGACTAGCTCGCATCGTGATTAGTGCGGATGGGTGGGTCGATTTCAAACACAATCTTTTCAACTCTTGCCTTGACCAAATGATGCCTGCTTGCCAAATTTCAGCTAAATAGGATGAAGCATTTGGGTGCTATCGTGGAGGAATACACACTTACAGACACACAGACAGACTTCAGTCTGGAAATGGTCTTAAGGCGACAGACCTCAGAAAAATATGCGAAATGTGCGGACACGCGAAAAAATAGGCGGGGTCAATTTTGTAGGGTTTGACCAATAAAAATCCAGCGTTGACGAAGCGTCAAACGCAGATTCTACGTCCGCTAGCTCCGGCGACCAGGCGCATACTAAACATTCTATCGCAGCGCTGGCACAGCATAACTATCTTTACGCAGTGCTGGAATCAGTATGTTAATGGCAAAGCATATTTAGCGTAACTCTCAGAGCGCTCTCACGTTTTAATTAAGTGTAATTAATTTAGGGCCTAAAAAATGTGGCTAAGTGCTGCCCTAGAGAATACCAAGTCAATATAATGAAATTATAATAAAACACACTCACCGCTTACATTGTAGTAGTAATCGCGCCTGAAAGTTTTCGAAGTCAGTTTAAAGCCTTAATGTCTAAGGCAATGAGCAACAATTTCAAGTCTAAATTTTAAATTGGTTTCTTATCGAGGGATTGACTTAGAAACTTTTTGAAATTAATGCTTATATTTTTTTAAAAACCCATAAAACTAAAATTCTTCAGATATGGTCGTTCCCAGGTATCATGTCGCCTTTATATAGCCGTCTTCATCTCGAAAAAAAAATACGCGTTCACAATACTTTACCTCCTCGTCGGTTGGTGGGCCGGTAAAGTAAAATATTTATAAACAAATTTTATTTGAAAAAAAGATATTCAATACAAAAAAATGATCATGGCGTACTAACGTTCGAAGGGAGTGGGGGCAAAAGCAGGAAGAAGGACGACTGTCGAGTGTACATTGCTATGTTTATCCTTTTTAATTTACCAGGAAGGCGTTTTAAAAAGTATAAACCCTATTATGTGCAGACTAATGATCTGGAACTTAATGGCGCGGGATATGATCATTCGAAGGTAATGAGCCTAATGCGATGAATTTCCTTCTGGGTATTAAAGAGCGACGCTTATAGAATTTGCAGAGCCCCTTGAACGAAAATAATGAGGCGTTTATTTTTTAACATCGCACATTTATTCATCTAGCTAGTACATGCCAGCGTGACAACAGTCATTACAGAGTTAGCTTATTTGACAGAATTTACAGTTGAAATTTTGACACAACTTTACATTTAAATTCTCACGTGTTTCTATTATATATACCTATTAAATAAACGTTGCACCTGTGACAGGTAAAACACGCTTTTATAAAAAAACAGCGCCAGAGACACAGCAACGAATGACCGGGTACAGCTGGTATGTAACATAATGATAAATATAACATAAATACTTATATTATAGATTTATTAATAATAAGAAATATATAATAGCAATAAACTAACATCACTGCATGTAAAAATATATATTATAGTAAAAATATATTATAGTAACATTATATATTAAAGTATATATAATATAGTAAAAATATATATTATAATTTAAAGCAAATACAAAAACAACAGTAATGAAAATAACAATGATAATAATTGCAATGGGATTGCAATGCAATTGCAATTGCAATGCAATTGCAATTTTATTTGCTAATCAGTCCGCTTGTCTTTAATTATAACACAGTCCATTTATACATTTTACACACACGCTTAACACATATACGCTTTTTGCATTGCAAAAGTCTAAATTCCTTACACTTACACATTTTAAACACGCCCACAACAATCGCACATACACTACACATACAAAACATAAATATATATTTTTTATTTATGAACTTTAATGTATTCATTATTGTTTTATCATTTTATCATGAGATCCCAGAAGCAAGAAGAACGCTTTCCTGCACATCTCATTTCGGACGACATACTGACACCCTACACTCACACGTATCACACACACGCATTGCTTACACTTTACACACTTTTAATACCTCATTATTTTTTATTTTAAATATTTTAATTATTAAGTACTTTATATCGTATATTACCTCCATAAATTACATTTTTTCGTTGTTGACTATCATTATTAACTCAATGTTTTTCAATACTTTTGTAAATATTTTAAATGTTTTACATTTGTTTTTCGTTTGTTGCAATGTTATTAATCTGTCAATATTTTTAAGAAACCTGCATTACAAGGCGACTCTAGGTTGAGAATCTACTACCAAAACGTTCGCAGTATAAGAGGAAAGACTGATACCTTTTACCAAAATGTTCTCCTTGAAGATTATGACATAATTTGTCTTTCGGAAACATGGCTCCATAATGGAATTTTCAACGGTGAGATTTTCAATAATTCCTATCATGTCTATAGGAGGGATCGGGACTACTCATCAATGAAAGAAAATCGAGGGGGTGGAACCCTTATAGCTGTCAAGGCCAGTATCACATCAATGTGCAAATATAACTGGCAAACACCAGCGGAAGACCTCTGGGTAACTATATCTCTTCCCCAAATGCCCAAAATACACATTTGTTGCATTTATTTGCGCAATGATGTCAATCAACAACGGTTTCTTAATGGGCATTTAGATATGGCTTTTGACAATATGTCAAATCATCCTAATGACCTATGGTTATTGATAGGTGACTATAACCTTCCAAATATCATCTGGGACAACAAAGACGATAGCACACTGGCTATCCAAAATATATACACATTAAATTCCTTAGAATCAAGTCTAGCTGATTTTCTATCAATTTCTAACATGAAGCAATACAATAAATTACGCAATACTAATGATCGTATCCTGGATTTAATTTTATCTAATACCCTCTTGACGATTAAACCATGTATTGAACCCTTAGTAACAATTGATAATCATCATCCAGCGGCGCTGATATCTTTCCCTACCTCCACCCCCATCCGATATTATCCTGAAATTCGAACCATTCGATTATTCAAAAAAGGCAACTACACAAATATAAACGAAATAATTATCAGTCATGATTTTGATGCTCTCTTTATTGATATTGACGTAAATAAATGCGTGGAAATATTTTATTCAATTTTAAATAAAATTATCGCAGATCATATTCCTTCTAAAAAAATAAATAGCAATGGCTACCCGGTATGGTATAGTAAACCTCTTATAAACGTAATTAAGGAGAAATCACAGTACCACAGGAAATGGAAAAAATATAAAAACCCATTAGACTATGAATCCTTTTCCATCCTACGCGCTAGGCAGAAAATTATTACGAAAAACTGCTTTAATCAGTATATCGATGCGACTCAGCAAAATATAAAAAACGATGCAAAATCTTTTTGGCGATATGTCAAAACTCAACAGTCAAGTCCCGCTTTCCCACAGACTATGCATTATAATGATCTGTCCGCGAGTAACGTAAATGATATAGCCCAGTTATTTTCTAATTATTTCAACTCCGTCTATGAACATTCCCTAAATCACGGTGACTATGAAGCTGCGCTTTCCCATCATAATGATATGCCCATAACAGATGTGAACATATCGGAAACTATGACGCTAGCTTATCTTTTAAAATTAGATCCCAGCAAAGGAGCAGGGCACGGTAATATACCTGCCTTTTTCGTTAAACAGTGTGCTCACTCATTATCTAAACCTCTCAATATTATATATAAAAAATCTCTGCGAACAGGCACTGTACCCTCTTTATGGAAATATGCATTGGTAACACCAATCTTCAAAAGCGGAGACAAGTCAAACGTGTCAAATTACCGGCCTATTTCAAAATTATCCACATTTGCGAAGGTATATGAAAAAATTATATGTGATTCTATCCTTACATACATTAAAAAACGTATAAATAATGAACAGCATGGTTTCTTCCCGGGCAGGTCAGTCGATACTAATTTAGCTGTATTTACGGAGTATTTAAATAAGAATATGGACAATCGAATACAAATTGACACCGTGTATACGGATTTTGCCAAAGCATTCGACCGCGTAAATCATGACATATTATTAAAAAAGATTTACTCTATTGGTATAAGAGGTGACCTTTACAGATGGCTAGTATCGTATATCAAAAATAGATCGCATTGCATCTCCATCGGTTCTGTTATGTCACAATGTGAATTGATACCTTCTGGTATCCAACAAGGATCACACTTAGGACCTATACTTTTTATTCTGTACGTTAGCGACATCGGTGCATGCTTCAAGCATTCAAAATTCCTGATGTATGCAGATGACTTAAAGATATATAAAATTATTAAATCGGAAAACGATTGTGTTCTCCTACAGAAGGATCTCGACTCTTTGGAAATATATTGTAACAAAAACATGATAAAAATGAATGTAGCAAAATGTTTCCACATAAGCTTTACGCGAAATAGAAACAAGATTAACTACTCATATCAGATCGATGACATTCCTATCGCGACGTGCACTTCTATTAAGGACCTGGGTGTAGTTTTAGATGACAGATTAAGCTTTCGGGCACATATTGCAGCTATTGCCGAAAAATCTAGTAGAATGCTTGGCTTCATAATTCGCGCATCGAAACCATTCACTGACCCATTAATATTGAAGGTATTATACAACGCGTTTGTTCGATCTCACCTTGAGTTTGCTTCTCCAATATGGTCTCCCTGTTATCAGGTACACATTAACAGACTGCAAAATATCCAAAATAAGTTCGTTCGATACTTAAATTTCAAGACAAAAAGTTATTGTAATTTTACTAATGAAGCGGCCTTACTATTTAAAATAAATTCACTATGTTATCGGCGCAACTTGAATGATGCTCTGTGCCTCTATAAAATAATGAATGGTATATTCGATTGCTCTGACCTGGTGGGAGAGATCAATATTAACGCCCCAATGAGGACCACACGCCAATTTGACCTGTTTCGATTGCCGCGTTTTAAAACTAATGCATCAAGAAATGGAGTACTCACACGCTGCTGTGAGCTTTATAATACCCATTTAAATGGTATTGATATGTTTAATAATTCCATAATCACTTACAAATACTCCGTAAATCAAACCCTAACCGATATAATAAGCTGACTATTCGTTTTTAGCAATTTTTATTGATTATTATTATTATTATTATATTTTATATATGCCACTACTAATATCATACATGATCACACTCCACACTTACACGCTCAACACACTTCCACAAACACATACACACACACCCTGCATACTAGACTCTTACCTATATAGTTCTAAAATTGAAGGTACATTAGTTTTATAAAGTAGTTTTTAAAAAAAACGTAATATATGTAATTTTAATGAAATCCGTAACCGGTTTTATTTGTTGTAAATCTGCATACATTTAAAAAAATATTATACTGTAATACTGTGTGATTTCTTAATAAAGAATTGAATTGAATTGAATGTTAACAAGATAATTATGGTAAAATAGAAATAAAATAAAATTGAGAGTAATATATAATATATTAACATTTTTTTTGCATCTTGGGTATTTAAACAAGAACCTTTAGTAGATTAACGCATTCTTCTGCATCCATGTCCAGTAGCCAACGGAATAGGCACTTTACTAGCTTGGGTATAATCGGTAACTTTGTGACTGCTGCTTGTTATCGTACTAGATCGCACCGTGTGTTTGCCGATCCAATCAATTTATTGGCGCGTGCGATGCGGATATAACCAGCTTTTGACATTTTTATTGCTGCTCCACATATGTATTTGTGAATTGTGAGCTATCAATTATTTGTTCCGGGGAGCTTTCAAGCGTAATTTTATTAAAACGTTTATTGTGCTTTAGATACATTTCGTAGCTTTAATTTATTGATAGAATTTTATTTTACAAAAACTATTATTTGAGAACTCTAAACGACAAACTAAACTACTTAGCTAAAACCTAAACTACGTTTCAAAATGCTCACCATGGCCTATGTACGTTTTTAAGCTGATCCAGGGCAGAGTTCATGATCTTAGCATGCTAGCAAAGGTTGTTCACTTTGTTCCCGATAACTATAATCGAGCTCGGTTACATACTCTATTTGCGGTGCCGTCGTCGTGAACCAACATAAGTCGAGGGAGTCTGCTTACGCGTGCCTTGCCGCACATAAATTTGCTATGTTCGGCAGAGTCAGACCTGGATATTTTTTCAGTGAACCCACATCTCTTCAAGGTGTGGGCATTGCGATACTTGTTTATGTCAGAATGAGATCAATTGTTTTGTCCTTTATGTATTCTGTAATTTATTTTTTTCTATTCTTAATGCTTTTCTTCTTCCTTCTTCCTCAGCCTTCCCGTCCATTCCTGGACGTATGCCACTTCCTTTTTCTTCCATGTCTGTCTGCCAGCTGCTGCTCTCAGCCAGTTAGTCCCTGCTGATTTTCTGATATCGTCCAGCCATCGTAGTCTAGGTCTCCCTACACCTCGCTTTGTGGTTCTTGGTCTCCACTGGACAAGCCTCTTCGGCCACCTTGCGTCATCCTGCCTTGCGACGTGACCTGCCCAGCTTTACTTCAGTCTGGAGATACGTTTTATGACGTCTATCATCCCCGTGCGCCTTCGTACCTTCTTTATTGTGCACTCTGTCGCGGTGACTGATCTTCAGCATTGCTCTCTTCATGGCCCTTTAGCATATTCTGAGGCGGTTGGCACTGCTCTGCGTTAGAGTTTAGAGTTTTAGAGATTGACTTACGCCGCACCGTGCGCAGACCGTCCAGGAGCGCCAGAAGATTGACTTCTAGGGGAAACTAGCCACGTTGCTACTGGCAGCACGCATGTCTCATAAACTTTACGCTCTAGGTTGATAGGCATCGCTGGGTTTCTCAGGATAGAGGCAAGGTTTCCGAATGCCGCCCAGGTTAATCCCACGCGTCTGACAACTTCTGCACGTTGGTTATCTTTGCCCAGTTTGAGTTTGTGGCCAAGATAAATTCTTAATGCCTGTACATGCATATTTAATGGTTATTTAAAATATGTAATGTGGATGTTTATATTTATGCTTATGTTACATCTAAACGGATTGGTCTTAACTGCAATTGGTAGCGCGGGGATTTGGTTTTGGAATAAAAAAGGGCAGTGAACTGTATTTTGCGGTACTTTGGAATAGAAAAGTTTGGAAAAAATGGGATCTCGTTTACCTTATTAAATGTCCGTTTGCAGCTTCGTAAATCAGCTTCTCAAATCCACACTTCACAGCGCGGCGGCTATTTAATTTTCAAATATATTTATATTTCACGAGCACTAAATGTTCTTATTTGCGGGTTTTTACATAGCGGATTACAGCGGGTGTGCGGCGGCGGGCATCTCGCGGGCGGTATCGAAGCTACACTCGGTAATAGACTGCGCCGCCGGCGATGTTCCTCTTCTTCTTTTCTTCAGTTAACGAGAGGGGATAGGAAAAGGAGATAGCACTATCGGAATGAGAATGTAAAACCAATTCAGTAAATTCGCAGGCATTTTTATATCGATACACCAGCCGTTTTACTAAATGTGATATTTAAATCCGGCGTATCCAACAATGTTGATTTGTTTATGAATTAATAAACAAATAAACAAACTGCGAAATGCACATACCCAATTACAATCCCGACAAAAAAGAGATTTAAAAAGGCACAGAGCAGAATATTTAATATAACAAGCAAATATATAAAAAATATTAAAAAACACGACTGCCGTTACAGAAAGTGAAATAACGGCCCGGTGGCATAGTGGTTAGGTTACCTGATCTTACATTGTATGGTCCCGGGTTCGATTCCCGGCTGGGTCACCATTTTCCGTTAGGATAAAAATAATGGAATTTATGTATTTATTTATTTCATTTTATTTATTAATTTACAATAACTTTATGCATGTCATATACACACCATTAACATACTATGGTTGAGTTGGGAGAGATTGAGCACATCCTATGGTGAAAATGTTTTTCCGCATTCCTAACTAGGTCAGAGACCCGTATCTAGGGATGCTGATTTTTGTTTAATGGTATCGACGAGCTGACTCTTTTGACATTATGAACTGACGTTGCATTGCAAAATACATAATTTATTTATTAATATTTCACACACATTTATAATACTAGATTAATAAGATTAAAATCTACCTTGCTGGAGTAAAGCCCGTACTAAGGTAGACTTTTATGTATTCTTTTTTCCTTTTTTTTTCAGAATTGCATTTTCAATTCTATCGATCGAATGCAATAACAAGACACACACTTACACATATGTTACACACACACATACATATAAACACGTCATATTAGGGTTGGTTGTAAGAGATTGTTATATGACAATAAACCGGCCCATTGTGATTTCACAATAAAAAAATAAAAAAAATAATTGTTTATGTATTAATCCACATAGATATTTGAATAATTTAGGATTGTACTCAATCAGACCTTTCATTTGACACTAAACACGATATTTTATTATTTTATTTTTATTTTATTTTATTCTGGAACCAAACAGAACTACATACAATGCAATAAAAACCTATTTAAAAGTGACAAAAATCCATTAATGTGATTCCGAATATAAAGTATACAAAATGAACGTAATATAATTTTATATTGTTTCCGCTTGAGAATGGGGGGAATCAGGATGGGAAGTGAGGTGAAAGGGAGAGACAAAAAAGATAAAAATATATTATGTATGTATATAAATATATTTATATTTAATTTTAGGTATGATATATAGTTATTATAATGAACATACTTGAGATAAAATTATGTCCTTGAACTAAATTAAATGAAATATAATCTTTAGATATATTTATATTAATTTATTGGCATTTGGATATTTGGACATTTAGACAATTACTTACTTGATATTTTACAGCTACGTGATATTTTACAGTTAGGTTATCCTATGACTCTCCACGATTCTAACAATATCACAAACTTCTAAATCGGTTAAAGCGTTTAAAGGATTTTTTTACAACCAATACGTTTTACTCTATTGAGGAATTTATAAATTTTACAAAATGACTTTTTTTACAGCCCCTTTATTTTAATGTAATGCGTATATTGATTATTTCATTTGTTGATTGTTTTAACTTGAATTAATAATTTTATCGATTGTTTTAGTTATATGGTATCTTATATTTAAATGTAATTACAATGTATTTAGATTCTTCTTGGACAAAACATTATAAAAATTAGTTTGATTGATTATGTGATTATTGATGATTATTTGCTTGTGTTTGATCATTTCTGATATTGATTATTTAAATTGTTGATAGTTTTAGTTTTACTGATTGCGCCTTATATAGCTTCTTCTTTATGAAGTTTCTTCGGAAACAAAATGTTGTATGCTCTCTGGGCAGTTTGTTAATTAAACATTGTATGTTTGTTAATAATTTCCACAATAAAGAACTTTTCCTTTTTTTACTTTAGAAGTTATGGTGGAATAAAGAAACGAAATACATACATAGATAAACCCTAAATATATTATACCTTTTTTGTTGGGCAGTCGTGCAAAAAGCTTTATCGCCGATATTGGCTAATAATATCTGAATTTACGTTACTGACTCATCTGAAACAAAGTGAAGA
Source organism: Micropterix aruncella (assembly GCA_944548615.1). Taxonomy (NCBI): domain Eukaryota; kingdom Metazoa; phylum Arthropoda; class Insecta; order Lepidoptera; family Micropterigidae; genus Micropterix; species Micropterix aruncella. The sequence goes on from OX155955.1 coordinate 1,948,011, forward strand.
ATTTTCATAATAAAATTCTCGGTGTTTTTATACTAGTCTACTGTTTTCATATATTATTATGCTGGGAGTTAAAAACGTTGTCGGATTGGAGTTTTGAGATTCCCCTGTCCGCATTTTATTTGAAATTGTCAATAAATTCCTAAAGCTACGTGCAAAATATTGTATTAAAATGTCAAAATCTGCAATTTGTGTTGTATGTAGGTATGTATGTATGTAAACAATACATTTTTGACTGTCATTTGTGTCATTAAAAAATACAGACATGTGTAATGTAATGGTTCGAGCTCTGGTTTTCTCGATCTTTCTCTATGCATCGACTCCTCTCTTTCCTCTTCCTCCTTTCTCTATGCATTCCTTGAAGGCTCGGATACGCGCCAAAATTGATGCACTGGAGATGTGGTGTTGGCTAATAATACTAGGAATCCCATGGGCAGCACGCCGCACCAACAAATCTGTCGTGGAAGAACTCGGCATCCAAGTGAGGCTCTCCACCGTATGCATGAGAAGGGTCCTGCAGTTCTTCGGTCATGTTGCCAGGAGAAACCCAGAGAATCTGGAGAAAATGCTTTCCGGGGGCCAAGTGGAGGGAAGAAGAAGCAGATTCACATCACCGGCCAGATGGAACGACCTCATCAAAGAAGTTACAAAAGGGTCAATACAATTTGCGACCCGCCATGCAGAAGACAGGTCAAAGTGGAAGAGCTGTAAGTTAGATTTTTACTTACCTATTATAATATACTACTACTATTTCTTTATGTCTATTTTATGAATCAATCTTCAAACAGCCCCACTAGTTGGGACGCCATTTGTAAAGAAAATTTTTAATTCTTTTTCTTTATCTGCGAGATATGATTTTATAATCTATTTCTCGATATGTTACCACCATACAACGACAGTGATAATATTACCTTCAAGAGGATAGGCTTCCAATACCTTGCCTAATAATTTCCCTCCTTGTATTTACTTCCTCAATGAAACAAATCTTCTCCAATTAATAATCCATATATTAAACCAAAATGCATATTTAAACAATTAAAATTATAACTTTTTCTATTTTAGTTTAAGTACTATTATTGTGAATTATATTTATAATAATGAGCGCCTAATTCACCACAAAATATTTACAATTTATTCTTTGAGTTATTTTCGATCGATTATTTGTCGATGACAACAATGGCTGCGTTCAGTCGATTGTTAATAAAATAATATTAATATTGATAATGCATGAGTTTAAATCTCCGCCGTGAAATTCGACAATTAGATTCTAATCCTTTATTTATTTAAATGTGTTCAATGTCAATTTATATTGAAACATGAATCGTAATGTTTGCATACAACAATAAAATTACTTATAAACTAACACACTGTTAACTATTCGATGGCGTTCCAGTGATATAATGAATTTAAATGACCGCAGTCGCTAATGCCCGATATAAACTACGACCTGGTTACCATTCAGTCCACTGACTGTCCATATGGTTTTCGTTCTATTATTTCTATTAATACTATTCCCTCCCCGTTATCTTTGAAACCCCATCGATCAGTCAAAACAAAAAACCTTAATATAATCTACAATTTTCCTTATCTTTAATTTTATTCTAACATTCAGTATAATTCGAATGTTTCCTTAACTAGTTTCCAAATTCAAAGCACATTATATAATGGCTGGTGTCTGAATCAACGGAGTTAGCAAAGGCTAACTCTCTTCCAAATTAAATAATAGTCTGACTAGAGGTTTACCTCGTAGAACTATCAACGACTATTCATACCAATCGATGTTAAATGCCTCATTTTTAGTTAACGTGCAAATATGTAGAAATCACGCATTTACGTTACTACTACTTATCATTTCTAATAATTCCAACAACCCCACAAAACTCGAATATTATAACCCCAAAAAATATACAACAATGACAATATTGTTTGCTAGCTTCGGCCCAAATAATTAAATAACGCCAGCTTCGGCAAAATAAACTTACATATTTTTAGTACATCTTTGCCGACAATGACTCTCGGCTATAATTCCCGTATTTACAGCTGCATTCACATTATGCACTTATAACTAATGTCAATTTCTTCGATGCGCGTCGCCTTCCTAGAAATCTGCCATCACCAAGAAGAATGTCTCTTTAGAAACCTCAACCGCTTCGCTATCTTACTGCAATTTCAAGCCGTTACTGCATTCTCATCAATGTTTTTCCCTTATTTCGACGCTAATTTATACACCTCCGAAGGACGTTCGCAATGTTGTGATCTCAATCTGACGTTTCAGTTTGATTCGTTCGCCATCTTGGATATAATTTTCGTATTGCCCCCGACGAAATCTCGTACTTCTATTTTATATGAAATGTTGGATTTTTTTACATGCCAACCCGCGTAGCTCTCTCGATTCACATTTTTAGCACTGGATTTCTATTATTTGTTCGTTTTTTAGTGTCCTTGTAAAAAGCGCATCAATGGCGATTGCGATAAAGCGTTTCTGTGATGTACGATCTGCACACTTTATACGAATTTAAATGAACTGGGCACTAAAATGCTTCACAGCATCTCAGTGCCCTTATTTTAAACTGTTTATTCTTACATCTGAGCACCAAAATATACTTTTCTTTCCCAAACTTTCGCAGCTTTAGAGCGTGCAACTAAAATTTCTTAATGGATGCCGGAAGCAACACGTCCATCCCTTTTATAACACCCTTATCGATATGACCTTTTTTTGATAATTTAACCCACAACTATCGACTAATCAATCATAAAACGATCTGATTTATCTATTTTTTCGTTAAATAACGCTCTGCCACATTGCTAACAAACGAATTTCTTAACGATAATTCGTGCTTCTAATTCTACAAATGATTTTAAGTATTTATTTTACGTATTATGAGAAATTGATGTTTCATATTCGGCGGGAAATCATCATATTTTGACTTAACCTTGCCGCCTTTCTTGCGCGTCGTTTCCGCTTTCACATTTGAAAGCGAAATAATATAACTATTTTATTTCAATTTTATTTATTGATAGTATTTTTATCTAGTAATTCCTCTATTTTAATTAAGTGTTTCTAAATTTCCTCATTTTAACTATTAAATTTTATTTTGACTGGCAATTATTTGGTGAAAATTCTTTGGACATCATCGATTCGGCTTTCTTCCATCGATGTCGATTATGTTTTCCAATTTCTCTTAATAATAAATTAAATGTTCTTCAATGACTTTATCAATATTGCTATTAAATTCTCCCATAATTCCTACTATTTAATAAACCCCTTTTATATTTCTTTGAAAAAACCAATCGGTCGACTTTTTTAAGACCATAAACATGCTTCTATTGTCTATTTGTCAATTATTGATATTTACGTCGATTTTTCGTAAAAATCTCAAAATATGCTAATTTCTTGCCAAATATTCCTGATTGTCTATATTTAAACCCCTAATAATGTCCTTAACTCTCAAAAACTACTCAAACCCTTTTATTTATGTGACTCTGGCACTGCGCTCTATAGTTTAGCAACGGCCCTTCTTTCATCTGTCAGTTTTTAGTTCCTAATTAAATCGCTAGATGTCACTATGATCTTTTTCAAGTACAATTTAATTTTAAATTCGATTAATCTATTTTCGGTTAGCTTAGAGCTGCTAAGCGATCATGTGATGATTTTCAGATCATTACAATACCCCCTCCCAAAATCTCTGCTTGCCCTCAAGCAATCATATCACATATCTTTCGTGTTATCTGTTTAATCTCCAACCGCTTACTCATGATATTTTGCAATGTAATTTTAATGTTAGTAATTTATATAATAAACTATGTAACTCCTACAATATGTTTGTACTATAATGTCAATGATAATATTTTACGTTTAATTCACGTACTTTCACGATATGTTTTGTACTATAATGTTATGATAATATTTTACGTTTAATTCACGTACCTCTACGATATGTTTTGTACTATAATGTCAATGATAATAGTTTACGTTTAATTCACGTACTTTTACGATATGTTTTGTACTATAATGTTATGATAATATTTTACTTTTAATTCACGTACCCTTACGATATGTTTTGTGCTATATGTTAATTATAATATTTTACGTTTAATTCACGTACCTTTACTATATATTTTGTACTATAATGTTATGATAATATTTTACTTTTAATTCACGTACCCTTACGATATGTTTTGTGCTATATGTTAATTATAATATTTTACGTTTAATTCACGTACCTTTACTATATATTTTGTACTATAATGTTATGATAATATTTTACTTTTAATTCACGCACCCTTACGATATGTTTTGTGGCTTGCCTTCCCTCTTCAAATCTATAATTTCTATCTTGTTTCCATATAATACCAATCTCCTAACCCAGATCTTTTAATGATAATACTTTTAATATAATTTCTAACTTTCTCCTCTATATCTCACCTCAATAATATGATACCTATAATAACAATAATGACGAAGATTCCAAACACTCCTGTTGCAAATTTTAAAATTTATATAATATATTCCAACTACTCCTCCTCTCTTTCGCTTCAACATGCGTCCGCTCAATTAGGATATAAACCCGAGTCCTCGACCATGTCTCCACCTACTTATTCTGTTCCATCGACCATCTATAAATAATCTCAATACGTCAATATAATAATTATAATATTTCTCTCCGTTGCAAAATTTAAATTGATTCCGTCTATTTATTCTCCGTTCACCCACTCCGCTCAATTAGGATTTCTCCCGAGTCCTCGATGGTGAACATTTTAACTGTCTACTCTTCAAAAAATTAGTTTGAATATGCCTAAGTCAGAACAATGCACTTGAACAGGCTCTGGTCGTCCCTTAATGTTCTAGATTTTAAAAAAAATCGTGACATTGTCCCAACCAGTCGCATAGTAAGTTTTTATTCAATATAGTATGCTATTTCACGCTGGGCTTGTCCTTCTGCTATTTACTTAGACACAATCTCAAGTTAGATAACCTGACGATTGTTAATAGGTTCTTCACTAGTCTATTGTTTGTGATTTTAACGTACACTGTAAATGGTTTCTAACTCTCATTCGTTATTTCAGAATTTGGAAACTGAATTTATCCTTTCACCGCCTTGCATACCTCCCACGTTCACAGCGCCTTTCATTCTATCTTCATACCAAATCAATCCCCTCCTTCATCACAACTTATGTTGGTTTACTAATTAACAAATGTATTTATCGTCCTTCTTCTCTCACCCTCCTGGATCGCTACTATTTATCTCCTTCATAACATAAACTAAATCAATATCCGGCCTATTCTAATTTCGCAACACCATAATAACCCCCTTGGTGCATGTAACCATAATGCCACCTTAATAATAATAATCCCATTGGGTATCTGAGCTCCTCCCTGTCGAATCTAGACCATATCCGACTCTGGGTGTCAACTCGTCCAAAAGCGTAGACCTGATCAGGGTCACGCGTTGAGGTGCGACCTCAACCTTGCCGAGACCTCCATATATACTCCCTCGCAAGTTACCAAATACAAAACAAAACCATGGACCCGAGCAGTGGCTCCAACTCCGAAGACCGCCCACTTCAGATAAAAATTCCCATAAATATTATAGTCGCTCTAAAAATTAGCGCTATTTTTCGATTCTAAATTCTTCATCCCGCTCTAAATAGCGAGACGTCGACAATACCACCAAACATTCTATACTAAATAACAATATTCTACGACTCTTCATTCATCTTATAGTCGCTTCCTATATAGCACTATAACTCAATTCCTCAATATATAATATTTTATAATAATTATAATAATGATTTTAATCAGGCCCTATATAGCCTCAATAATATAACGATCAACCAACTTTATCAATAACAATAATCCATCGACTTCACTAATAATACTTTGGAATCTTCTCTCCAATATAATAAATCGTACCCCGATACTGCTTTGCCATTTAGTTCTTACAACAAAAAAAACTTATTACACTAATGAGATTCCTAAACGTGTTCGCTTGTATTTCTTCGCTTTAGGTAGGAATGATTGGACAACAAGTTGTAGGTGATTAGGATAGGATTTAGGATAAGATAGGATAGGATAGGAAAGGAATACTTGTTGCTTAAAACGAAGAGATTCAAACAACACAACGCTCTCCTTGTTATAACTCTTTTCCCAATTTTGCAAAACAATATCACTCCACTAGATACCCAAATGAAAAAAAACTGTCAGCTTATTAACAATATTTTACAACCCAACGATTTCACGAGGTGCATTCTTCCATACATATACGTATCAAATGGATAATATGTTTAGTAAAATGTAACTGTATGCTATATATATACGCAAAATAATGTATGATTCTAATGTGAAAAAATTAAACTATAATGCTCAACTAAATGTGTAAGCTAATATGTATTGTAATTAAAATATTTCTGATTTATTGTATACTGCTTTTGGTGTATGGCATTAATGATTTGTTGCTATTAAGACTTTGGTAATGGAATAGAAATAAGGAATGTGATAGGATAGGTAGTGTATGGTAGAATGGTAGGATAGGAATGGTGATAGGATGATGGATAGGATGGTAATCTATTACTAGAAAGGAACAGGATAATGATATTATCTGTAATGTAATTTATAACTAGAAAAATGATGAAATCCTATGTTTGATATATCGTGTTAAAATAATTTATTATGTTGGTATAATAATACAATACATATACAAGAACACACACCCCGCTACAATCAATAACTCTGATATTCAAAATAATCTGCTGGTTATTCTCTCAATAAAATAATAATAACCGCCATGACAGCTAATATAATAATATTATAATGCTATGACAACCACAAAACATACCATCAAAAAAAACCGTGAGTTTTTTAATACTCCCTATAATTTATTGAGCTTCTATAACTAATCACTCAACCGATAGAATCGTAAGGTTCTTTAATCACCCCTTACTAATTTTTACCATATCTTTTATGTGGCATCGCCCTATGGCTTTACCTTCCGATTTTATATATAAGTAAGTATTTTAAGTATGTATTTACTAAGTATGTATTTTAAACGTCGGCAAACGTCCTCATATTTGATATCTATATCCAATTCTCCTATAATATTCTGTATCGTACCATCCGCCGACATCAGTTGTATATTATTGCATTTATTATCAAACGCACAACCCTGAAATAATGTTATATATTTTCTCCCTATTATATTAACAGAAGATCCTGTATCTACTAATGCTTTTAATTTAAAATTATTTAGCCTTACATAAATATAAGGTCTCTGATCCATATCATTACTATTTAGGGTATTATTAAAAATGCGAACCGACGACCCCCTCCCAGCCATCGAGTTCTCTATTCGTTTTTTTATTCGAGATATATCTCTCTCCAGCCTTCGTTTTTTTCGATGACGAAGCTGTTTGAGACATTATGATGTCTACGTCTATTCTTAATTTATTTGTCGTATTTAATTTATTTTATTTTAATTTAAATAAATTTAATTAATTTATTTTATTTATTTTTATTTTGATTCAAAATAAATTTAATTTATTTTATTTTTTATTTAAACGAATTTATTTTATTTTATTTTATTATTGATTAAACGAATTTAATTAATTTATTTTATTTTGATTCAAAACTAATTCAATTTATTTTATTTTTAATTAAACGAATTTAATTTATTTTATTTTATCCGAAGCAAAAGGTTGACGATTGCTATCGTGCCAAAGGTTATTATCCGCGGCGTCCTAATTACAATTATTTTAATTTATTTTAATTTCAGCCTAATTTTAATAAAATTAATTACCAATCAAATTTGTTTATTTTTATTTTAAACTATTTTTATTCCCGAGGTACTATTTTAATCGTTGATTTAATTACGACGAATGCAGTCAACAGGTGTACATAATGTACAATAAACGTTAAATTATGTATATAGGCAGATTTCTAGAAAACAACACACATATACAATATATCAACAATTCGCAATGCTAAATATACAGTTATATCACACGATTCATGTTTCTATATTTTTTATTTATTAAATGCCCAAATTACGATCGATCGAAAATAATTTACTATTTATTTTATTTAGAATCTATCAAGGCCCCACGTTGGGCGCCATTTGTAAGTTAGATTTTTACTTACCTATTATAATATACTACTACTATTTCTTTATGTCTATTTTATGAATCAATCTTCAAACAGCCCCACTAGTTGGGACGCCATTTGTAAAGAAAATTTTTAATTCTTTTTCTTTATCTGCGAGATATGATTTTATAATCTATTTCTCGATATGTTACCACCATACAACGACAGTGATAATATTACCTTCAAGAGGATAGGCTTCCAATACCTTGCCTAATAATTTCCCTCCTTGTATTTACTTCCTCAATGAAACAAATCTTCTCCAATTAATAATCCATATATTAAACCAAAATGCATATTTAAACAATTAAAATTATAACTTTTTCTATTTTAGTTTAAGTACTATTATTGTGAATTATATTTATAATAATGAGCGCCTAATTCACCACAAAATATTTACAATTTATTCTTTGAGTTATTTTCGATCGATTATTTGTCGATGACAACAATGGCTGCGTTCAGTCGATTGTTAATAAAATAATATTAATATTGATAATGCATGAGTTTAAATCTCCGCCGTGAAATTCGACAATTAGATTCTAATCCTTTATTTATTTAAATGTGTTCAATGTCAATTTATATTGAAACATGAATCGTAATGTTTGCATACAACAATAAAATTACTTATAAACTAACACACTGTTAACTATTCGATGGCGTTCCAGTGATATAATGAATTTAAATGACCGCAGTCGCTAATGCCCGATATAAACTACGACCTGGTTACCATTCAGTCCACTGACTGTCCATATGGTTTTCGTTCTATTATTTCTATTAATACTATTCCCTCCCCGTTATCTTTGAAACCCCATCGATCAGTCAAAACAAAAAACCTTAATATAATCTACAATTTTCCTTATCTTTAATTTTATTCTAACATTCAGTATAATTCGAATGTTTCCTTAACTAGTTTCCAAATTCAAAGCACATTATATAATGGCTGGTGTCTGAATCAACGGAGTTAGCAAAGGCTAACTCTCTTCCAAATTAAATAATAGTCTGACTAGAGGTTTACCTCGTAGAACTATCAACGACTATTCATACCAATCGATGTTAAATGCCTCATTTTTAGTTAACGTGCAAATATGTAGAAATCACGCATTTACGTTACTACTACTTATCATTTCTAATAATTCCAACAACCCCACAAAACTCGAATATTATAACCCCAAAAAATATACAACAATGACAATATTGTTTGCTAGCTTCGGCCCAAATAATTAAATAACGCCAGCTTCGGCAAAATAAACTTACATATTTTTAGTACATCTTTGCCGACAATGACTCTCGGCTATAATTCCCGTATTTACAGCTGCATTCACATTATGCACTTATAACTAATGTCAATTTCTTCGATGCGCGTCGCCTTCCTAGAAATCTGCCATCACCAAGAAGAATGTCTCTTTAGAAACCTCAACCGCTTCGCTATCTTACTGCAATTTCAAGCCGTTACTGCATTCTCATCAATGTTTTTCCCTTATTTCGACGCTAATTTATACACCTCCGAAGGACGTTCGCAATGTTGTGATCTCAATCTGACGTTTCAGTTTGATTCGTTCGCCATCTTGGATATAATTTTCGTATTGCCCCCGACGAAATCTCGTACTTCTATTTTATATGAAATGTTGGATTTTTTTACATGCCAACCCGCGTAGCTCTCTCGATTCACATTTTTAGCACTGGATTTCTATTATTTGTTCGTTTTTTAGTGTCCTTGTAAAAAGCGCATCAATGGCGATTGCGATAAAGCGTTTCTGTGATGTACGATCTGCACACTTTATACGAATTTAAATGAACTGGGCACTAAAATGCTTCACAGCATCTCAGTGCCCTTATTTTAAACTGTTTATTCTTACATCTGAGCACCAAAATATACTTTTCTTTCCCAAACTTTCGCAGCTTTAGAGCGTGCAACTAAAATTTCTTAATGGATGCCGGAAGCAACACGTCCATCCCTTTTATAACACCCTTATCGATATGACCTTTTTTTGATAATTTAACCCACAACTATCGACTAATCAATCATAAAACGATCTGATTTATCTATTTTTTCGTTAAATAACGCTCTGCCACATTGCTAACAAACGAATTTCTTAACGATAATTCGTGCTTCTAATTCTACAAATGATTTTAAGTATTTATTTTACGTATTATGAGAAATTGATGTTTCATATTCGGCGGGAAATCATCATATTTTGACTTAACCTTGCCGCCTTTCTTGCGCGTCGTTTCCGCTTTCACATTTGAAAGCGAAATAATATAACTATTTTATTTCAATTTTATTTATTGATAGTATTTTTATCTAGTAATTCCTCTATTTTAATTAAGTGTTTCTAAATTTCCTCATTTTAACTATTAAATTTTATTTTGACTGGCAATTATTTGGTGAAAATTCTTTGGACATCATCGATTCGGCTTTCTTCCATCGATGTCGATTATGTTTTCCAATTTCTCTTAATAATAAATTAAATGTTCTTCAATGACTTTATCAATATTGCTATTAAATTCTCCCATAATTCCTACTATTTAATAAACCCCTTTTATATTTCTTTGAAAAAACCAATCGGTCGACTTTTTTAAGACCATAAACATGCTTCTATTGTCTATTTGTCAATTATTGATATTTACGTCGATTTTTCGTAAAAATCTCAAAATATGCTAATTTCTTGCCAAATATTCCTGATTGTCTATATTTAAACCCCTAATAATGTCCTTAACTCTCAAAAACTACTCAAACCCTTTTATTTATGTGACTCTGGCACTGCGCTCTATAGTTTAGCAACGGCCCTTCTTTCATCTGTCAGTTTTTAGTTCCTAATTAAATCGCTAGATGTCACTATGATCTTTTTCAAGTACAATTTAATTTTAAATTCGATTAATCTATTTTCGGTTAGCTTAGAGCTGCTAAGCGATCATGTGATGATTTTCAGATCATTACAGAGCCTCGTAGGCAAACTGTTGTCTAGTGGCCACGATCCTCAGTAATAAGGGAACGACGGAGAAGAAAGAAGAATATTGATAAATACATAAACCACAAATATTTTATTTAAAAAACCGTAATAAAAATAATTATAAATACAATAATTTACTTTCTGTAACGGCAGTGGTTTTTTAAATTCTTTTTATGATAATATATGTAGTAGTAGTAGTAGTAGATAGAGTGGGAGGCTTGTTTCCAGCTCTTGATGTCACCTAGATCTGTAAGGTCTTTTGTAACTACCCACTGTGTGGTTAGGTCAGTGGTCAGCTAGTAGCCCGGTACTTCTTACCAGTCCAAGTACATCACTGACCTTCAAGTTGGGCAGATCGCTGGGTTCGAGAAAGGCTCGTCCCAGTAAACTGTGTCTTTTGGCGGCGAGCCCTGGACAGCGACCAACAATGTGTATGCTGTCTTCAGGTTCCTCGCCACTTATTCGGCAGTCCTTGCTCTCGGTCAAGCCAAGGTTGAATAGATGAGCTCTAAGGGTTGTGTGTCCGGTGAGGAGACCGATAGTGGTTCTAAGGTTCTTCTTGCTCATGTCAATGATAATATATTTACTTGTGAAAGATTATCTTTTATCACAACTGCTAGTTATGAAATTAATCTGACTGTACACGATGCACACAGATACAATCACGTGTCGGGCGCCACGAAGCGTGCGATGATATCGCAAACGTATCGCGTATCAATCGACAGTGGGCGGTCTGCTGCCGCGCTGTAAGCTACACAGAAACGTCCGCCAAAGAGGTTGATTACAGCGAACAATGCGCGCTGCGACAATGTTATCGCGTCGCTTCCCGCGCCGCCCGCGCCGCCTAGTTCTGATAGTGTGCATTCAGCGCAATGCATTGTGGCGGCGGGACACCGCGACTGCCTATTTACTCGCCGCTCTATTAAAATAATGATTGGCAACATACAAAGCCCTCTCCGACGGCATATTTGTTACGCGGCGCGGCGCACTTGGGCGGGCGGAGAGCGAGATGACGACGCGGTGGGCGGGGCGCTTGCGACGGCGACGCGTACGGTACGATACCTGCATACGATAATTTCATAATTATTTCCCTCCTTCATAATTCATATTTTTAATTTTATTAATGTTAAGGAAACATACAGCTGTTACAATACATTTGGTACACAATTATCGAATTTCAAAAATAAAGCTAATTACATGTTTCCACTTAAACATTTATAATTTAAACATTTAACATTTTTTTACTGAAGAATAAACACACAAAGGGGTAGGTGGGAACTAGGAAGGAAGGAGTATAATAAGCAAATAAAATTTTATGTGAATACACTTTCCATAATATAGTCACAAATATTATTTAAAGATTATTATTAATATTATATTATATATATAATTATATTATATACATCTTGAATATATATTATTACTAGCTGCGCCCAGCGGTTTCACCCGCGTGGTCATGGAAAATTGTGATAATACTACTAATAGAAACATATATAATTATGCATTATATACCTACGTGTAACTCCAACGGTTTTTGCGGCGCACGCCAGAATAACTCGCAGATGGCAGATTTTTTTCCTACTTACTTGACACTTATCGTTATATTTTGGATAATTCACACTATATCTTTATAAATTATAGCCTATTTGTTATTCTGATGTGTAAGCTATATTATTGTAAAGTTTCATCAAAATCCATTCAGTAGTTTTTGCGTGAAAGAGTAACAAACATCCATACATACATTCTTACAAACTTTCGCGTTTATAATAGTAGTAGGATTATTATATTATATATTGCGATTACACTGATATGTTAACACCGTCATTAATCATTGCTTTCTTAAGAGCGATAGATGACGTTTTAAATATAAATGACGTCAATATCACCGAGCTGCGTATTACAAATTTAACATACCCTGTACATGAAACTGTTTCGTGAATTAGTGCTAACCTGGAAGGTGGTGTAACTTCGTTTGGCGAGTGAGTGGCGATGGTACAAGGAAAGATACTAATTCAAGAAGATCAGAACAGTTAATGTAACCTGTCAATAATTTATGGAAAACACCACGTCTGCGCATTTTCTTCTTGATTTTAATGTTTGAAGCGCATGAAAGATAGCTGCTTCGTTGTAATTGGGAAAGGACAAGAAGGAGCGATAATTCAAATGTTTCACGAACACATTTTAAATACGTTCAATTTCCTTTACGTGAACATTATAGCTAGGAGACCATATTATACGAATTCATAACGACATTTATAACGAGAATAACCAAACAGTTCAAACGTCCTCAAAGTTTAACGATACTCTAAAATGCATCAGTGCGCTCCCACCCTTTGAGAACCATAAGCTTTGCGGTAGAGTATGGAAATGTTTGATATAAAAAACTATATATAAAACTGTTAAAGGGCGATGTAAATAACCTGTATGTCAAGTTTTGTGAAGTTTGGTTCAATTGATTGATGGGACATAAGATACGGTTAAAATATATATTAATAATAATATTACTCTTATATTACTATTATATTATCTATATTATACATTTTTAAGACACGGCTGCTCTTAAACAAACATTACTAGACTACTGCCTCGACACAGGCCTAGCCATAGTGAGGCAGTATAATCCACATGGGCCTGTACCTTTTTTTTACTGATTAGTTAAGCGCTATATTTATTCATACTCCACTAATAGTTTTTATCAATAGTTAGTAAAAATGAATTGCAATTGTGTACATATGTTATGAATAAATAAATAATTATCCCTGTACGTATAAAGATACAAAGTTTCGACTTTTTCCAAAATTTTATTAGTTTATTATTTAACTCAGAAATCATACACACTTAAAAACGTACTAAAAGAAGTACGTACTAAAAGAAATTCATCACAAATATTTTTATTATTTATTTAAAATTGAGTTCATTGGTCATTTGCGATATTTAAAAAAATATATAACTGTATATTTTTAAACAATTGTTTTTTTTATAATATCAAGATCTGATGTCACAGTAACATGGAAAAAATATATTTTATTAATTCTTCGTATTCGATTATTTATAAAATGATTTTGAAATTATGAATTATGGGACACATATGTCCCATGGTCCTTAAAGTTTTAGGAATCCGGTAGGTACGTTATTATGGAATAATCATTTTGTGACATATGTAACAATACAAAGTATTTTATATTGTAATACTCTTGTGACAATACAAGATATATTAATGTCATCCTTTAGATACGTCGTATGAATAACGAACTCGCAAGGATAATGATATCGATATATCAATGACAGCCTTCAGCCATTTAAATACAATGTTCTAAAACTTTTGACAAACGATTAGATTTTTTTACATGTTCTCTTTAATTTCGAATAGAAGACATATTTTGTTGTATTTAATAAATAATGAATAAGACGTATTTTAAGTCACACTTAAGAGACGTTAGAGGCTAGGCGCAAACGAGCCACCGGCCACAGTCACCGCTGGTTGTCGAGTGCGAGCGAGTATACGCCGAGTGGTGAGTACGAGCGAGTATCGTAGAAGGTAGCGAGTGGCGGCCACGGCCACGCGTTTGCGGCGAGTCCCTACAAAATGTAAAAAAATGGTGTGTCAGCTACTTGTCGCTGGCCACTTGTGACTGTGGCCGGTGGTTTGTTTGCGTCAAGCTAAAGTCAAGCCATTTATTTACAGCCCCAAAACTCAACGATAATTAACGATGTCTGAACGATTAACGTGTGTCTACAGAACAAAATACCGCAGTGTCATCTGCTTAGCTCACTATTATTTCTTCTATGTGTATATTGCATAACTTGTTGAAGCAAACCAAGAACAAGTAAGGACCTAAGAGGATTCTTTAAAGAACACCGGATGGCGTGTGAGCAAAATCTTTAACTAAAATCGCTTTAAACTTATTATAAAAACCACCAGGGAAGAATGGAAAAATCCGCAGTGGCTTCAAAGCCACAACGCAGACGCCTGGTTCACCGACGGCTCAGGAACAAATGGACGTTTTGGGGCAGGCGTGTACGGACCCAAAACCAACCACAGAATCAGCATCCCCCTTGGACAATACGCTACGGTTTTCCAAGCCGAGGTACTTGCCATATTGGAATGCATAAAACTACAAAGTCGACTTGAGGTAAAAAACAGACAAATCCTCATCTGCTCTGACAGCAGAGCAGCACTGGACGCTCTGGCTAAAGCCACCACAGAATCTTCTGTGGTCTGGGACTGCATGCAGGAGCTCAACAAATTGGGAAAATCCAACAAAATCACCCTAATATGGATACCGGGTCACCAAGGCATACCCGGAAACGAAGAGGCCGATAGACTGGCAAAACTGGGCACACTGGATTGCCCAGTGGAGCCAGCTGTAGGGGTCCCCTTCGCTACAGGTAAGAAAATCATCAGGGACTGCTTGGAGCAGGAACATCGGGCTTCCTGGAAACAGAGTCAGGGATGTCGCCAGGCAAAAGCCATGATGGAGCAACCACTACAGAAGAAAACCAAGGCCCTACTTGACATGAGCAAGAAGAACCTTAGAACCACTATCGGTCTCCTCACCGGACACACGACCCTTAGAGCTCATCTATTCAACCTTGGCTTGACTGAGAGCAAGGATTGCCGAATATGTGGCGAGGAACCTGAAGACAGCATACACATTGTTGGCCGCTGTCCAGGGCTCGCCGCCAAAAGACACAGTTTACCGGGACGAGCCTTTCTCGAACCCAGCGATCTGCCCAACTTGAAGGTCAGTGACCTACTTAGTCTGGTAAGAAGTACCGGGCTACTAGCTGACAATTGACCTAACCACACAGTGGGTAGTTACAAAAGACCTTACAGATCTAGGTGACATCAAGGGCTGGAAACAAGCCCCCCACTCCATCTACTACTACTACTACTATTATAAAAACTAGAGAGGGGCCAAATTATCGCCTAGTTAGATGTGCTATTGGCAGGAAAGGTCATGTAAGATGTGTTAAACCTCCCTATATTAATTATTAAATAATTTATATAATTATTATAAGATTACATGATCAATGAACTGTATACCTAATCATAAGTACCTAAATAAATAAATAAAATAAATAAATAATTTGCTTGTGTTCGCAGTACTGTGGAATTTGCATGCTCATACCTCTCTTACTTGCTATATTTTTATTATTTCGGAAAAATACAGCTGTTTCAATATATTAGATACAAAATTGTGAAAATTCAAAGACAAAGCTAGTTACATGTTTATACATAAACACTATTATTTTTTCGGAAAAACAAACACTCATAAGGGGAGGTGGTAAGAGAGGAGCCATAATCAGAAAATAAATTTTAGGTGAATACACGTTACGTAACATAACATATAGGTAGACATTATTTCATTTATCCAATCTGTAATAAATAATAATAATAATAATCTATAATAAACCATAAAATGTTTTTATTTATTTATTTTTATTTGATGCACTACCAAATTTTAGGAGAAAAATATAAAATGAAATAACTTTTAACCATCAATTTTCTGATAACCACATATGGGGTTAAATAGACTGGATATGGCATCACCTATCCCCCCCCCCCCCCCCCCCTTTCGTTTGATCCGTTATTTATTGGACATCCTGTATATATATAATGTATAACATACTGACCATTTTCCTTCAATCCATAGTCCTCCCTTATTCTTATTCTTATTTTTATTCTTAGATAACTCGATTTAACACTAAACCTACCATTAGCGGTCAAATTGGCCGTTTTCAAACTTTTGTACAATTACCAAATATTTTAACGTTATAATATCGCTATCAAACTACTCGTATATGACTTTTCTTAAAATATCCATACAATATATTCTTCCGCATTTACATCTAGTTTTTTCCTTTTTTTGCCTAGAAATATCTATTGTGTGTCCTTCCTATCGCGGTCGGTCAATTTGACCGGTGAATGAAAACATTTTATTTACTAATCTAAGGGCGGATTTCTATATGAGACCTGGCAGTAAACGTAAAAGTATGAATAAAACTGTCGGTTTGCTCAATATACAATATATTTTGCGTTTCAATGTCTAACCAATATCTTTGGATCGAACCAAATTACCGTCAACAGCAGGTTTCCTTCATACAAAATGCGATATAACCAGTCAAATTCGGGCAGTTGCTTGGAAGTTGCTTGCTAACATGTTATCAGTTTTTTGCTAGATTGCTTGGAGGGGTGGGGGGGGGGGGTTGGGAGTCATGAGGGGGCTTGCCGGCTATGAATAGGATGCTGGCACCAGACTGTCACCTCTATGCTGGCATTAGGCTACCTCCAGGATCCTGGTACCATGACCAGAATGCCGGCACAGGGCGGTCACCAGGATAGAGGTACCAGTTAGCCATCAGGATGTTGATAAAAAGCAGGTAGCATAATGGCGGAACCATGCTGACACCGGGATGCGGAATTCATGATGCTGGCACCAGGTTAAAACCAGGATACTGGCACCGGGCTTAAACTAGGATGCCGGTACCGGTTCCCACCAGAATGCTGGCACTAGTTTGGCACCAGAATGCTGGTACTAGGTTGGCTCCGGGATACTCGCAACAAGCTAAAACTATCATGATGGTACCGGGCTGACACCAGGATGCTAGTACTGGTGTTACACCAAGGTGCTGGCACTAGTTTGGCTTCAGGCTACCAGACCGGCTCCAGGATGATGGCACTACGTTCACACCAGAATGCTGGCATAGTGCTGACACCAGGATGCCAATACCGGTTTTATCAGGACCAGGCTGGCTCCAGGATGCTTCCACCAGGTTTAAACTAAGATGCACATCTAGGATGCTGGCACCAATTTCGCACCTGGATGCTGGTGCCAGGTCGTCTCTCTATGATGCTGCCACTAACTTAAAACCAGGATGCCAGTAACAGGACGCTGGCGCTAGTTTGGCACCAGGATGGTGGTGCCAGGCCAGTTCTCCAAGATACTGGCACTAGGTTAAAACCAAGATACTGGCCCCATTTTAGCATTAAATTTGATGTCTATGCATAATGTTAAGTTTGGTTTCTTATATGGGAAAAATAAAATTTTATTTTTTTAAATTCAGAAATGAAATTATATAAAACTAAAATTAGGCGGAATTTCATGAAAATTCTTGATTTTATATATATTTCGTAATAAATCTATCGTTGAATAATAATATATAGCATTGAATAATAAAATCGATAACTTTTTTATCGCCGGTCAATTTGACCGTGCGCGGTAGAAATAGATATACAATGAGGTGAGGTGAACACCGTAATTGCTAAGCCCTTCTATCCCTACTTCTCGGGATTGGATAACTTAAATTAATTAAAGTTATTTTAAATTGCTAAATGCTTATTGTAACACCTTGAAAACAAGTAAACTGCGTTACATTGATCGTTACGATCACATATATAAAATAGTTTAGCAACGCTGTATTTTTTCTTAAGAAATAAAGAAATAAATATGTCAATATCGCCGTGTATAAATATTAGAGCTCTAATGAAAGTATCAACCTTATAAATAAGTTGGGTTTGGTATAATAATAACTTTTACGGTCAAGGGTCAGTAAGATATAGCGGATCAGAGGTGTGATACATAATAAATGTGTCGGTAGAGCGAGAACAGGATTTTAAAAGATAAGTTTTCCCGCCGCACGCGGCGGGAAATCGTCGAGGCGGTACGATAAGCGCGTCGCGAGGCGAGCGGCAGCCCTAGGGCGCGGAGGCGGCAGTGTTTTGAAGGCATTCGAGTCGGGCGGGCGCGCGTGGAGCGCAGCGCGCGGATCATGCCCAGAAAAGAGCGCGAGTTTCGATGATGTCGGAGGCGATGGAGGGCGCGGCGGAGGAGACGTCCCCCGAGAGGCGCTCCTTCCGCTCCGTCGCCGTGGAGGTCGCGTACGCCGACGACTCGTGGTCGCGCGGCCGCGGGCTGCTGCTGCCCGCGTCGGCGTCGCAGGGCGCGGCGGACGCGGAGCGCGACGCGTCGCCGCCGCGGCCGTCGCGCTCGGCGTCGTGCCGCTCGGCGCCCGCGCGGCCGTCGCGCCGCCGCCACCGCGCCGCGCCCGAGCTGCGCCGCCACCACTCGGCGGCCGCCGACTGCGAGGCGGCGCGCCAGCTCGCCTACCTGCGCGCGCTGCACGCGCGCCGCCTGTCGCTGCTCGTGCCCGACGCGCCATCCGCGCGCGGCAGCCTGCGGCGCGCCGCGTCGCCCGCGCCGCCCGCGTCGCTCCCGCCGCCCGACGTCGAGGCGCGCGACGCGGCGGACAAGGAGCGGCGGCGGCGGCGCGTCGCGTGCGCGGTGGGCGCCGCCTTCGGCGCGCTGGTCGTCGCGAGCGTGCTCGTCGTGGTGGTCACGCTCACGCACAGCTCCGTGCTCCGCTCGCAGAACGTCACCTCCAAATACTACACTTTTTCCGCACCGCCGCACCACCCACTTAGTGAGCAAGTATTATTTTTTGACATTAAAAAAAACATCCTATCCTACCGGAGATATACCTCTAAACCCTACTGAGAATAACCCTGGTATACTAGCATTTATGCTGATTATTATCCCTCATTTGTTAAATATTCGTAACGAAATTTTAGCAGAAGAAAGACTGTTAGAAGTCCTCAATGCAGGTTCCAGACATTTAATAAAGCAGTTATCCAAACCGCTTTATCAAAAATATCTCAAACGTGCAGTGGGGTTTTCTACCAGTCTTTCTTCTTTTAAAATTTTGTTACAGAATATTTAACAAATAAGGCATAATAATCAGCATAATGCTGGTATAATAGTTTTTAATAATAAGTGAATCACCTATTATATGGTACAAGAATACAATAAAATGCGTTTAGTATATGTTTACAACTGATACGATTAGAATAATAAGGTAAAAACATGTATGAACACGTCTTCAACGCGTTGTTGAATGCTTGAGTGTGTGTGTGTGTGTGTGTGTGTGTGTGTGTGTGCGTGTTGTGTGTATTTAGGTCCTTTGTAAATTCGAAACTGCTTACGATGTTTAGATGAGGATCTGTGTATTTTTGCACGCAGTTCCTCATCCTCCTCCCAGGCTAACAATTCTGGTATCTGAAATCTGACGGTACACGGAAATTTCATATATTGTCAAGAGCAATAAAATAAACACTTTTGAGTATATTTTATTGTGGCACTAATTGAGGAAAGGTTGCTTTATTGCTTTTCTTTTCTCTTGCCAGTTAATCAACTTTCAGATTTCCTTGTCCTGTCAAATTTTAGATTGCAGAATTGTGACCCTATCTCCACTGTTATAGCAGTTCATACGCCTCATTACAAAAAATATACCTCTCTCGCCTGGTCATCATGTTATATCAATAGTAATAGTATTCATATTCATTCATATATTTTAATGCTCATTACCTGGCTCCCCACATATAGGTGGGGAGCCAGAGACAAAAAGTGGAAGAGTTTTGAAAAAACTGATATTTTTAGATCAGATATATAGCCATAGAAAGCTGGGGTAGAGTCAGCAGGCCAGACTACGGGACACCTGGCGCTCGCGTACTTGGAGAAGCTGAAAATCCATCAGTAGACAGTGGATGCAATAGAGAACTCGAAACAAATAGTCATACTGCTTAACAATATAATGCGTGGCGTCAGCATTACTCCATATATGTCACAAAAATGAAGTCCATGGAAATACGCCGGTACGATTTTATATGATGGTCAATATAATGGTCGGTCCTGCTGACTTTACCTCAGCATTCTATGGCCAAAATACTTGCTGATCTGAATGTATCAGCTTTTACAAAATCCTAACACTTTTTTTGTCGTTGCTTCTTGGATTATTACCCAAATAAAGCCCACCACTATTATGAAGTACTTTGACGCATGTCCTTATGCTTTATTAAAGTTATGCTACATATAATTTTCCTAAAAACAAGCTGAAGGAGGCTAATTCGTCGTGATAATTGCGATTGGGGCGAAGTATTTCGTAATGCAAATGCAGGCTTAAATACAGTAATAAAAATATTGGATTGATTCCTATATTACGAACTCCATTTTGTTATTACGGTTTTATACATAATAACGATGTTTCAATCGTAATTTTGTTGAATTACAAAAAAAATTGTTGTATTTCCATGACTCGATTATATGTATCAATATTTTCGTTACGGTTAATAAGGAAATAACAGTATACTGTAGTTCCAAAATGATTTATGTATCCGACTATAACCGTATGTATAGTACTACATGCTGTCATGTTAGAAACGATATCCCAAGGTCGCGACGTAATGAAATAACTTATATGTTAACATTACGACACGGTAACTACCATCACGCCAACACAGTCCGAGTTATCTTTTTATTTTTGATTTATTTATTTTATTTTATTATTTTTAAGGAAACATACAGCTGTTACAATAAATTTGTTACAGAATTATAAAGTTAAAAAAAATAAAACTAATTACATGTTACCACTTAAACATTCATAATTTTAACACAACAATATAATTTTTTTTAAGAATTAACTAACACTCATAGGGACAGGTGGGAACTGGGAAGAAAGGAGTCATAATAAGTAAATAAAATTTTATGTAAATACACGTTCCATAATATAGACACACATATTATTTAAAGATATTCTTGAATAAATATTATTTATAATATATTATATATTGCGATTACAATGATAAATCAATACCATCATTAATAATTGCTTTCTTAAGAGCGAATGATGACGTATTGAATACGTCAATATCGCCGAGCTGCGTATTACAAATTTTACATACCCTATACATGAAACAGTTTTGTGCGTAATTAGTACTAACCTGCGGAAGGTGGAATAACTCTGTTTGGCGAGTGAGTTGCGATGGTACACGGAAAGATAATATCATTCCAAGAAGATCAGAACAATCAATATAACCTGCCAATATTTTATGGAAAAACACCACGTCTGCGCATTTTCTTCTTGATTGTAAGGATTGAAGCCCATGAAAAGCAGCTGCTTCGTTGTGATTGAGAAAGGACAAGAAGGAGCGATAATTCAAATGTTTCAGGAACACATTTTGAACACGTTCAATTTTCTTTATGTGAACATTATAGCTAGGAGACCATATTTGAGAAGCATATTCGAGGTGACTGCGGACGAAAGCGTTAGTACAAGAGTAATAGAGAATTTTTTAATACGTTAATACGATTTTTTTAATACGTTTTTTTAATAATTGTTATATACGTAATCCATGTTGCAACATACGTAATCCATGATGCATATTTCCGTGTATTACATATTTATATTTTTTTCGGGGTGCGGTCCAACGTTGGCTTAATGACTGTTTACTGACGCTGAATGTGACAAAAACGATATACATCCCATCTAGTGCAAATGCTCGAAGCCATACAATCGATTGAAAATGTATCGGAAGCCAGTGTAGACTTCCTATAAGAACAAATATTTGTTCATCGTTCGCACAACCTAACCTAACCTACCATATACCTACGCTGCAAACATCGCTCGTGCAAATATCGCTCGTGAATCGAGCACGCTACCTATTAGACGCTGAGTATTTTCCGTAGGAAATCGAACACGTTAATAATGGATACTCCTTAGGAAATCTGGATACTGAAAATATCACGACACATGCACATAATCCAATATGGAAGAAACCCAGAAACAGAACAGATTACGAGCATTCTTATCATATGTCAATGGCGCGACGGATCAAGTAAGTAAGACAATGAATAAATTCTATATAAAAAGATCTTAAACCGACCCAAAGTATTGCTCGGTCTCTGACACCAGTAATAAATGTGATACTATTGCAAACCCCAGTTGCGCATAAGATCGGATGTAGTTATAGGTAGGCTTACACTAGACAAACAGTGTTTAATGTATACTAGACAGCACCTAGCAGAAACACCAATTAATGCAGACATTCACTCGCATCATACCCGCGGTAGCTCCCTTTTATGGGTACCCCGAATACGACTGGCAAAAGTACAGAAAAGCTACGTGTACCTTAGCATTAAATTCTATAATCTACTCCCTACAACATTTAAACAGCTGGAGGACATAACATTTAAAAAAACATCAAGGAGATGCTGATAGGCCACACTTTCTATAATCTGGCCGAATTTGAGGGCCTTAATTTTTCAAATATTGTGCCCATTTAAATTACTTAAAAAAGTAGAGCCTTATTGTCTGATTATTTTATATGGTCTTATATCTGTACTTTTAGTTAAAAATGCATAACGTAGATTTAATTTGATTATTAAACATTTTACTGACAATTTGAATATTACGATGAATAATTTCACTACGTATCTTTTCGAATTACTAACTATTTCAAATATTAGGTTTCTATTTTGATTATTTATATTTATAGTTTGACAATCTAGTAGTTAATTCTTGACTACCTATGTATGTTCAGTAAAGAGAAGTACCGAAACAACCTAATCCAATTATTTTGACACGTCCAAGAGCGGTCTTTAGCCGTCAATTGGGCCCGACGAAAATGTAATGTAATGTAAAGTGCCACCTAATGCAACTCAAATCCATGTGAAACCCATTAAAGTTGTTAAAAAACATTCAGCTAGAAAAATCGGCGATCTGCGAACACATGTTGGATAGCGGAATTAACCACAGGATACGGATACGAGATCTGGATAATGATGAATCCATATTCCAAAAGTATCGTGCTGTAAAACAAAGGAAAATATGTTGATATTTGCATTTGCCAAAAGGTTTAGCTCCATTTTTTATTTTTATCAACGAAGACAATATTGCTGGATTTGACCAATAATTTATTAACCAGAAAATCAATTGGAATCGTATCGGAAGCAAGTGTGGGCTTTTCGTTAATGTTAACATTTTTAGTATACGATTATCTATCTTGATGAGTATTACATTAATACTGTGATAATTATGTTAAGAGATATTGTTCTCTTTGTTTAATCAGCAATGCATTATTACAAATTTTTTTTATTATTGATGATTCTCATATCAATTATAATTAATTTATATAATCCCAACTGTCACGGTTGTTAATTTTCCATAATTAATTGCATTACTGAGAATATTAGACGCGATGAAGTATCCAAGTGTAGGAATGCCACCTACTGGATTATAATGAAATCGTATTGTATATACTGACACGTCGTATATACTGACACGATATGTAAAATATCACTCGATGTCAAGCCGAACTTCCAATTCTAAACGATATTGAGAAACCATCTGCCACTTCCTAAGATTGGTTTTTACTGGGATTTAATCCACCATCAGGGCTTATCACACGGAGCTTGATAGCTTGGAAGTTGGATTCTGACAACATCGGTATCATCATCGAATCATAATCACAGGCCACCCTAGAAGCCTCCATATCCATCGTGGCCGACGCGGTTCTCAACAGATGGTCATGCAATTCTTGCTACGCCGTTCTACCAGTCTGTATTTTATGTGTGATTTCCTCTAAATGTTGTCTCTCGTGCTTTTGACTCCTGGTTACGATAGGGTATGGATATATGTAGACACGTGAATTCATCGGTCTCTGCTGCAAATGTGTGACTACGAAGTGACTTTTTTCGAGTTTATATTGGGGCGGCTCTTATAAAATAAGAAATAACGGAGCCAGACGGACACTGTCATTTTTGGTATAAATTTCCACATTTAACAAAATAAACTATTAAACAATGAGTATTTTTTTTTTGTTTAAGTTTTTGAATTGTGGTATGTAAATGATAAAATAAAATTAGACATCATAATCATAAGAAATGAAAAGTACTGTGTAAGACAATTTTTGTTTTTTTTTTATTTTATTAATAACAATGACCATTATTAACAATAACAAATATACTCAAAACTCTTTTTTATATTGCAAAAGAGGGGATTCGCGCTTGTAAATTCTATTCTGCGGTTAAAAAAATAGAAAATTACAAAATAATAAAATTTAAAAAAATAATAATAATAATATTAATAATGATTATAAATTAAAATAGAAATAATTTTAAAAATATATATTTTTTAGATCTTTCCTTGACACAACCGTGGCACTCTAGTGTGACTCCCGAAGTGAGCTCGCCTTAACACAGGGGTGCCTAGCAAGGCGGGCTCGGCTGCTCTTTGCTTAGCATAATAGAAAGATTATCATTTGCGTTTAATGTATGCGCTATGTAACCTGGGCTCAGACAGATGTATCATGTGTATATAACTTTAAAAGCATACGACGGCATTGTCTAAATTGTCATTTCATTTTCGGTTGTGCTCATGAATTTGAATGTATATGTATATGTAAATACATGTAAATAAATAAATAAATATGTATACAAAAAAAAATATTCACAAAAATAATCTACAAATATTTTTTTTTAAATCGCTTAATACTTCTGAAAATATTTAAATACAAAAAAAAACAGAGAAATGGTGAAATAAAAAGATCATAATAAATAAATATTCTCAATCTATATAGTTCATTGATATTGTGATTATGAGAAAGAAATTACCGTGTTGATATAATAGATCATATAGTTTATTGACATTACCGTGATTATTATCTCCGTGACGTCAAAAACAAAATATTTCAAAGATATATTGACAATTTGTAACTTTACGCGATAAGATCTATTTCTTATAATTTTGATTACAACATGCTAAACAACTATTTTCCGCTCGTAAAATGAGTAAAAACCAATTCAAGGAAGAGATGAAAAGGAGGATCCGCAAAGTTGTACATCATTTATACCAAATAGAGCGAGTTAAATGCTCAACCGATTACACGAAAAACTGATTCATCAATTTAAAGTTGTCAGGTTCCAACTCTTCTGAATTACTTGAAAGTTAACAAATCGGCAAATGCTTATCCCGAGATTTTAATCGCACCCAAACACAAGCCATAATCATATATTTTTCAAAACTTCTGCGAGGAACCGAAATGAAATATATACTCTTATTGAAGATAAAACCACTTAGTATAATTGGAAACCGACACTGTCGAAGGGGATTATTTTACCTGTAGCGCAAACAGATTACTTTACGTATTGTATCTATGTCGTGGTCTTTCTCAACCCGATATTTCAACCGCTATGCATATACACGAAATTATACATTCTATATTTCATTTCGTTTTATCTATACTAATATTATAAAGAAATAATGTTTGTGAGTTTGTATGTTTGTAAGTTTGGAAGTTTGTAAGTTTGTATGAAGGGGTTAATCTCCGAAACTACTAGTCCGATTTCTTAGACTAATGGAAAGCTCCATTATTGACGAGTACTATAGGCTATATTTTACTGTTATAAATATGGGTTTTCAATAGAAAATTACGATATTTGTAAATCAAGTCCGAGAAAAATGATCTGGTGAGTTGCTTTATCGGCGCGCTGACGAAACGGTTTGATATATGTGAAAACAATACATGACAAAACATCGGCCTTAAACAGGTTTATAATATCGACAGGATATAACTATATTTATGCAACAGTAGTTGCTTTTATGTGAAAAATAAGTAGGTAGTGTTTGTTGAAGACATTGGCAATAAAGTAAGAAGCCTTATCAAAATAAATTAATCCATCATCACGGGTGTTAGTACTAGTAGTAGTAGACGGAGTGGGGGGCTTGTGTCCAGCCCTTCATGTCGCCTAGATTTATAAGATCTTTTGTAACTACCCACTATGTGGTTAGGTCAGTGGTCAGCTAGTAGCCCAGTACTTCTTACCATTCCAAGTAGATCACTGACCTTCAAGTTGGGCAGATCGCTAGGTTCGAGAAAGGCTCGTCCCAGTAAACTGTGTCTTTTAGCGGCGAGTCCTGGGCAGCGACAACATCACGGGTGTTAAATAGACATACAATTAGCCATTCACTGTAAGTTTTTAGGTATTATAGTTTTAGAAATATCATGAAATTAGTAACGCGTGCAAGGACCTCAAAATAGCGAGCGGCCCAGCAAGGTCAGCGCTCAGCGGAAGGCGGCGCGGGTGGCGAGGAACAAGACGCGTAAGTCTACGAGATAGGTAGCGTGCATCTGAGGGGGGCCGTCTTGCACTATATATCTAAAGGTAGCGTCTATACAAGGCAAATTAACGCCACCATACTTAAATTAACAAATCGATTCGAAACTTTGCGCGAAGCGAAGCCGCGGGCAACAGCTAGTTTCTTCATATACAGGTTGAGTTTTTAGTAACCGGCATACTTGATAACGTGGATCAGTACTTGAGCAAAATGAGCCAAATGAGCAACTTTTGATAACAAAATTGTGAAAAAAAAAACAAAACAAATTTTTTTTCGTTAATTTTTTTTTTAATTTTAATGTGTTTTTTAAGAATAGTATAAAAAGCATCGAGCACGATGCGCTATTTAGGGGCAGGTAGCATATCGCTAATATTGTTTATTAGCGATATTTTGCCTACTGCTAGAGGGCGCAGCGATGTTGAATATACTACTCTGTCTAAAAAGTACCGGGAATTATTGAATAAAACACACAATTTTCGTTTAATCGTCAATGTTTATTTTACCACCTTCAAAGTAGTCCCCATTTGATGCAACACACATTCGCCAGCGTTTTTTCCAATCTTCAAAACACATTTTGTAGGCGTTTTCCGGTATAGCCTTCAATTCCTTCCACGAATTTTCTTTAATGGACTCTATGGACTCAAAACGGGTACCACGAAGAGGCAATTTTAGTTTTAGGAACAGAAAGAAGTCTGACGGGGCCAAATCTGGTGAATACGATGGTTGATCAATTGTATTTGTCGCATTTTTGGCCTTAAATTCGGTCACAATTGCTGCTCTATGCGACGGTGCATTATCGTCGTGGAAAATTTACGAATTGTTGATCCACAATTCAGGCCGTTTTTGACGGATTTTCTCACGTAAACGCTTCAAAACGGCCAAATAATATTCCTTATTGACCGTTAGTCCTTCTGGAACGAATTACGTGATGGACTAAACCGCGAATATCAAAGAAAACAATGAGCATCACTTTCACTTTTGAACGACTTTGTCGTGGTTTTTTCGGTTTTGGCTCGTTTTTTGTCCTCCACTCTGATGCATGTTAACTTGTTTGCATATCAAATGCATAGACCCATGTTTCATCGCCAGTTATAATGCGTTCTATGAATGTGGGATCAGAATCGACGCGATCCAGCATGTCTAAAGAAGTTTGTTTGCGGTACTGTTGTTGTAGAAAATTCAACTCCTTTGGAACGAGCCGAGCGGCGATGCGTCTCATGCCCAATTTATCTACCAAAATCGAGCGAATGGACTCACGAGACTTCAGGTTCAGGTCACGTGCTATCTCTCTTAAGCTGGAATGGCGATTACGGAGCACAATTTCCTTGACTTTTTCGATATTTTCGTCTTTTGAAGAGGTCGAAGGTCGCCCGGAACGAGGGTTGTCTTCGACGATCTCTCGGCCCTCCTTGAATGCTTTGTACCACTCGTAGATCCGTGTTTTGGATATAACTGATTTACCAAAAGCCTTTTCTAACATTTTTAGGGAATTAGCACACGAAAATCCGTTCGCAACACAAAATTTAAGGCAAACTCTTTGTTCAATACTTTGGTTCATTGTGAAAATCGTGACGCACTACTAAGGTGTACAATTCAATTGCTGTTCTAATCAAAATGGCTGACAGTTCGCGCGCATTCTGGGCATAGAGTAAATAAAGACAGTTCTACCAACTTAAGGTTTTTTTTTTTTTCGAAATCATTAACAGAATCTTTTTAAATTCTAAATTCCCGGAACTTTTTAGACAGAAGGTATGTAATTAAGTTTTTGTGTACTCCTTATCGCTGGAAAAACTGTTCTTCATATTATTATGTACGAATAAGAAGCTGACAATAAATAAACCATTATCTAAATGTTCACCACTGAAACTACTAAGTAACGGCTTCATAACTTTTTTCGTCGTGTAACTGCAGGGATTGTCGTTAATCCGCTGGTGTTGCGACGCCCTACATTTCGACTCGGCTTTTCATATATACATATAGAACCTCCACTCCACTGTAATCAACCACCCATTTGCGTCATTTTCAACCTGCCGCAATAACGAAGAAAAAACTAAAGATAGGGCGCCATAATATAAACATAAGGCGACATAAAGAATTGGGCGATATTGTATAGGATGCATATTAGGGTGGATCCTAAATGTATGGAGAAAAGTAAAAGGTTAATAACCAGACCTCCCTCCCTATGTGGATAAGATATTCTATGATATAAGATTACAGGAAAAATAAGAAAAATAAACAATTTCAAAATTTTATACTGATACAAGTGGGTGGAATTTTTGGAAAAAATGGAAAATGACTTAATTTTGGTTAGATGATTTAAGTAATAATACATAACCAAAAGTGTTAATTACTGAATAGTGAGTAATACAGTGTACGTACATTGCATTATTGAATGACACAGCTCCCTCTTCCTGCACCGTCTATTTATATAGGCAACCCTATAGTACAACTAGGGTTGTCGACTACATCGGGCGAGCCCGTCACCTCAGGAAGTTTTAACGATTGGTCGTTCTATCTCCCTGGAGTGAGCGCAGACGACTTGGACAAAACAGTCCACCGTCTAGCTCCGCCACAAACCTGTAAGAGGCCAACGCCCTAACCGCGAGATAGCCCGGAGTGTTATCCAGCGGGCTTACACTCACGCCCTTACTTCCAATTGCGACCAGATTACTCCAGTCTCTCGATTGGTAACGAGTTCGAGGACGCTTGCGCGGTCCTCTCCCTTACGAAGCGGTGAAACGGTGTATACCGAATCTATCGCGGACCACGGCATCCTTTGCCCGGCTGTTCACCAAGGATCGGGTAGCCGATGGTCGTTTCAAGAGCAGTCGCCGTAAGGTCCGCAACCACCCCCGCTCTATAGGAAACAGTACTGCTTCCAGACTCCCCCGACTGTTAGTCAGAGTTGGCGAGTTGGAGTTTTGGGAGCTAATGGGCCCTTGCTGAGTTGGCCACGAAGACCCATTCTGTTTCAGGGTCGGTCACGCTCACGGGTCAACACCCATCCGATGGCCTCCACGCATGGGGTGCGAGCCTGGGTAGGACACTGGGTCAACCAGTCTCCCCTGGGAACAATCCTCTGGCGCTCCTGGACGGTCTGCGCACCGAGCGGCGCAAGCCAATCGATTGTGCTCTCCGACTAACAATCGGGGGAGTCTGGGAACTGTATTGTTTCCTATAGAGCGGGGGTAGTTGTCTACCTTACGGCAACTGCTCTTGAAATGACCATTGGCCATCCGATCCCGGTTCAGAGTCGGGCAAAGGACGCCTTGGTCCGCGACAGATTCGGTGCACTCCGTTTCACCGCTTCGTAAGGGAGAGGACCGCGCAAGCGACCTCGAACTCGGAACCAATCGAGAGACCGGAGAAATCTGGTCACAATTGGAAGTGAGGGCGCGAGTATCTCGAGCCCGCCGGGTTTATTCCTGGCTCACTCGCGGTAAGGCGTTGGACTCTCACGGGTTGTGACGTAGCTGGACGTAGAATGTACTGTCCAAAGTCTTCTACGTTCACTGCAGGGCGACAGAACGACTAATCGTTAAAACGTCCTGTGGTGACGGGCTTGCCCGTTGTAGTTGACACCGCAAGATGTTAGTCAGAGTGCGCAATCGGTTGGCTTACGCCGCACGGTGCGCAGACCGTCCAGGAGCGCCAGAAGGTTGATTCCCAGGGGAAACTAACCATAAGACCAGAATCCTACCCAGGCTCGCACTTCATGCGTGGAGGCCATTGGATAGGTGTAGACCCGTGATTGTGACCAACCCTGAACAGAATTGGTCTTCGGGTCTATAGTACAGTAAACTGCTGTAGACAGACAATCCTTGCTTTTCCCGTCTCCCCCTTTATGCTCCCATCCCTTCTTCTTGCCCACGGGATACGATCCGACCACGTGGATAAACCCGATCACCCGTCGGCAATACTATCTACTATAAAGGGGTTTTCCTGCCACACTCAAGCTACAGAACGAATGGTCGAAATAGTCACGAAAGTATATGCTGCTGTCTGTAGACCATATAGAGATAGGTTTATAAGAAATCGCCTGGAATCACGAAATATCATGCCAGTTTTCAACACCAAATGTGATTACCGGTCATTGTAATTTCGTCGTTTTTTATAGATTTTCCTTGATTTAATACTATAAATATTCTGTTCTGTATGTGTTTTTTTTTGTAACAAAATGGTTACAAATATATATATCGTCTTATATTAACATTAAAACTTCCTGTTTCACTTTAACGCAAATTTACTTTAACTTTTTACCAAAAAAAGGTTCAATTACCTAAACTTCATCGCCCTTGTGGCAGTGCTTAACCATTTTTTTGTCCTTTAACTTTATACCATAGAACATCCTTTCAGCATAGGGATGTTTTGAAATTCTGAATTAAAAAACGATCCACCCTAATACAGGGTTTTCCAATAAGTGTGGATCGATGTTGACAATCTGTGGCGGACACGTTATTTTAGTGGCGTCTGTCAAATCTATTGTTTTACCAGCACGTTAAAACTTTATTATCTAAATGAGTGTTCGTTAGGGCATGATTATCTCTCGTGGAGGTGACGTGAATCGGCCACCAAGATCGTGCGATTTGACCCCACTAAACTTTTTCTGACACTGACTGCTGGGATGATCCACGAGCTTAAGGTGGTGCAGCGTAACATGGAGCGAGTCATGCTCGGCATATCGTTGCACGATCGAGTCCGGAACGAGCTCATCAGACAGCGCACGAAGGTGGTCGACGTGGGTCAAAGAGTGGCCAAGCTGAAATGGGCTTGGGCCGGCCACGTGGCCCGACGACACGACGAACGGTGGAGCAAGCGCGTTTTGGAGTGGAGACCCCGGCTAGGCCGAAGAAGTGTGGGCAGACCACCGGCCCGATGGTCCGATGACATCAAGGAGACAGCTGGACCAGTCTGGATGAGGGAAACGGACAACCGATCCGGATGGAGGGCGATTGGAGAGGTGTATGCCCAACGGTGGGCGAATGCGCGCTGATGAAGAAGAAGAAGAAGAAGAAACTTTTTCTTGTGGAATTTTCTGAAGCCGCCTTTATGAAGCATATTTCTATGCCAATAAACCGCAATCGACCGATGCCATCAAAGTCAATGAGTTATCACATGCCATCGCTCAAATTCAGCCAGACCTATGCGACAGAGACATTGAAAATTGAACCTCTCGGATCCGTGCCACCGTGCGAAGCTGCGGCGGACATTTGAACAATGTCATAATCCAAACATAACGGCATACAAACGCCTTTCAAATAAAAAGAAATTTCGTTAATATCACACACGGCTTGTTTCATTGCATAGACTATCAACATCGACCCGCCCTTATTGAAAATCCCTATAGGTACATATGCTCGTTCATATCTGATACTCGTATACATATATACATAGACATGTCTCGCCTACATACGAGTATATGCATATGTCTCTCATACCTATAGGGTGACATTGCCGTCAGTGGATCACCTAGTTTTTAAGGATAAATAAATCAAAAATTTTGCAGTCAGAATTACTGTTTTTTTGCAATTTTTATTTAAATTTAAACTGTTTTTATTTTAATATTGTATATAAGTATGGTTAAATAGTTGCAGGTAATCTTCAAAAAAATGAGAAATGACCCACTGTTGAACAGGGTTTATTTTATTATTTTTTTTATTTATTTATATGGTAATTTACAATTATCTACAGTAAATCGACATATACAATTAAAATGGCATAGTCGAGAATCCAAACGAATCTAGCAAAAACTGATAACATATTATGCCATAAACTGTTTCATGATGGTTTTAGCTTGTTGCGAGTATCCCGGAGCCAACCTGGTACCAGCATTCTGGTGCAAAACTAGTGCCAGCATTCTGGTGGGGACCGGTACCGGCATCCTGGTTTAAGCCCGGTGCCAGTATCCTGGTTTTAACCTGGTGCCAGCATCATGAAGCAAGCCTGGTGCCAAACTGGTGCCAGCATCCCGGTGTCAGCATGGTTCCGCCATCATGCTACCTGCCTTTCATCAACATCCTGATGGCTAACTAGTACCTCTATCCTGGTGACAGCCCGGTGCCGGCATCCTGGTCATGGTACCGGGAACCTGGAGGTAGCCTAATGCCAGCATAGAGTTGACAGTCTGGTGCTAGCATCCTATTGATAGCCGGCAAGCCCCCTCATGACTCCCAACCCCCCCTCCCCTCCAAGCAATCTAGCAAAAAACTGATAACATGTTATACCAGAAACTGTTGCCAGTGATCCTATTTTAATGTCGCCTAACAAGGCAATATCCTTTTCTAAGGCGGACATTTAAATTGTTGTAAATAAATTGTTGTTATAAACCAATATTTAAAAATATCAGTAATGTAGAATATAGAAAATGGGTGAATTTATACACTAGTTTGGGGGAATTTATACTTTACACACGGTTATCTACACAGGATCAGTTATAAGTATACCTGGTGTTGTTTTATATAAACAAAGGATGACAAAAGTATTTAAATAAAGTATTTGATTGAAATGCTGATCCACTGTCGACCACAGCTTCAGATTTTCTAAATGATTACGGGATGTTGATCGCTGGCAAATACTGAAGAATATATTATCAAGAATCTAGTCCTGGATTACTTAATTTTACAGATAAATCTGAGCTTTAAATCCCGCTAGAGGTCATATCAGATACTGGGAATTCTCACTAATTAATCACAAACTTTTCTTTCAAGAAGTTCGTCTTTCTTAATACCTAATTCCTCAATTGTTGCTAAGCTTCCAAATCTAATTATCAAATTACTTCTGCCCGCGGAACCCTGGCAGTTCTGGGCACCTTTTCCCTTCTCCCAAGTGTCGCTCGAATCAGGGTTGTCATTCATATATTAATTAAATTATTTGCATAAAGGTTTCACTCTGAAGGTTAATTTATTTTTATTTTATGTGGTCCTCAAACAAAACTTTCATTGTTATGTTATTATACGGTTACATAACTACTCCGATATCCTTTTTTATATTAGTTTACAATTAATCTAACAATGATAGTAATTGAAATTACAAAAAAATATACAAATTGCATTAGATTAAAGTTTAAGAAATGCAAAAAAAAACATCAAGTTCGTATGCATTGTACCGATAGAAAAAGAGGAAGAAAATGGTGTTAGGTAAGTGTTAATTATATCAGCATAATAATATATATAAAGAAAATATAATAAAAAGAATAGAAAACGCGGCTGCCATTACAGAAAGTGAAATATTGTATTTATAATTATTTTTATTACGGTTTTTTTATGAAATATTTGTGGTTTATGTTTATATCCATGTAGAACAAACGTTATTACTACCTGCTGGTTGGCTGGAGGATATTGCTGTTTATGGCAATAAGCCCGCCATTTGTACCCGTTATGGTCAATAAAGTTATTATTTTTATTATTATTATTATTAGGTAAGTGTATATTAGGTAAGTGTATCAAACCTTTCGTGCAATATTTATTTATTTATTTATTTCATTTTCTGGAAACATACAGCGCTTCATTAATTATTACTAATTATTCTTATACAGTGTTTCGCTGGCCGATTAATTGTTTCCTACGTTATTTTTCTTATACGGTAAATCAAAATTAGCATTGCACTAAATTAAATTAAATTAAATTACAATCGAACTATTGCAAGGATAGGAAAGGAGAGGGATGGGATATATGTAGGATAGGATATATAATATATATGTAGGATAGGAATATGTGTGTGTATTAACATCGTCTGCAATGTCATAATGTTTTCTCACAAGACACACTATCATAGATTATCTATGGATCATAGATATCATCACTTCGAAAAAACTCATATTTTGTGCCTGCAAAAAAATGTTTTTTTGTATCGTTTTCTAAAAGTTTATTTTTACTGATGTCTCCGGCTCCTAGAGAAGTTCATGAAACCATTAAGCGTTGTGTCGACTTGCGAGCGCCACGCTGTGAGCGGCTCGAAACGAGCAGCTCGATGGAAGTGCATCATTAGGCAGCTCACAGTGAGCGTACGAGCCGCTGCGAGCCAACTGCGTCCCGCCCTTTTGCTTAAATCAAAGACTTTATCGAAGACAATGTCTTGCCAAGAATCCTCTCTTTTTTTTGGTGTTACTAGCTGTTGCCCGCGGCTTTGCTTCGCGTAAAGTTTCAAATCGATTTGTTAATTTCAGTAGGGTGACGTTTATTTGCATTTTTTGACGCTATCTTAAGATATATAGTGCAAGACGTCTCCCCTCAGATGCACGCTACCTATCTCGTAGACGTACGCGTCTTGTTCCTCGTCACGCGTTACTAATTTCATTATATCTCTATAACTATACCACCTAAACACTTTCAGTAAATGGCTAATTTTATCTCTATTAAACACCTGTGATAATGGATGAATTTATTTTGATAAGGATTCTTATTTTATTGCTAATGTCTTCAACAAACCATGCCGACTTATTTTTATTACTGTTTTGAGCCATAAAAGTAGTTATTGTAGCTTAAATATTGGATAAATGGATAAATGCTGTCGTCGAATTTTATAGATCTTTTAGAGGCCTGATCTTTTTGTTGTATATTATTTTCACATATATCAAACCGTTTCTTCAGCGCACTCCAATATAGCAACTCACCAACTCATTTTCTCCGACTTGATTTACAGTTATCGTCATTTCTTATTGAAAACTAATATCTATCACAATAAAATATTGTCCTATCGATAAAGGATCTTTCCATTAGTTGAAGAATTTTTGAAATCGGATAAGTAGTTTCGGAGATTGTCCCCTACATACAAACTTACAAATATTACTTCTTTATAATTATAGTATAGATAATATTGTTTAGGGTCCCAAAGTATATACTTCTTATACAGCGATATAAGAATCAACGATTGTTTGCGGTCGACCATTTCGCTCACGAACTGTGAGCACGACCGTGTCCACAATCTCAGCGGCTCAGACTGAGCGCCCTTTGAGCACCGCCAACAAACTGACAGAGCGCAGCTCGGGGTAGAGCGGCGAGGAACGAGCCGCTCGATTCGAGCAATTGGGTATCGACAGTGAGGCTTTTGAAATTCATTTTTGAAAATAAACATGATATATCACTTTGAGAAAACGGTCGTCAATTGCGATCGTGGCAACCCTGAGTTCCCAGGCGCCGCGGCGCCGGCGCCGGCCGATTCGCGCCATATCAACTTTCGTGCGACTTAACTAATTTAAACTTGCCGCCGAAACGTCGCGCGAGGCAGCGAGCATAATTTAGATTAGGTGTGACAGACGGGCGGGCTTCCGACGCCCCACCAAACAGACCCAATATCCTCCCGCCTCCAAACCGTTATTTATGAATGTGTGCTCAAATTGGAAGTTTCTCACGCTTAAAAACATCCTAATTGCGGCAGCGGACTCGGAAAGTTGATAATATATCGCACTTTCGCTTGTGTACGGTGCAGAGACTTATTAAGCTGTCGAAGTTTCAATATAAACAATGGCGGGTAGCAAACAAGGAAAAGGCTCACGCTACCGCAATTATTCACTTTCGCATACAATTAGACACCCAACGAATAACTCTGTCTTATGGAGTACGGTATATAAATTACACGCATTCATCGCAACATCCTCGTAGTATTTTCCTGACAGAAAATAAGTCCATTCATACATTACGTTTCCTGAGATACGGTGGATACAGACGAAGAAACACACACACAGAATCACACACAGGAGCTCACAAATCGGACATCCGGTGCAAACTCGAATTCTATTTTTTTCTCAAAAACAAGACTTTCTTGTTATCATACTTCGTGTAACACAATGTATTTTTTTTTGGGACGTAGTTAATTTGTGGATATTCTGACCTAATTTCGATGAAATATTGTAGATACGAATCAAATTGAAAAAAAATAATAGACCCCGTACGAAACGCTGACGTAGGGTATATATAAATATAGAACTGGTATTCAATACGAATTGCAGGAAAAACAAAATGCATTTTTTGCTGAAAATAAATGATTTTACCCGCGTCGACTATCGCCATGCGCGTACAGAATGCCACTGAATTTTAGCAGAAAAAAATATGTTTCAATATTAAAATCTTGTTTAATATAATTTCAACTGCCTCAGCTGCTTGCTAAGAGTATTCTTACATTTTTCCGATACAACATAATGCGGACTTAAGCAAAGATTCTGTGAATTGCCAACTGACTAGCGGTCTATTGCTATTACATTACATTACAGTTGTACCCGATTGGCGAATTTGCCACTCTCGGACGTGTCACAATATACTATGTATAAATTGAAATATACAACCTACTATCAGTGACAGGTAGTTATTACAAGTTTTTTGCATGATACTAGTTTGAGTTCTAACCTGTTTTAAAGGCAAATAGAAAATCTAAAGAGTGCAGTATCACAACTGAATATGGTAATTTCAAATAATCGCAAATTGTTAGAATCAGATCATATAAATAGTCAAAATATTTTTGAAATACAACAACTAAAATATATGAAAATGTCTAATATATATTTTTTATAATCGATAGGTAGCTACTTTTATAGATGCTGATTTCAATTACTCTTGCTTTATGTTTTACCTTAGAACAGATTTCGGCCTAATTAGTAGATATTGGGCTCGATTACGTTTCTCTTGAACTAAAATCGGAAATTAGTTCATGTGAAGGAGACAGAGCAGTACGTCAGAGCGGAATGTAAAATGAACGGTTGTCACTTTCCTACATTAAAACTACCCATCGATGAGAAATCAGCTAAATCTAACACCGCACGAAATGTGTTCAAACTTATTCGGGCATCTGTAAGTTCGACAGGTATTTTTGGTGCAGGAAAATCGACGATAGTTCATTTCATATTCCGTTCTAACGTATTGCTCTGTATCGTTCGGTTAAACTAAGTTTCTATTTTAGATCACGAAGAAACGCAGTCAGGTCCATTGCCACTGAACTATGCGATGTATTCATTTTCTGGTATTGACTCAATGTTAAAAATGTTTTCGTGCATAAGTTCTGAAATTGTATACTCGCATAACATATTTGAATTACTACAATAAATAAATAAATAAATGAAATCTAAAAGCAATACAGTCATTGCATTCATGAATACTTATATAAAAATATAATTTAAATGGGTACGTAACAGGCTGATTTCAATGAATGATGGATTTTAAAAATATTTTCACTATTTATATGATGTGATTCAAATAATGCACAATTATTTTTAATTATTTTATTCAGTCGTGCTATTGCACACGTTTGATATTCTATTTTCCTTTCAAACAGGTTAGATGCTCAAACTACACTTGCGAGCAACTAATCGACTCACTCCCTCAGTTCGGATAAAAACCAGTTTTTTTTTCTAAAATGGCTAACCGAGTGTTTATAAAATATATACTTTTATGAAAGCCTAATTATTTGGCCTTATAACGACAGTCCTTTTATAAAAATCCGTCAGAACTTTTATAAATAATATTATCTGAACGTAAAGTACGCAATGCATCGCAAAATGTTTCCGCGTCGGAATCGCCCATAAACCCCCCGGAACCGGATTATTTTTGACAGTTATTTATCAGTAGTAAACGCATAATCATCTCCGTAAGCCAAACTCACTCTTATCCCAAAAGTATGGATAGTACGTCAGAAAAAGCCGCTCAGGTTATTGCTTTATTGCAGCAGGGCCTTAATCAACGTACAGTCGTTTTCCAAGTGGAATTGAGTCAGTCTGCAGTATGTTATATAACTGGACGCTGGCGTCCAGTTATATAACATTACCTTTGGAGAACATTACCTATCACTGGAGAAGCTAAAATTATATTTAAATGCCTTTCAGTATACTTTTCCCTGGCCCAAGTAACCTCCCTCATTGGGGCTATTCAGGATAGTTTATGTCCCATTTTAGCAATACCCCTTGCATGGCTAGACACCTTCTAGGTGGCTGCAAGGTGGCTTCAGATCAAGGACGGTACACTTACCGCCATGATAAAGTATTAGTTTTATTCGCGAGGTAGGTAGCCTCTCAGTGGCTAATGCGAATGAAGGTCTAACAGTACCCTCAGTACCCCAATTCAGTTTGGCTCTAAATTTTCTAAATGCAAGAAACATTTCACTACAAAACCTTTCTCAATAATCGAGAAAGCGTCAGATTGTAGTTCAATTCGGTCTCTCAGCAATATCGATTCCCTGATTCTCGTATCCGCAGCCCTCCGTCCAGATATAACTCTTTACTCTCTATCTCGGAAGATGGCCCTTACATTACTGTTCCAAGGGAATCAAATATCCCAAAGGCAATGCCGCCACCCGGAAGGGCTTCACTGTTCGAAGTTGGCGCTCGTGATCTGCCAGCCAAATCTCTGTTTCATTGGTCTCTCCAAGAAAATAATCAACTCTCTCCTAGAAATGATAACTAAAACTGCAATTTCCGCTTTCTCAAATTCTGTGGCTTTGAAGAGGGTAAGGTGTACGCTAACTTGTGGCAAGACAACTGTCCTAAACTAAGCACCGCCGGTCGTTAGTCTGAAGTCCACAACTCACCCCTCAGAAGTGTAATAATAGTATTATTATAGGCCCGATTCCAGACGGTGAATTCCATGGCAGCTTCGTTTGTATTGACATTATTATGATCAGATAGGCCGGATACCGGGTACTAACATGCAGTGCTGGATTTAGACTTGATAAGGCACTAGGATATTGCTGCAGTATATTTGAGGATATATGACAATTGCTCACTCGGACATTTTTTTTGAGGGCCCCCAAAAAAGGTGGGGCCCTAAGCTATAGCTTGTGTAGCTTATACGTAAATCCTGCACTGATAACAGGATATCCGCTGCAACACAGATTTTCCCCCCTGTGTAAGTACCTGTGGGCTAACGGGCCCATAATGAGGTGGCCACGATGACCCATGTGTTCAGGGTCGGTCACACTCACGGGTCAACACCCATCCGATGGCCTCCCCGCATGGGGTGCGAATCCTGGGTAGGACTCTGGGTCAACCAGTCTCCCCTGGGAATCAAACCTCTGGCGCCCCTGGACGGTCTGCACACCGTGCGGCGCAAGCCAATCGATTGTGCTCTCCGACTAACAGTCGGGGGAGTCTGGGAACTGTATTGTTTCCTACAGAGCGGGGGTGGTTGTCTACCTTACGACGACTGCTCTTGAAATGACCATTGGCCATCCGATCCCGGTTCAGAGTCGGGCAAAGGACGCCTTGGTCCGCGATAGATTCGGTGCACTCCGTTTCACCGCTTCGTAAGGGAGAGGACCGCGCAAGCGACCTCGAACTCGGAACCAATCGAGAGACCGGAGAAATCTGGTCACAATTGGAAGTGAGGGCGCGAGTATCTCGAGCCCGCCGGGTTTATTCCTGGCTAACTCGCGGTAAGGCGTTGGACTCTCACGGGTTGTGACGTAGCTGGACGTAGAATTGTACTGTCCAAAGTCTTCTACGTTCACTGCAGGGCGACAGAACGACTAATCGTTAAAACGTCCTGTGGTGACGGGCTCGCCCGTTGTAGTCGACACCGCAAGATGTAAGTACCTATGGTTTCGTGCAGCTTGGGCCATAAGATCCATGTTGTTCTCGGATCGGCTCAACACGATTCAGCTCCTATTCAGAAGCCTCCTCGTGCGGAAGGCTACCCTGGGTAAGACTCTCGCCTCGCAGGCC
This sequence comes from Micropterix aruncella, assembly GCA_944548615.1. NCBI lineage: Eukaryota > Metazoa > Arthropoda > Insecta > Lepidoptera > Micropterigidae > Micropterix > Micropterix aruncella. Next base: position 1,988,686 of record OX155955.1, read on the forward strand.
TCAAAGCTGGTGGACCGGTTTCTCCTGGCGGGATTCCATCCCGGCGCTACTGGACGGTTTGCGCACCGTTCGGCGACGCCAATCGGTCGTGCAATCTGACTAATTGCTAAAGAAGTCTGGAGACTCTGGAAATACTGTCTCCTAAGCAACGGGGGTGGATGTTGACCTGTTGTCATGCCACTCTTGAAATGACCTTGGGCCATTCGATTCCGCTTGGCACTACAGGCAAAGGACATTCAGGTCCGCGATAAATTCATATTGAATTAATGTAATACAACAGGTAGAGGCCGCGTAAGCGAGTTCAGACCTATAACCAGTCGGGAGGACGGAGGTATTCTGAAGGTTAACTCCAGACAGAGATATCCTACAAAATCTGGTAGTTAGGGGACGAGGCTGAGTACCTTTCCTGGTGCCTCGCCGTATAGCGTTGACCTCTAACGGGCTTGTAGGCGGAGCTAGACAGTAGATTGTCTTGTCTCTAAGTCTTCTACTTTCATCCCACGGCTGAAAGAACGATCACACATACAAGAACGATACCAGCCTGGGGTGACAGGTTCGACCGTTGTAGTCGACACCGCCCTACTGTGTAAGTACCTATTTTCTTCAACTATGTTCTCCAAAGAATCAGCGTGTACAAGCTTCTCCCGTATCAGTTAAAAAGTTCCAGTCAAGAAGTTATAACTACAGTCGGTAATTGGAATTAAAAAGTTTCGAGGCACGACAAATGTTTTTAACTACATTATCGCTTTAGTATTTATACAGAGTGATAGGCAAAAGGCACTTCCAATGAGGGTGATATTACCATTCATACAAACGACTCTGCTATATATTGTACATGTATAGATATTCAATATGCTTTTATTCCACAATATCTTCCACATGACGAGAAATCAGCCACTAAATTCAATAATAAACCTTAAAAAGGCTGTTCCTATTAGGATCACAACAATCGCTATCCAAACAGCTATAAAACAAATTCCCAAGTACCACAAGAACCACAAGTACCACAATGATTTGTATGTAGTTTCACTGCTCGTTAGTGTACTTTTAGATGTGTATGTGTAAATACCATCAATATTTTTTATTAAATGTTTTAAAGCCAAGATTAAATGGCGATGCTGTTGTCCGAAAAAATCACAATAACTGGTTTTGGACCATTCGCCTGTGCAGCATCTATTTGGTTATTTAGTATCTAAATTAAGTAAGTAAATTAATTTAAAAGTAAATATTAGTAAGTAAATTAATTTGATTATTTAGTATCCATATATCTATTTAGGTATATAATTTTGACTATTTAGATTTTATTATTTTGATATTTATTTAATTTCTTATTATTGTCTTTTTATTGATTTGGATTATATCGTTATTATTTCGTTAAATAGTGGTTTCCTGTATCAATAATAGGTGTGTTCTGAAAACCAGTATAAGAGGTATACTTACTGAGGATACACCTAATTTTTACCGTTTTTAGTTTTATTACATACAAAGGTTTTGTCTATTTATAGTTTCAATTTTAAATGTTGTGTTTTTGTCTATATTTTTTTTTATTGACAGCTGCAAATTATTATATTTTCATTTTTTTTTTCATATCCTTCGTCACGACTGAGTTATTTATAGTACTGCTTATATCGATTAGTGCCTGCTAAAGATCCTCCTGACGAGACTCCTTATTTCGATTTCGGCACCTTTGGTTTCCATTGCATTTCATTAAGCATTTCCTCGAGATAACTCACCCGCTTAGTTAGTTTCATACCAGTCCTTAATATGCTTTTTAGCAGCACATTTTTCCTCGACGTCATTAACCCGCTTTATGACATCATCATACTTAGCCGACATTAATTGAATGGCTTGTATATATATATAACTAACTAGCTGACCCGTGCCCACTTGATTGGGCGGTAAACATTTTTACTTGTGATGAAATTATGAGTGTGGTTCGGTTCGTACTGTATGCTATGATTTATTTCCTGACTGCCAAAAGAAGGGGTTATATTTTTACTGCATATATATGTATGTATTTGCTTGCCGATTTGGCTATATTACCGGGTTTCTAATGAGTGAATGAAATGACTGATATTAGATGTAATGTTATTATTTGGTACCATTCTTTCAGAAGTTCCAACCCGAGATAGGGTCGCGATTCCATACCTATGTCGTATTATCTCTTTAAAAATGTATGCAGTAAAAGGAAAATTATATGCAGTAAAAGGGAATAGTCTTTTGTTTTAAACACTTGAGACGATAAATTTACTATTTATATTTATAACAATTCATAATTGTTGATAATTATATAATACGATATGACCAATAAACATGGCGTAACGATTTAATTTATTTTTTTAATATGAAAAACTACTTTTTGTAACTTAAATATAAAAGTTAGACATATGCTGTTGCTGACTTTTTTGTAGGCATTATTAAGCTCTACAACTTCTCTCTTAAACACAATCATATATCTCTCATTGTTAAGGCAGCGTTCGTAAGAAACGTTTTCATTCGATTGTTTTTTCTCCCACTTACTTTGCAAATCCGACTACTACGAAAAAGTCTTTTCATTTTTCGGATTAATATATAGCCTATGACACTCACAAATAACGTGGCTTTCTATTGGTAAAATAATTTTCAAAATCAGTTCAGTAGATCCAGAGATTACTTCCTACAACCTCACAAACTTTACCTCTTTATAATATTAGTATACATAGATTAGTATAGATAGATTACGACACGGTCGCGGTTCCATACTTATGTCGTATTATCTCTTTAACTATTTACGCAGGAAAAGGGAAAAGTCCTTTGTTTTAAACACTTGAGACGATAAATTTACTATTTATATTTATAACAATTCATAATTGTTGATAATTATATAATACGATATGACCAATAAACATGGCGTAACGATTTAATTTATTTTTTTAATATGAAAAACTACTTTTTGTGACTTAAATATAAAAGTTAGAAATACGCTGTCGCTGACTTTTTTGTATCCATTATTAAGCTCTACAACTTTTCTCGAGAACTTAATCATATATCTCTCATCGTTAAGGCAGCGTTAGTTAGAAACGTTTTCGTTCGACCGTTTTTTCTCCGACTTACTTTGCAAATCCGACTACTACGAAAAAGTCTTTTTATTTTTCAGATTATTATATAGCCTATGACACTCACAAATAATGTGGCTTTCTATTGGTAAAAGAATTTTCAAAATCGGTTCAGTAGATAAAGAGATTACTTCCTACAACCTCACAAAACTTTACCTCTTTATAATATTAGTATAGATTACTGTTGTCTGCGGCTTCGCTTCGCGTAAATTTTTGAATCTATTTGTTAATTTAAATAGGGTGGCGTTTATTTGCCTTTTTAGAGGCTACCTTTAAATATAGTGCAAGACCTCTCCCCTCAGATGCACGCAACCTATCTCGTAGACGTACGCGTTTTGTTCCTCGCCACCCGCGCCGCCTTACGCTGAACGCTGACCTTGCTGGACTAACAGCCGCCGCCGCCTGCTAGTTATTTCGATGTGCTTGCACGAGTAACTAATTTCATGATATCTCTTTAAATATATCACCTAAAAACATACAGTATATTGATAATTTTACCTCTATTTAACACTCTTGATAATGGACTAATTTATTAACCTTTCATTTGAAACTAAACACCATATATTTATGTGAGAAAGACAAGTTTTCATTTTGAAATTAGTTCACGTAATATCTAGTTCACGTAATATCTTGTAGGTAGATACTAGTATCTACCTACAAGAAGTACTACTTTCACTAGATTATCTGTCGTAGATATTCAGGAATGAGTCCCCCTACGCGATATCGGTAATACAGGAATTTACGAAAATAGTATCCATCTTACGACCTTCCATTACATATCGCCAGCAATACTGAAAGCTTTGTTTGTATAAATAGAAAGTCTCTTGAGAGGTCTGGGGGAGTTCTTCGAAACAACGCCATTAGCTGGCATAACAATAGAATATTGTACTCGTGGCATTTTAATACTCTCAGGGTGATTCAACGAGGAGTTGAATAAATTTCGTCTTATATAGAAGTTTATATCCTTATCTTTACAAAAAGATAATTGTTTAGGAATGTTGATCCTAATTTACTTCTGCTAATTTAGCAATATTGTACAATGACGAAAGAAATTTCAGAGTATCATGATTTATTTTTTTTTATTATATTTTATTCGGAAAACAGACAGTTCAACAAAACATATTTGCTAAATCAAAATTAAACAAAGATAAGGTATTTATATGTTTCCACATGTTAAACGGTCATATAGTGCGCTATGCGATATAAAAGTAAAGATAAATTAACAGAAGTATAAAAATATATATAAGCATTTATTTTTAAGTCAAATTGTTAAAGTAATGTAAATAGGTTTATAAAGATGTTTATGTTTTAAATTAATATGGTAATAAATGAATTAATAAATAAATAACAAGTTAAAAATTAAATTAAAGAATTATGATATGTAACACGTTATGAGAACGAACATAAAAAAGTAAATAGTTATGTAAACACAAAGATACGTTATCAGTTAGGCAATCGTCTATATTGTAATATTATTTTTACCCTGTATATTTTCTATACGAGACTTTACCCAAAACTATAGTCGATGCTTAAGCATCAATCCATAATGCTTTCATACCTGTTTTCATTCTATAGTTAACAATAGTCAAGTATCCCATAGACAATTCCTGAGCAATGGTAGTAGATATAAAACTCGCCACTCTGCTCTCTATCGTTTTACTCTCTCGTTCGCCTCGTTTACCGTTTCGCGGAGTGTTTTTAAATATTTTTTACCATCTGTCGTAATTTTATAGACATTCTGATTTTGATTCTTGAATTTGGTTTGTTTTTCTATTAAATTGGAAATATTTTTGAATATTTTAGCGACTTGGGCTGATTTTGGCCTAAACATACTAACTAACAAACATTGCAAGGTAAATATTCCATTCAATTCAATTTAGATCAGCTCCAGTAGGTAGGCTTACCTACACTTGGAGGCCTCATTGCGTCTAAAATTTTCAGTAATGTAGTTAATTAAGGAATATTAGAATTAACTATCGTCATAGTAGTGTCAATATAAATTAATTTTAGTAATTTATAATCGGATTGAAAGTTCATATTAAATAGAAAAATAATCTAATAATAAAAATTGCTGATCAAATATAGAGCACTATGTCTGTAGCCATAATTATAAAGGCAATAATATGATAGTCATGAAAATAGATAATCGTATACTAAACTATCAAAATTTAAATTAATTGTCAAATCTAGCAATATAGCCGTCGTCGATAAAAATAAAAATTACGCTCTTTGGCAAAGTTAATTATCAGGAATTTTCCATTATTTTACATTGGGATGCTATATGAATATGAATTCAGTATTAACCTAATCTCTTAAGTCATATACTGGATTCTAAGCCATTAAATACACATGTTCAACCTCAAGCTCCAGGACACGAAAGGTTCTGCCAAGGGGCAGAGGAAACTCCCCTGCACCTCATGTGCGAGTGTGACCCGCTGATGCGTAAAAGATACACCTGCAACCTGAGGAAGTAAAACAATCTTACGCCAAAAGCCTGTTGCGGTTCTTAAATGACGAGGCTTAGCGCAGAACTATAGTAGGTGGCGAACACAATAGATCAGCAATGGTTGCAGTGCTACAAGGCTCATAAAGACCTTAGAAAAGCCCCACACAACAAATAAATTTGAAAAAGCCATTAAATAAGAATTTTTTGAATTGGTTCTCTCCAAGACTCCTGATATGCGTTGGGACCCAATTATAATAATACATGCTTTGGCGAAGGAAACTGTTGCGGATCTTGCTAAGCCGGTGCCGATTAATATGTAGATCAAATTTATTTCTGGTATTGTATTGATGGAAATCGTATTGATGGAATCGCTGTTCGCCGGGACCTCCGATATATGCTTACGAGCGAACATAATATTTTGGTGGATATAGCACGAGTACATCTTCATGAATAAAAGCTTGTAAAAAGTCACTATCGCTTGAGCATTACCTAGGGAAATCTGGAACACAATGGAGGCTTAAGCACTAGCTAGTGCTTTAGCAACGCTTGGTTAAGGAATGCACCCGAATCTATAGCCGATTACTTAAGCATTCATTAACCAAACCATGCTCAAGCACTAGCCAAAGCTTAAGCATCGATTGTTTTCTATAGACAGTAAACTTCCCGAAGCAATGCTGAAGCAGTCGAAATTATTTCCGATTCTTCTGGCAATATACGTAAAAGTATTGGCCACAAAACCAAGAATATTTCTCTTTTGTAAAATGCTCCTAAATATATTACTAAACTTTTCGTGTTTCGATCACAAAGCTTTCGCGTTATTCTCATTGATTTATTTTTTTGTCATTGAGCTCTCTTTCAACATATTAGGTAACTTCCTTATTTTAACACATTGCCTGCCATTTTCAAGGACACTGTTTTATAATTTTGACGTTTTGATCAACATCCGGCCAAGTTGTTATAACATCCACAAAATTTCCTATCTAATGGCAAAACAAATCACATTTAATAATCAAAGACAGAGGGTCGATAAAACATGCCATAAGGAAAGAAAATACGCAAAAATAAACCATAAATGCAATGAATGAGAGGAGTTTGACATTTCAAACCATCGCTCAATCGTCGTCCTTGGTGATTCTTCGCTTCAGGGCCGTACTACCTCTGTGTGCAATGTGTTTCAAAAATGTTTACGCAAGAATAATCAAATTGGTTGTTCAACGTGTAAATAGTCGAACAACGGCGGGATCATAACCGTAAAAAAATAATAATAAAATAAATAAATAGATTTTAATATGCGGGTACTTCACAAAATGAGGCAAATCGATGCGCGCAAATCCTCCTTTTAACATCAACACGTAATCATATATATGTCTGTAAAACACCGACTGACCTGTGATGATGATCTTCGCCTAGCTGCTACGGACTGCTACGGACCCTCGAGGTTCCTGCTGGTGGATTTTCACGCAAGTCTCTTCGACAATGCCTCATACAAAACTCACTCGACGCGGATTAGTTCCTTCACGGAGTTTTAACTATGCTTTTGCGGAGCGGTTCAATAAATAAAGCGGTAAATAAAGCGGTTCAGAGTCGCGAAAGTATGCAAAACCTCTGATAAATATATATGTGCAGTCGTCGTGACGTCGCGGCGGATAATTGTAAACTTGCGGCGGGTAGGCATTTTTGAGCGATCGCAGTACTGGCAGCGTTGAAGTAGTTCTTCTTCTTCTTCGGAGTCAACATCTGTCAGTGAAATCGAACATCCACATATACTAATTAAATGCTGATGCAAAAGATACTTTGCGCGCAACCACAAATAAATTTGATAAATACTAATATTATCTTAGACAACCTGGTCAAAATCCTCCAAATTATTTATTTATTTATTTTATTTTCGGAAAACATACAGCGCTTCATTAATTATTACTAATTATTCTAATACAGTATTTCGCTGGCCGATTAATTGTTTCTTACATTATTTTCTTATACGGTAAATCAAAAGTTGCATTGCACTAAATTAAATTAAATTACAATTGAACTATTGCAAGGATAGGAAAGGAGAGGGATGGGATATATGTAGGATAGGATATAGGTATTCAAATTATACTCTTTGTAACTCTCACTATGTAATCACTTCCTAAACGCCTAGTGAGCTAAGGACAGCCTCGCTGAATTTAGGTTGATTCAAGTAAAAAATGATAAAGAGCATGCATGGCTTTTATAAGTTTTTTGGAGTTTTAGTTGGAGTTTTCTTCTTGGAGTTTTTAGTTGTGATGGCGACAGTTTTATCATAAATATAAAAACATTTTAGTCACAAAATAAAAATGATTTTTGGTTGAAACTCAGCCGCACTTGGATTTAAAATGTTATTTTTATTGCATCTGTTATGGTCATTTAAACTCGAGTGCTTTTTCTTATTTTCCATGTTTGCTTTCACATAAATTACTCTTACTCGAGATTTAATTATGCACGAGCCGATGGTTAAGCATCGACTATAGATTCGGCTCTTTATCACTCGGCTATAGATTCCAGTGTTAAATTATAATTGTTTTCCCGGCAAGTTTAAATTGCTTCATTATTTCTATTATAGGTAATATTTTATCCACCGCCCCCATAAAACAGGATCAGTTTCTTTGGTCGAAACTTGAGTAATGAGAGCATATTTCTATTTATTGTTTTACTCTCCCGGGCCAACTTTTATGCAGTTTTCGAAGCGTTTTTAAAATGTTTTTGGGATGTTTTTGAAACGTATACGGGATTGTTTTTACATTACATTACATTACATTTTCGTCGTGTCCAATTGACGGCTAAAAACCGCTCTTGGACGTCTCAAAATAATTGACAAACTATAAATATAAATAATCAAAATGGAAGCCTAATATTTGAAATAGTCAATACTTTGAAAAGATACGTAGTAAAAATTTTCATCGTAATATTCAAATTGTCAGTAAAATGTTATTAATCGAATTTAAGCGACGCCACGCATATAAAAACTAAAAGTACAAATATAAGATTAAATAGAATAACCAGACAATAACTCTACTTTTTCAAGTCATTTAAATTGGCACAATATTTAAAAAGTAGCACCCTCAAATTTGGCCAGATCATAGAAAAAGGGTGGCCTATCAGCATCTCCTTGATATGTTTTTTTTACTTTTACGTCTTCTAGCTGTTTAATAGCGGTAGGGGGTAGATTATAGAATTTAATGCTGAGGAATAAGTAGCTTTTCTGTACTTTTGCCAGTCGTATTCGGGGTACGCATAAAAGGGAGCTACCGCGGGTATAGTGCGAGTGAATATCCGCATTAATGGCAGTTTCTGCGAGGTGCTGTCTAGCATACATTAAACACTGGTATATTAACGCATACATATTCATTATCTTTGCCTTACTGAAATATTCTATTTAGTATCCAAATCCAGAGAAAAGTAATGTTGTGCGAAATGTGATTTTATGGGGTTTTTGAAATGACCGATTCAACTGTGTAATGGGTCAGTTGAAGTAGTTGTAACGCACATCCATTAATCATTTGTATTAATCAAAGAGAGTAAGCGGAGGGGCGTAAACCGCTTTACGACGGTTGTACAAGCGAAATATCTTCGAGTACAATCGTCATGAAGTAATGGATCGCGACGTGGTCGCGCGGTTGTCATTCAGACCACGTAGCGCTTTGCTGACCCTTTCACCTTTTTGCCCACTGTAATATAAACTAATGCGATAACCTAATACTTAAGTTTGTCATCCGGCGAGTGAAGGATGGACGGGCAAAAAATGAGGATCTAGAAGGGTAAAGACCTTAGGGCACCGATGAAGTACGTGGGCGGGTGGTTAATCGAGTGTGCTTTGATGCGGCGATAGGTCCCTCGCTTAGGGAGGATAATTTCGATTATCTTAAATATAGCAAAATAAGTCATTTGATTGAGTTATGCTGGTTTGTAAATCAGTGAATTATGTTACCATTAAATGAAATCCTTTTGTAACCTCTTATAGTGCTGTCTGTGTGTGTGTGTGTATACCTCCAGGATAGCACCCAAACGCTTGATCCGATTGAGCTGAAACTGTAAAATCATGAGCACCCTCTCTCGGCCGGCGGACGAATCCGGTTGCGTGCCATTTCAACCGCCTCGCGCGGTTCGTTTCTCGGCTAAGGGTGGTGTTGGGCCAAGCGGCAACATATGGAGTTACTATTTGAATGAAATTGACTTATGAGCCCATTGGTCCCACGGTCTCTTAGAACGAAATTGAAATCCAAGTGAGCTACGTCACTAGTCCAGGCGCTCACATATGGCCGCCACATGTCTTCTACTCCGACGACCCAGATGTTCAAGCGTTTGAGAAATTCGCCAACCTTCGCACGCGCGTAACGCTAACCAAAGGCGTTCGTAGACGTCCCCTCTGCTCATTTTCCTCGCACCCTATCCCCGCAGTGCCCTGTCGCTCGAGAGTGCTTTTACTGTTCTCTTGGTGTACTGTGCACTGGTGGACCGATTTCGACCACAATCTACTGAACTCTTGCCATGACCAAATAATGCCTGCATGCCAAATTGCAGGTCAATCGAATGAAGCGTTTGGGCGCTATCGTAGAGGAATATACACAGCCAGACAGACTTCTATCTGAAAACGGTCCTAATCGTGTCGGGGGGGGGGGGGGGGGGGGAGGGGAAGGCAAAAAAGATATAATTCCATCTTCAGTTCGAAAGCAAATGTGCGCGTTCACAATACTTTCTTAGTGGGCCCTAAATGTAAAATAATATGGAACTCAAAAACAGGTTTTTAGGTGCAAATACACCCACAGAGGTAACACATGATATCCATTGATATATGTAAAGGCCTAGATTGGCTTTTTCCGCGCGAAAATGACCATTTCAATACGGCCCGCCGCTAGTATTAGTTTCGCCAGTACTTTCCGGTGTGAGCGATCCCTCGAAGAATATTAGCGTGCTATTCTCTCGCATACTGTTTAATGTATTTGCTCTATCACATTTTTTACTCGAAACGGTTATGGCCCAACTCATTTGTACCTGAGAGCATATCTAGGCCTTATATATCAATGCTGATATCAGGAAATTTCTACAGAAATTACAGTCTCCAAAAACTTCATCGCAAGTGGACTCTTGCCCGCGGACGTTCGTGGCTAGCATGAGCGCCAGGAAGTTCTCGATTATTCTACGAAGTGGCGACCATATTTTGGCGTATCATATTTTTACGAGCCTAACAAGCCCTAGACGGTCTTTGCCCCCATGTTCGGTCTTAATCAAGCTCACATTTATCTTGTCGCCCGCCAATGGCGACCGTCGTGCGGCCTTATTAGCTTGTAATAGAAATGGATATCCAAAAGTTTGTTTTCACGTGTAAGTTGTTTATGTTGTAGAAGTTGTAACATTGTTTATCTTCTGAGTAGAGGCGGACAAATATCGATAAAAATCTGCCAAAATAACTCCATGACTTATACAATAACGTTCAATGGAATCAAATATCCCAAAAGACCACGAGTACAAATTTACTAAACACCATGATCTCGCAAAAACCGTCACTCGGAACGGCTTCACTGTTCACCCATTCACTCACTTCAAAGCCAAGCCAAGCAATCCTTAGAAAAGTTAGGTACAAAGGCGTGGTGTTTAAATATATTACCCATAAAAGTTTTAAATACATAAATAAAAACAATAAATACCATGGATCTCGCAAATGCCCTCACCCGGAATTACTTTACTATTCCACTTCACCCAGTGGAGGTTGGCGATGTGGCCTGCCAGCCAAATCTCTGTTTCATTTCGTTAAAGATCTTGGCCTTTCCAGAAAAATAATCAACTCTTTTCTAAAAAAATATCTAAATCCGCGATTTCCGCATCACAAATTCTATGGCTTCGAAGGGGGAATGAATGGGTGGTAAGGTGGACGCTCACATGTGGCAAGACAGCTGTCCTAAACCCACTACAGCTGGTCGTTAGTCCGGAATCCACCGCTCACCCCCCAGAAGTGTAATAATAGTATTATAATGGGCCCGACTCCGGTCGGGGAATTCCATGGCATCTCAGTTTGTATATAATATGCTGTTTAATTTAATGTTTTTAAGTCTTTGAGTACTCGAAGGAGGTTGGAAATATTTTAGAAGTCATTAGTTTTTTAGTAAATTTGAGAGTAAAAAAATCGAAATATAACTTTTTTGAATGTCAGAGAAAGGTATACTCTGAATGTTTGTCAATTTACAACATTCTTTGACTAATTTGACTGGGATTAAAGTTACCTTTGGCGGCAAAAATATCAAATGGGTAAGAATATTATTCCAGCAAAAATATTTGTGAACTTTTTCACTGACTTTCACCACGTAATTCTTTTACATCCTTACCAATAAACTGTGCGGCATGTGCGATAAACTTGACAGAGGTGTAATTACACTTCTGTCAAGTCAAATAAATGTTTTAACTGACACGACAAGTAACTTTACGCAAAATGTTTTCATCTTAAAGCCGAAGAATTACGAGTTTCCGAGATTACTTTAATGCTAAATAACCACTTAAAACGATAACTCAAAAGCAAAAATTCAAAGCAAGCAACGTTTTTTACCAATTTCTGAGGAAATTACGAAAGAAAAAGCGATTTTCGCTTAGTCACGCCATTGATTCTATGTGGTGTTAGGTTACTCAATGCCATAGTATGTCTTAGCAACCTTTCTGCGCCGGCGACAAACAGGTGTTGCTGATAGCATTATCCGGAGAAACTAATAGCAATTCAATGTATTTAACCATCTATAATAATATTGATAATGAATATTTTTTTTATAAAGGACTAAATGATTATAAAAACTGATTATTTAACCAATGATAATTTGTTATTAATTTGATTATTAAACCATCTCTCGCATTTTTTATAGGCTGATTTCGTTACCAGACTGGAGAAAAGAGAAATTCGGCCGAATCTGTTAGTGAGGGTGTGAGGTCGGCCCGCTGTTTTTACTTGCCAGTGCCTCGCGGTAAGACGTTAGACTCTCATCGGTGGAGTTAGACAGTGCACTGTCTTTGTCCTCCAAGTATTCACGTTAACTCCATGGAAGATAGGACAACATGACGTCGTTATAACTATTTCGTGTGTTGTCAACCCTAGATATCCGTATATAATTGAAGCTATCTGTAATATTTCTGCGATTCTGATGCTATGGCGTGTGTTTTCGGGTTTGCATTAGGTCGATCCTTGCATAGTTGGTCCACTGGTGCTTCAGGGGATATCTCTTGACCGTAATCCGTTCAACCATAAGCGTACGAAACAAGTATTCGAATAATCCACCGGTTGAAATCTGTACAGGCGACTCGTCGTCGCTTCGGCATTGTTGTCGTTGTTTCGTGGCACCGTGGCGCGGAGCATTTTCCGCGGGCGCATTCCTCCGCCCGAGGGACCGACGATTTAGGCCAGCGGCAAACAGGCGGACGGGGACAAAAGGGGGCCCAACTCAAGGGGCTGGGGGGAGATGGCGAAGGGGGGAAGGGTGGTTGAAGGGGAATCCATCTCCGTTTCCGTCATATTTGATGTCCCTTCAATGGGAGGGGGGTGTAACGGACGGACTGCACGCAATCGTGTAACGGCAACTTTTACAACACCGAGTGGAATGAAGCAACTCCTAAATTGTATGGCGCTAAATATAAATTTCGCCATGAATCGCTATCATCATTTATTGTTACAAATTAATCCTTTTTACAAGCTTTTATTTACCTTGCAATGTTTGATAAGTTCCCGACTGTTTCCTATAGAGCGGGGGTGGTCGCAAACCTTACGGCGACTGCTCTTGAAACGACCATCGGCCATCCGATCCTGGGTGAACAGCCGGGTAAAGGACGCTGTGGTCCGCGATAGATTCGGTATACACCGTTTCACCGCTTACTAAGGGGGAGGACCGCGCAAGCGACCTCGAACTCGTAACCAATCGAGAGACTGGAGTAATCTGGTCACAATTGGAAGTAAGGGCGTGAGTGTAAGCCCGCCGGGTTTATTCCTGGCTATCTCGCGGTTAAGGCGTTGGTCTCTTACGGGTTTGTGGCGGAGCTAGATGGTGGACTGTTTTGTCCAAGTCTTCTGCGCTCACTCCAGGGAGATAGAACGACTAATCGTTAAAACTTCCTAAGGTGACGGGCTCGCCCGCTGTAGTCGACAACCCTAGTTGTTTGCAATATTACCTGTATGTTTGTTTAGTTCAAATCGTGCAAGCAAAATTAGAACCACTTCCTCTTATGCTATGAAGTTGAAATTTTACATGTTGGTTCAGTTCCGATGACAATGCATTTTTTTGGTAAGCATGACCTTATACTGCACCCAGGATTGGCTCCCGACGAGGGGACTCCTCAACGGTCCACAGTACAGACACGAAATTTTGTATACGCATTCAATTATGATAGCACGTTGTAAGTTTCACCATTATATTTATTTATTTATTTATTTATTTATTTATTTATTTATTTGCAGCTGTTATAAAAAACATATACAAAAAAAAAAACAAGAACACACAGATTAAAAATTAAAACTATAAATAGACAAAGACTATGAAATAAAGCTACAAACGCTGCAAATTAGGGGTATCCTCAGGATATCTCTTATCCTGGTTTTCAGGACACACCTATTAATTATTGATACATAGGTATATGGCTGCTGCACCCAGAGTTGGCTTCCAACGAGGGGATTCCTCAACGTCAATAGTACAAACACGAGATTTTTTATACGCATTTAATTTGATAACCCGTTCTAAGTTTAACCGCGACACCCAAGTGCTGTACCCAAGGTTGGCTTCCAACGAGGGGACTCCTTAGCGGTCAACAGCACAAACACGAAATTCTTTATAGCATTCAATTATGATAGCCCGTTCTAAGTACCACTATGATATGGCTGCTGCACCCAGGGTTGGATCGGGACCGAGCATTTTATTAAAACCTTGTTTTTAAAAATGCGTTTTTACTATTAACTTATTTCTTTGATAAATCACTATTTCTAAAATCATGAAATTTTATATTAACTCCAGTCAACGGCCATTTTGCTTTTTAAGTATGATTATAAGTGTAATCTTATTGCAATTACCTGTTTTATTATTTATTAGTTTTTTTCTGCTTTATTTTGAATATATAAGTGCGCGCATATGAATAAGTCATTGCCATACAGTCTATTTTATTAAGGGCAATGGCCTAGTTAGTTAGATTTTGCAAAGAAATCAATTCAAATGTACTTTGTTGTAAGAATAAATTATTAATATTATTGTCTGGGATGTGATATATCTATATTTATCTATGTTTTGGTGTAGAATCAAAATCTAGATTTAATAAGATTAATAGTAAAAAGCATTTTTAAAACAAGCATTTATAAGAATGCTCTGAAAGAAGAAAGAGCGGGCTATCATAATTGAATGCATATACAAAATTTTGTGTATTTGCTGTTGACCCTTGAAGAGTCCCCTCGTCGGAAGCCAACCCTGGGTGCAGCCAGCCATGTCATGGTGAAATTTAGAACGGGCTATCAATATTAAATGCGGATACAAAATTTCGTGTTCGTGCTGTTTACTGTGGAAAGTAGCCTCATCGGAAGCCAGTCCTGGGTGTATAAATGGGTCATTCTCATATAAAAATGCATTGTCATCGGAACTAAACCAACATGTCAAATTTCAACTTCTTATGTTAAGTGGGTCTAATTCAGGTTGTAATATTTGACCTTAACAAACTGACAAATATTGCAAGTTACGTAAAATCCTGTATAAATATTCTAGCGCTTAGCATATGTTACTGGAAAAAAATGAAATCTATTGGTTGAGGCTAATAAATCCATTGTGCCTCCACGTCAAGTCGAGGTGGTCCTTATGAAGAACTTTGTAAAAGCTTTGAATAAAGAAAGTGGAGATTTCAATTATTTGAAAGAATTTATTTATTTATTTATTTAAGAATTAATTACTATAAAACATTGATTTGCTTACAAAAATAACAGGAACCGAATGGCAAAACCTTAACCTATTGCTTTTTGATTCTGTCACCCAACTGGGACTAGCTCGTTCTAGGGTGGACAGGACTCCAATATCACAATCAATTATGTACAAGTTTTAGTATAAATCTAATAACACTAAATTGCCCTAAAATGTGGTCTTCAAAAAAAAGTTATAATAATAGAAATTATAATAAAAAATATTAAACGATAATATAATAAATAAAATGCAATTAATATAATATAAAATTCGATTAAATAATATAAATATAAATATAAATAAACATAAATAAATATAAATAAATATGAATATAAATATAAATTGTGTCAAGCAAAACTAAAATTAGTTATATTTGTTGGACCACAAATAAGAACATTGTTGAAAGTTGCAATCTTTGACACCAAACTCACAAATGAGGATACCAAAACCAGAGTGGTCCAAATGCAAAAATCATTTTTGTGGATAAGTGCCAAAATAGTTAATGGAAATTCATAAGTGAACATAGCAAAAAAAAAGTAGTACGGCACATAGTTTTTATTTTGATGATTTCTTGAAGATATCAATTTTGGACCACTATGGAATTGTAAATATGGAAGTTTTTATATGGATTTTTGCATTAAACTCAAAATCACCAAAATGTCACTTTGGCCACTCTGGTTCTGGTGGCCTCATATATCGAAATGTGTTTCGGGTTTGCATGGGATCGCCCTTGACATCGTTTGTCCGCTAATGCTTCCGGGAATATCTCTTGGTCGTACGAATCGTACGAAACAAGTATTCCAATAATTCACCGGTTGAAATCTGAGGCGCAACGTATCCGTACCTAGCTTCGGCATTATTGTCGTTGTTACGCTGCACCGCCGCGGCGCCGCAGGACGAAACATTTATCGCGGGCGCATTTCTCCGCTCCAGCGACCGACGATTTAGGCCAGCGGCAAACAGGCGGACGGGGACAAAGGGGGACCCAACTGGGGGAGACGGGGGAAAGGTACAAGGGGGGGGGGGATCCATCTCCGTTTCCGTAACATTTGATATCCCTTCAATGAGAAGGAGGTGTAACGGACGGACTGCACTCAATCATGTAACGCGAACTTTTACAACACAGAGTGGAATGAAAACAACTCCCAAATTGTATCGCACTTAATATAAATATCATCATGAATCATTTATTGTTAAAATATAAATCTTCTTTCTTTGATAAATCCCTATTTCTAATATTAATAAAATTAATACTAACTTTAGTCAGCAGCTATTTCGCATCTGGGATGTGATCTATTATAGTACCTATTTGGATGGGTAGAATCCAAATCTACCTTTAAAATATTCTATCACGTAGATTTTGTTACTGAAAAGGAAAATGTTAAAACACTATATTGGCTGAGCCTATGAGCCTATGACTATGACTAATGACTATGACTATGAATGAGCCTATGATTATGACTAACATTATGGGATCGCTCAAATTCCCACCTGGTTTGTGTCTTTCTTATCCAGATTTTAAACCTTGTCGCAAGATGTTCGTGTATTCACCGCTTAAATATGTTCTTGTAGTCACAGCTGGAGGTCACCATCTGACGCTGGAACCGATTAAAAATCGAAACAAGATAAAGCCTAAATCAATTCACTATATCGTGCGACTCCTATATTTTACCTACTACTTAAGTACACGAGTTTTCTATCACTTTGTATTATCCGTAACCCTCTGTAACCGTGGTCGTGTGTGTGGTAACCGTGGTCGTGTGTGTGGTAACGAGTTGCTGATTACCTTCCGTCATCGGGAAAACGTAACATTGCACAACTTCAAAAACTTGGGTAGTGGCTGAGGTGCCGGGTCCGGCTTTTGAAAAATAAGCTCACGGAAGACGGCAGCTACTAATATTATAAAGATATATAATATTATAAAGATATACTAATATTATAAAGAGGTAAAGTTTGTGACGTTGTAGGAAGTAATCTCTGGATCTACTGAACCAATTTTAAAAATTCTTTTACCAATAGAAAGCCACGTTATTTGTGAGTGTCATAGGCTATATATTAATCCAAAAAATGAAAAGACTTTTTCGCGGTAGTCGGATTTGCAAAGTAAGTCGGAGAATAAGCGGTCCAACGAAAACATTCTAACTAACGCTGCCTTAACGATGAGAGATATATGATTTAGTTTTAGAGAAAAGTTGTAGAGCTTGATAATGCCTACAAAAAAGTCAGCGACAGCATATGTCTAACTTTTATATTTCAGCCACAAAAAGTAGTATTTTACATTAAAAAAATAATTTAAATCATTAGGTCATGTTTATTGGTCATATTATCAACAAATATGAATTCTTCTTAAAATAAGTAAATTTATCGTCACAAGCGTTTTAAACAAAAGACTTTTCCGTTTTACTGCATAAATAGTTAAAGAGATAATACGCTCACAAATAAGACACTCACAAGAAGACACTCACAACTAACGGTATTATAGTCAAATTGGCATGCAAATACATACATACATATGCAGTAAAATATAGCCCTTGTGGCAGTCAGGAAGTAAATCATAGCAATCAGTACTAACCGAACCACACTCATAATTTCATCACAGGTAAAAAGTTTTACCGCCCAACGAAGTGGGCACGGGTCAGTTGTATCTAATAAAAAAATGCACTGTGCCAATTGTCATCTCAATGTTTTCACAATTAAAGTTGTCAAAGCGCAATAATAGTCTCCCCGACTATTATTGCGCCTCCTCCCCGGTGGTAAATATTTTTAGGACTTATTTAGCCAGTTAGTATAGTAATAGTAAATAAATCTAGTCTATTATTGATGCTAATCAAGAAATTCCGAGTCTGGCAAAAATTATGCGATGGGTGGGTTGGCGGGGTGGTAGGTGCATTTGAATTGAACTTATTTTCCCAGTTATAAATCTTTTCCATTCACTAGAGTCGATTATTAAATGAACAAAAAAGCAATCTGACTTATTTACAATTGAACAAAGCTAGTCTTGCGGCAACATTTCTTCAATTACAGAAACGGAAAATGTGATTTTTTTATAAGTCGCTCTAATTTTTACACGCTTAAAACATATAGGTAATACAAATTGATATTTTCACAGATTAAAGAAGTTTGGCTACTTTAAAAATCGCCGAATGCGTCTGGCGGGATTTAGAAATTAGACAAAAATACATACTTATTGCTCTCATTTCTACAGTTTTGGAATTTTTGTATAGGATAATTGATCCTAGAATTTCACGAAAAAAATACAACTGGCTAATTTTCATAATAACTAAAGCCTCGCCAGACTCTACCGAAGTTTATGGCTGTGCGAAGTGTTTTATGCGCGTAATTCCGTTTAATGAGCGCCAGCATTATGACGACAGTTAAACGAGTCTGGCAAGGCTTTGGCGATCGCAAATCACAGGTGTTATCCTAAGCTATCTTTATAATGTTACGAATCATCTGACCAATTTTCAGGTTTGGTAAAAAATGTCCACGATTTGGTCAAGGTTTTCGTGTGCCAGTCGTCTTTGTCATACCTATAGATTAGCCAGATTTTTTTTATTCTTATCAATGTTGCATTCGACTTGACAGTGAAACGATTTTTATTAGTGCGAAAAAAAGTGCAGAACATTTGTATATTCAAAAGCATTTTCCAGCTCAACTCACATAAAAACCCCCTTACAAAATACATTTCCGCTACTAAGAATTGGTCACTGAATAATGATACTGACTTTTCGTTACTAGGAAATTCAGAACCGAAAAAATCACTAGCTACTGAGCTATAAGAAAATGTAAAAAAAGGGATAGGAATAAATTTCGATGTAAGGTATAGTAAAGCATTTACTTTTCCAGCAAACATAAACATATGCACATAATTCTTAAGTGCAATGTTATATGTTTTGTATTAATAAATGTGCACAAAATTACTAAAATTGACATGGATTACAATAAATATAAATGTGTAATTCACCGGAAATCCATAAACTGTTTTATATTTTAGAATGTATACAATTTTGTAATTCTGAACACTATGCCATACTATGTATTTTCCTCATTAAATAAATTTTATATACATTATCATTTAGATAAAAAAGGACAGATGTATCTCTCTAATAAATTCTAATATTTTGTGTACTAAATCAAAACTCGCGCCAGTCTACCAATCCGCAGCAGGCGCACGATACTCTACGGGTATGGGTAATCATATCAAATTGGTTTCTACAGTGTGACCAAAATAAAAGGGGTCCCGTGTAAATATTTATAACATATATCCTTATATAAAGAAGTAAATACAGAATATTACGAATAACAACATACTGAACATGTAATAGTTCACAGCCAGTGTTAAAAGGGCTCACCATTAACTTCGATACACAACTCAGTACGTCTCAACATGTTTTGGAAAAGTTTTGCCAATTATTTGGTGTGATTCTTGCAATTGTATTGCAAATGTTCATTTTTAACTGTTCAATTGTATGCGGATTGTTAGAGTACACTTTCCCCTTTAAATTACCCCACAAATAAAATCCCCACAAATCGCAGGTTGACAGATCGGACAATCTGGGAGGCTATAAACCTGCGGAAACTGTACGCTCTTGTCCGTAAGCTTCATGGATGTATGCCATTGAAAGCCGTGAAGTATGCGCCGTAGCACCATCTTGCTGGGAAAATGCATACTCTCGTTCTTCTTTCTCCAGGTGCGCACTGAATGGCTGCAATAATTCCGTAACATATACTTCAGAATTCACAATGTTATTAAAGAAAATAGGGACTACAATCCATCAGGCTGAAACTGCACACAAAACGCCTATTTTTGCATAATGTCGAGGCACATAAAGTGTTCCTGGAATTGTCTGTTGACCAATAGCGAGTGTTTAGAGTATTATTTTTTTTTAATTTTAATAAAATTTTCAGTATGATACAGGACCCGGTACATCTTTTATCTTGGCCACCCGATAGCACCCGCTCCAAGGCCACTGTCAAAAGATCAAAAATTGTTTTTTTCTTATTAAAGTTTACTATTAAAAGCGTGTCCGACTCACCATAGCAACATCTTGCGGTGTCGACTACAACGGGCGAGCCCGTCACCACAGGACGTTTTAACGATTAGTCGTTCTGTCGCCCTGCAGTGAACGTAGAAGACTTTGGACAGTACAATTCTACGTCCAGCTACGTCACAACCCGTGAGAGTCCAACGCCTTACCGCGAGATAGCCAGGAATAAACCCGGCGGGCTCGAGATACTCGCGCCCTCACTTCCAATTGTGACCAGATTTCTCCGGTCTCTCGATTGGTTCCGAGTTCGAGGTCGCTTGCGCGGTCCTCTCCCTTACGAAGCGGTGAAACGGAGTGCACCGAATCTATCGCGAACCAAGGTGTCCTTTGCCCGACTCTGAACCGGGATCGGATGGCCAATGGTCATTTCAAGAGCAGTCGCCGTAAGGTAGACAACCACCCCCGCTCTGTAGGAAACAATACAGTTCCCAGACTCCCCCGACTGTTAGTCGGAGAGCACAATCGATTGGCTTGCGCCGCACGGTGTGCAGACCGTCCAGGGGCGCCAGAGGTTTGATTCCCAGGGGAGACTGGTTGACGCAGTGTCCTACCCAGGATTCGCACCCCATGCGGGGAGGCCGTCGGATGGGTGTTGACCCGTGAGTGTGACCGACCCTGAACACATGGGTCATCGTGGCCACCTCATCATGGGCCCGTTAGCCCCCTCAGCATACCAACACGTAGCAACGCCCACCCCCCCCCCCCCCCTTTCCAATTCCCGGGTAATACTTTCGCTTGCGAAGTAAATACATACGAGTACGCGAGTCAAAGCCGACTAATATTTACATTCGAGATTATTACCAATATTTTTTGTCGAGATCGCGTATTTTTTCACGGACGCACTTTTTTGTATATCCTGTTGGTTTCTACGTGAGTGATTTTTTTTCTGAAATTATGCGGCAATATTTATGGTTTCGTAGCATTGGCATTTAAAATATCGGCCGTTCGGCAACTAGACCTGTCGACTACAACGGGCGAACCCTTTACCTCAGGAAGTTGTAACGACATTAGATCGTTCTATCTTCCGTGAGGTGAGCGCAGAAGACTTGGGACGAAAAACAATCCACTGTCTAGTTGCGCCAGTCAGATGACAATGCCTTACGGCGAGGCACCGGGAAAGGTACCCAGCGGGCAGCCTCGCCCCTAGACTACCAGTTTGGAAGGATATCTCCGTCTGGAATTAACCTTCAGGATACCTCCTGACTGGTTACAGGTCCTCTCCCTTATGAGGCGATGATACGGTGTCTGACGAATCTATCCCGACCACGGCATCCTTTGCTCAACTTACTCACCCGGGACCGGGCGGTCATATGGTCGTTTCAAGAGCAGTTTCCATGAGGTTAACAACTACACCCGCTCTATAGGAATATTAATGTTTTCAGACTCCCTCGGCTGTTAGTCGGAATGCACAATCGATTGACTGACGCCGCACGATGCGCAAACCGTCCAGGAGCGCGCGAAGGTTGACTCCTAGAGGAGACTGGCCCGCAGGCCAGCGTCCTACCCTGGCTCTTCCTTCTGCAAGGAGGCCGCCGAATGGGTGTTGACCCGTGCGTTTGACCGACCCTATACAACTGGGTCTTAGTGACCAAACTGCAACAGGGCCCATTAGTGGCCGTTCGGCAGCTATACCGCGAAAAAGAGGCCAGCTGGTTCCTAAGCCATAGACTGCTAGGTCGGAAATTCACAGAATCTCCGCTTAAGTCGGCCTTCTTCTGTATCGGAAAATTGTAAGAATATTTCATATGGTGATTGTACTAACTTTTTTAATTTATTACTTCACCGACCTATCAACCGACAAGGAGTTGAACTATTGACAACGCGCAAAAAAAATCGAGATGAAAACATAAACATACATATCCCAGAGACGATTAAGACCATTTCCAAACTGAAGTCTGACTGTGTGTCTGTGTGACTGTCTGTCTATTGAGCTGAAAAGCGCCGACGCTTGCGCTGCGAGGCTTGTTCGACATTCGAGTTCGAAGGCTCACGGCGACCTGCGTTTGCAAATCTGTTTTTAAATTGAATATGGCGCGCGTTCAAAATTAAAATTTTCAATGCGTTACGTCGCATATTAGGAGGAATTTTCGCCAACTGCTTATCGACTTATTTATAAAACTAGCTGACCCGTGCCCATTTCGTTGGGCGGTAAAACTTTTTACCTGTGATTAAATTATGAGTGTGGTTCGGTTAGTACTGAGTGCTATGATTTATTTCCTGACTGCCAAAATAAGGGTAATATTTTTACTGCATATGTATGTATGTATTTACATGCCAATATGACTATAATACCGTTATTTGTGAGTGTCTTCTTGTGAGTGTCTTATTTGTGAGCGTATTATCTCTTTAACTATGTATGCAGTAAAAGGGAAATTATATGCAGTAAAAGGGAAAAGTCCCTTGTTTTAAATACTTGAGACGAAAAATTTACTTATTTTGATAAGAATTCGTAATTGTTGATAATATGACCAATAAACATGACCTAACGATTTAAATAATGTTTTTAATATAATATACTACTTTTTGTGACTTAAATATAAAAGTTAGACATATGCTGTCGCAAAAATTTTTTGTAGGCATTATCAAGCTCTACAACTTTTCTCTAGAACTTAATCATATATCTCTCATCGTTAAGGCAGCGTTAGTTAGAAAGGTTTTCGTTCGACCGCTTATTCTCCGACTTACTTTGCACATCCGACTACCACGAAAAAGTATTTTCATTTTTCGAATTAATATATAGCCTATGACACTCAGCAATAATGTGGCTTTATATTGGTAAAAGAATTTTCAAAATTGGTTCAGTAGATCCAGAGATTACTTCCTACAACGTCACAAACTTTATAATATTAGTATGGATGAATATCCAGATAAAATCAGTCATTGGGTACTTAAAAGAGAAAGTCTTAGATGACACAACTGTTTTTTTTCAATTGCAGGGATTCACTTCTTCTCGATTCAGATGTTCCCTTATTTATTATTTTTTCCCGCGACATCGTTTCGACACAGCTATAGAACACCCTCTCAGCAAAAGTCCTCTGGATTTTGTACAAATTATTCGTCCGAATTTCATAATAAAGTCGCCCTTATCTCACGAGTACTTCTCAAGCGACTAATCTATACGTTTAATCATGAGTTTAAAAGCAGGGGCGTTTTCAGGAATGGGATATACTTCGGCGGCTTGAGGTTCTTTTGTTGTCGGATCTTGGTCGGAAAACCGCTGTATAATTTAGTCGAAAGAGGGGGAAAATCATAAGTGGATGAAATTTAGGAATATAAAATCAACTGATTTAATGAATCTGTTGTTGTTTCTTAATATATTAGGTCTTTACCAGTGAAATTGCTGCTCTATAAAATAAAATGGACAGAAAATTCTGTTTGAATAATATATATTGATCTAGTAGAATGTTACCCAGCGATGCTCGGATATCTGCTTCCTTTTTCCTCCCACCTCTCTACCCTCCCCTAATATCCAAGTAGCTTTACGCCTTACGCAGACACAAACTTCCTTTGGATATTTGAGCTATACATAAGCTCTTTAACCAGCTACCACTCACCACAAGAAAGATGGAAACAAAGGCGTTTAAAAGATGTATTAAACAAAAGCTGCAATCCACACATGCTTTCTATAAGCTGGGTGATTTTTCTGAGCATGCCAATTCTTTTAAATGGGAATAACATTAATATGTAACTTTCAGGTACTTCATTTTAGTTATTATTATTTAATAATTATAAATTTAATATTTAATATGTTGATTACAATGTTTAACGTAACATACCTGACCATATACATATTTTTTCCAATTTTGTTTTGATACTTTCTATTGTGGGTTTTTTGTATAGAGTGCCTAAGATGACTATTAATATTCTTATAATAATTATTTATTGTATATGTTTACTCATGTACATGGATTCAGCTCTATTTTTTTAATTGTATTTGTCTGCCGTGTATAGCCGACTTTAGTCAACGCTATTGTCAAATGATTATTTCTACTTTAATAGTTTTATATCTACATATATTACTAGCAACTGATGAATTCTAATATGCGATAATTAGCTTTAATTGATAATTCATGCTTTTATTGTATATTCTGAATGAACAAATTGAATACTAAATACTAAATACCTTTGTTACTCACTGTTCCTTTAGCTATATCCGTTTAAAAAATCCCATCATTTCACTGGTCCTTTGCAACTTCAACATACACATTAATAAAAATAATTTAATTCATTCTAAAACATAAATTTAAAAATGTATTATTTGCAGCATCTGTCTAACTAGGCCATAGCCTGTACCAAGGAAGACTCTATGTATAGCAAAGATTTATTCATATGCACATAGTGGGCCCGATTGCGTTTCTTTGTGAACTAAAACTAAAATTAGTCCAAGCGAACGAGACAGAGCAATATGTTAGAGCTAAATATGAAACGAACGATCGTCGATTAATACTACCTGCCGAACTTATACTCGTCCGAATAAATTCGAGCATATTTCGTGCGGTCTAAGATTTGACCTTGGCGCGCAGTTTTAATGCGAAAAAGTGACAACCGCTCATCTCACACTCGCTCTAGCGTATTGCCCTGTCTCGTTCACACGGACTAATTTCCGATTTTAGTTCACGAAGAAACGCAATCGAGCCCAGTATTAAAATGAAACATACAAAATATGATAAAATATAAAACAGATAACTGAATTCAAATTTAACTTATAATTTTATTTAAAAATATCGATATAGCATGGTCATGGAAATAAAAATAAATATAAAATTTCATAATATGAAGTTTGTAGAACAAATAAATAAATAATATTAAAAATATAAAGTATAATGCAATGTATGGCAATAATAATAATGCAGACCTTTACTTTAAAATATGACTTATTACCTTTTCCACCTCATTTCTACCAAGTAGAAGTAAATGTTGTGAAATTTTAATTGGATTGACTTAATATGTCGGCATGTTTTTATAGATTCTTTTAAATAAAATAAAATTTTCATGGTAATTAATCGAACGGTATATAAGTTGATGTACTGCATCGCCATCTGGTGGCGAGGTAATATAAAGTAGATAGCGCGGAAGTATTATCCGGTCTCAAATACCTATGTATACCAATTTTCTTGGCGATCGGGTGAACGGTATAGAAGTTGATGTGCTGCAGCGCCATCTAGTGGCGAGTTACAACAAAGCGGAAAGCATAAAAACTTTATCCATGAAAAAACACATTGCCAACTGTCATGGTGATCGGTCGATCAGTGTCGAAGTACATTAAGCCCTGAATGACAGACAGATAAACCAACATCCATTATTATATATACAGGTTAGGAGTTTCTTAATTTGAAATTTCCCTGATGAAAAAAAACTTGCGGTCAAGAATAATGCTTTCAAGGCTTTTTCATTATTTCTTCGGAGTTAATTGTTTCTCCTCTAACAAAAATTCAAATTCAGAAAAAAGTGGAAGTTTGTAATTCCTACTCAAACAGAAGTTATCCGAGTTCGAAATGGTCATTGTGGAAAAAACGGTAGTGTTACCCCAAGACTTTCTCTGCAAGTAGCTAAGGACTGATTTTATCCGAATATTAATTTCATAAATAAAATCGATGACCCCTTCTCGGCCGGTGAACGAACTCGTTTGGGTTCCATTAAACAACGGCCTCGAGCGGCGCGGTTCGTTTCTCGGCTATCGTCGGACCGCTCGGAGTTAATATTTGATTAAAATGTTAATATTTGATATATGAGATGTTACAAACAAAATTTTACAATGGGATTTCTGCCCAACAAGGCATCTGTATACCAAATGTCAAGTATCTTAGTCTAATATTTCGTAATTGATATATGACGCGCTCCCTGGCAGACCAATTTCAACCACAATCTTTCCAACTCTTGCCATGACCGAATGATGCTTGCATGCCAATTTTCAGCTTAATCGGATTAAGCGTTTGGGAATGAAGGAATAGACACAGACACACATACAGACTTCAGTCTAGAGATGGTCTTAATCGTCTCGAGGGGTGTCAGAATGAAACTCGTTTTTTTACCGCGTCCACAATACTTTACCCCTTTGTCGGTTGGTAGGCCAATATAGTAAAATTAACATATTTAGATAAATAATATAAAAGTAAAAGGAGATATGTTTTATAAAATCGTTTGTTAATTTATTATTATTTTATACAGAATAGGCGTGTTAAGAGCGCTATTTACAGTGCGCCGCTATACTGTTATACATATAAATTCGGAACAATTATAGAAGATTATTGTTTTTTTTATCTATGAGTTATCCGAAATCTACATATTGTGTTTCTAAGTAAAATTCTGGTTGTCAAATTGTAGAACTACTTTGATTAATCTAATAAGCTATAATCTATAATCAATGTTAATAACAAACGAGAGAAAGACGAACGAATAAACGATTTTGATACTTTAAATTAAATTTATTTGCATTTGAAATTCCAACCAAAACTGAAATAGCCGGTGTGAAAAAAACGGCATTTACTAGTACACAGGTAAGCAATAAGCATCTAGTCGATTTATCTTTCATCTCGCATCACAGAATATGTATCGTTCTCTTAGAGCTAGTGATTTTTTTCGGTACTGATATTCCCAGCCACCAAGCGTCGATATCATTATTCAGTGACTAATTCTAAGTAGCGAACATGTATTTTGTAGGGGGGGTTTTCCGGTGGGTTGAGCTGGAAAATGCTTTTGAATATACAAATATACTGCACTTTTTTGCACTAATGAGGTTCAGTGTTCAGTATTCAATATTCAATTTATTCATTCAGAATATACAATAAAAGCATGAATTATCAATAAAAGCTAATTATCGTATATTAGAATTCGTCAGTTATTGGTAATATATTAATATATTATGTAGATATAAAACTATTAAAGCATAAATATTACAATACAATACAATACAATACAATACAATCAACTACTCCAGTAGATAGGCATTCCTACACTTGGATGCGTCACAAAATTAAATGCTAAAAATTTAATTATTAAAAACATAACTATCGTGATAGTTGTCATCGCTGTAATATTATATTCAATATTACCTATATACAAATAATCAAAATATACTAATGTGATTTAAGAGTCAAGGAGAATAATATATTAAAATATAAATGCAAATTCTATGTAGAATAATCAAAAAATATATATTTTATTGTCAATCCAGCAATAATGCTTTCGTATTTTTTTTAAAAATGAATAGATGTTTAATAAATTATATGAAAATTAGAATGTCAGCTATCATAATACCGTTATGTTTAAAACTTTACGCATTTCATTAATCATCAACATGGAAAATAGACTCAGAATTTTCAAACTCCCTTATACCATAAATTGGATTTCTTACCAAATTATTTATGATTATCTTTTTAAATTGGACCTCTCCGAGGCTTTTCATTTGCTCTGGAATCTTATTATAGAACGACAAATTTTGATGAATAAAACTGTATCGCACTTTGCTAAGTCGCTGTCGGTTTATGTGGAGATTGGATTTATTCCTCGTATCGTGATGATGAAAATCACTATTCACCGGAGCTTTTGTTAGGTGTCTACGAGCGTACATAATATTTTGGTAGATGTAAGAAGAAAATAGAGTCATTATTCCTGATTTTACAAATAGCGGCTTACAAGAACTTCTCGGTGAGACTCTATATAAACTGCGTACCGCTCTTTTCTGGAGGAGAAAAATTCTTTTTGAGTTTGGTGCCATTCCCCAAAACAGTAGGCCATACGTTATTAGAGAGTGGAAATATGCAAAATAGACGGATTTAGCTGCTTCAAAACCGCATAAACTTCTTATCTTTCTAATGGCGAATATGGCACTGCACAATTTTTTACTGAGATCATTTAAGTGATCAGACCATTGTAATTTTTGATCAATTTCTAAACCGAGAAATTTCGTGGAGACATTTTCTAGTTGGTCAGACCCAAAGTATACGTCTATTTCATTATAATCAGACGGCCGCAAAGAGAAGCATATTGATTTTGATTTATTTACGTTAAGTGACAATTTATTAACTTGGAACCATATACTAAGCCTATCTATTGTTTCTTTTATTCTTTGGGCCAAAGTGTCTTTATTTTTATCGCTAAAAAGAAGTGAAGTATCATCGGCGAATAAAATGATTTCATCATCCACGGATTTCAGGCACTCTGGGATGTCATTAATATAGACGAGGAAGATATTAATTCGACAATAGCGTTGACTAAAGTCGGCTTTACACGGTAGACAAATAAAATTAAAAATAATAGAGCTGAATCCATGTACATGAGTATACATATAAAATAGATAAATATTATAAGATTTTTAATAGTCATCTTAGGCACTCTATACAAAAAATATTCACACAATAGAAAGTATCAAAACAAAATTGGAAAAAAAACAGCGTATGTATATGGTCAGGTATGTTACGTTACACATTGTAATCTACATATTAAATATTAAATTCATAATATTATTATTAAACAATAAGAACTAAAATAAGGTACCTGAAAGTTACATATTCATGTTATCGTTCGTTTTACCATTGATTTTATAGGTTTTACTGTCAATTCGAATGCAATATTGAAAAATAATAATCTAACTGATCTGTAGGTAAGGCAAAGGCATCTGGCATCTGAAAAACCTAACAAAATGTTGGCCTTATTTTTCCAGATCTGGAAATTGGTCAGCTGATACTTAACATTACAACAATAGCTTAGGATAACATTTGGCTGTGATTTGCGATCGCCAAACAATTGCCAGACTTGTTTCACATTCAATTACACGCGTTGTATCTGACAGAAACATAGTTGAGCGTTCTTCATGACTGATTAGGCACGCGGGGGACGTCGTCGTCCTCTAAACACGGTTTTTTAAATATTTATAGCCTTCTTTATTTTTCTGAGCACCTATTTACATGGGAAATTCAACGATGCTGACGCGCATTAAACGAATTACGAGCTTAAAACAATGCGCTCTGCCACAAACATTAGCCAGATGTGATTTTTTCATGGAATTATACGAATAATTATCCTGTACAAAAATGTTAAGACTGTCAAAATGTGAGCAATGAGTTTGAATTTTTATCTAATTTCTAAATCTCGCCAGACGCATTCCGCGACTTAGTAGCCAGACTTCTTCCAAATGATAACCTGTGAGAATATCAATTTGTATTATAAGTTTCAATCCCGTAAAAATAAGGGCGTCTTATCCACGCCAGACTAACTTTGTTCAATAGTGAATAAGCCAGATTGCTTTTTGTGGGCATTATATGATCCTCTAGTGAATCGAAAAGATTTATATCTGGGAAAATAAGTACAATTCGAATGCACTCTTCGGCCACCCACTCGTCGCATAATCTTCGCCAGACTCGGAATTTCTTGATTCATCGATAATAGACCAGATTGAATTACTTTTGCAAACTGGGAAAATAAGTCCCAAAAATATTCACTACCTCCCAGACTATTCGCGCGTTAAGCGTTCTGTTCTATTATTAGCTTCTCAGTTGTAAGTAAGAAGGGGCCTACTCGTCATCGGCTATTGCTCGATTTTCTGCGCCTTCTGCTGTATTTATTCGAGCGAGAGACTAGTGAGGGCAAATAAGTGAATTAGTCAGGGGAGAACCTGCGCTACTCGGGATTAAATCAATTTAGGAGGGTAATTGACTCATTCGCTCACCACTTACTTACGTCGTATGGTATTGACAATACCGTAGTCTGAGCGTTGATTAGATAAGTAGACACTTGGCGAGGCTGCATGGAATTAATTTGGAGTGAAGAAGTTCGTGAAGATGTTAGGCTCGATTGCGTTTCTTTGTGAACTAATATCGGAGAATAGTTCATGCGAACGAGACAGAGCAGTACGTTAGAGCGGAATATGAAATGATCGACCGTCTGTCTTACATCCGAATCGCACTTAGATAATGCTCGAGTACTTGTTTTCATTCCATAGTCGAGCCAGCAATCAGGCACGTATCCAGACTTCAGTTTCGGGGGGGACAGTCATTAAATAACGCACGTGGTACCCACCAAACTTGAATTTGCCCGCGCTGGATGTCAGGGGTTTAATTCCTTCCTGCCCTCCCTCCCCCCCCCCCCCCCCCATTCCTGACACAAGGTAAATTAGTTGCAGATACTCCCTGATTCTCATTTTTTTTCGATTTTTTTTTTACTGAAAAAAAATTGGGGGGGGCGGGAACGCGTCCCGTGTGCTTCCCCCCCCCCCCCCCCTTGGATACGTCGTTGCCGGTAATACGTAAGGAGTGGCTCAAGCCAAGTATCCCATGGACGATGATTGAGCATACTTGGAAATATCAAACTCGTCACTTCTCTCGTTCATTGCGTTTAGGGTGTATTTTTGCGTATTTTCTTGAATGATGGCATGTTTTTCGACCTACCGTCTTTGATTCTTCAATTTGATACGTTTTGCTATTAGATTGGTTATTTTGTGGATATCTTAACAACTTGCCCGGATTTCGATTGAAAAATCAAATGACAAAGCAAAATGGCGGCCGGTGACGCGGAATATTTTTTTAATGTCATAAGGCATTAAAAAATGCATATGTTTAGCTAAACTCTAATAAAACTCGCTAAACATAATATTTTTAGCTAAACTCCGCATAAGGTAACATGCGGAGTTTAGCTAAAAAACTGTTGAATAAAAGCATACTGACAAAAAAAACACAATAAAATTATAGCAAAAAAAAAGCTTTTTGATACGAAATATAAAATTTTAGTAATTTATTTTGGAGCATTTTACGAAAGAGAAATTTTCTTCGTTCTGCGGCCAATACTTTTATCCATATTGCCAGGAGAAACGCAAAGAATCCAAACTGTTTTGCCTAGAGAAGTTGCCTGGAGAGTTGTCTAGCATTGCCTAGAGAAGTTGTCTAGCATCGCCTAGATGCTGTTATAGAACACAATCGATTCTTAAGCATTAGCTAGTGCGTAAGCAATGCTAGTTAAGGAGTGCTCAAGCAATAGTCTATAGATTCGGTTGTAAAGTATTTTTCTCTTTCGTAGTTTCCTTTGAAATTGGTAGATTGCGCTGTTTGCTTTGGATTTTTTCTACTAAGTTGTCATTTTAAGTGGTTCTTTGGTTATAAAATAATATCGGAACCTCGTAATTCTTCGGCCTAAAAATAACCACATTATGCGAAAGTTTAAAGAACCAGAAAGGGTTATTTAAAAATCGGTAATATTTTGTGGAGTGTAAACATTAAACACTTTATAGAATTTATTTTGCTAAATTAATAATACAAATATTTCTCTTTGTTACTAGACATACCGGATCTATTCCTGAAGGTCACGAAGAGGAAGAGCGAAAAAAAAATCAACTGTCAAATGATGAATGTCAACACCCACCGCGTAACACGACGATTTATATTAAAGACGCTGCTTTCTCCTTATATTGAGAGCAATGGGTCGCGGCACGTACCCTATGAAACTCGGGAGGAAAAAACGATTCTAACAATACAACCCACTTGTAAATAGGTTCAAGCGTTTAGAAGTTATGGTGGAATAAAGCAACGGAAAACATACATAGATGAACCCTAAATACATTACACTCCTTTTTTGTTGGGCTATCGTGTAAAAATACATTGATTTTAATCAAAAGGGATATATTGTTCAAAAAGGAAAAATATTTTTTTTTGTTATTTTTTGCTTTTTATTTCTTCTACTCTCAATCATGTCAGTGTGCATCAAGTACACAAATATACACACCTTCAAGAAACTAATATCTTTCACTAAATATAATTCATTAAAAGATGAACCGGTCGTTAGGCTGTAAGCTATGAAGGAACATATACTAGAATTACATATCTATGTACGCACACTAATAGAATTACATATCTATGTACGCTAACGCTGATAGTTTAAGTATATCGAAATTAACAATTGCGACAGCGATTGAAATGCGAGAGCGTTCGTAATACGACCTGCTGGGGAATCGTGTCAATATGAATCTCGTGCTGAGATTAATCCCTGAGATTAATAATTTATTGGTTGGTATGCTGCCATCCTGGGCAGGAGGTGCCTTGTCTTAATATTAGCTCCCCTCATATTGAGGTGCCTTGCCTTAACCCTTTGTAGCCTAAGATCTTCAAACAAAAAATAATGTTGGTAATGAAATAGGTTTAGACAAATAAAACAACACGTATTTCTCAGAAATTCAGAAATATTTATTATTAATCATTTATTTGACATTTAAGGGAATGTGACATTACTGTAACGAGTTGAACGTATAAAAAAACATTTATGTTGTATGGAAAAATTTGAAACAATTATTTTGTTTATTATAGCATAATGCTACACTGCATTTTTCGCAAATTGTTTGTGAAACGCCAGTGCACTTGGGAATCTTGCAACGTATCCTTTTTTTAACCCAAATCGGCCAATGACCGACCTAGTCCTGCCTTACTGCCAATGGAGGGACATGTTGCGCAGGGCCCTTTTTTTTTTGGCTTGAATTTCGTCTTCTAAAGACCTTCGACTCTTGATGTTAGGCTTCAGGCCAAGCTCGCATAA
The DNA here is from genome assembly GCA_944548615.1 of Micropterix aruncella. NCBI lineage: Eukaryota > Metazoa > Arthropoda > Insecta > Lepidoptera > Micropterigidae > Micropterix > Micropterix aruncella. Next base: position 2,021,711 of record OX155955.1, read on the forward strand.
GGTCTCGAGTATAAATTCTGCTGAAGACATTTGTTTGCCGTTGAGATATTTTGTCTTCCTTACTCTTCGGTATAATAACCAAGAATTTGCCATAGTCAGTTCCAGTAAATGTTAGAACATCCTAACTTGCCATCTTTTGCTTCGAAATTTTGAATGGATAAAATTATATTCTTACCTACAGTGCCTTATTTAGGGGGATTTTAGGGGGATTAGTAGTTTGTTACAGAAATGTCACATAAAGCTATAAAGGGTTAATATAAGGGGAGCTAATGGGCCCTTGCTGAGTTGGCCATGAAGACCCATTTTGTTCAGGGTTGGTCACACTCACTGGTCAACACCCATACGCCGGCCTCCATGCATGAAGTGCGAGCCCGGGTAGGACTTTGGCCTTAGGGCTAGTTTCCCCTAGGAGTCAACCTTCTGGCGCTCCTGAGCGGCGCGGCGTGAGCCAATCGATTGTGCATTCTGACTAACAGTCGGGGGAGTCTGGAAGCAATACTGTTTCCTATAGAGCGGGGGTGGTTGCTAACCTTATGGCGACTGCTCTTGAAACGACCATCGGCTACTCGATTCCGGTTGAACAGCCGGGCATAGGATGCTGTGGTCCGCGATATATTCGGTTTACACCGTTTCACCGCTTCGCTTTTTTTGATGTTTTAAGATAAAACAAAAATTGGAAAACCCTAAAATTACCAAATCGCCTCTGTTAAAACCTCCAAAAAGAAATTAAATATTTACCAAAATACGTCGCCTTTATTCTCCATTATTTTACCACTCGGTCTTGTAAACGTAACTTTTTTACCTTTCCCCAAATGGACGATTATGAAAAATCACCCTTCACCGCGCGCTAACTCGCCACAAACGAGTTTTCCAACTGCGCCAGAATCAGAGCCCCCTAATCCGAGGAAATATTTCCTCAGTCCCCCTCTCGTGGGAAGGTGGAAATGCGCGTTTGCCTCACTGATTTCATTTCCGAATAACAGCTCGATAATCGAAATCGGAGAGAAAGGACTCGGGCCTAGGGAAACCAATCCCGATACATGGGATACCGATACATTCGATCGTAAAATCCGAAATTCGATGTTACAGTAGCGTTAATTTTGAATTTTCCTTAATAAAATCGTAATATAATATAAAATGGGACACAGAAGGAGCTTTTCCAAAGATTGTGCAGATTTTCGACTGTCTAGTCTGCAACCATGAACAATCGGGCGTCCCTGGAAACAGTGAGTCTAAACTCACCGGCCAATCTTTTACCTCCGGGCCAAAGGACACTGTGACAAGATGCCAAGCCAATTTCGTCCGCTGGAGCTACACAGCGCGATTCTAACCTACGACTCTGATACGCTGCAGAATGAAGATCATCTCCTATCTTGCCCGCAGCTGTCAATCCCTATCACACACTAGAACCTACAAGAGACGAAAGACCATCCAGGCCGCATATTGTTGAAGAGATGTATCCTAACCTAGCCCGACACATTAAATAACTAACATGGGATCCCTAAAATTTCGGGATCCCGAGCAATTGTTAGATCTCGAAATATCTGGATGGTTTTTTTCGAGATCTCGTGTACAGACTGTGAATAATCAATAAATTAATTATTTATTGTGAACTGCATGTGTGTCCTACGTGTGTATAGGTACTATGACGTCATCGCAGTTTACCATTAAGGAGTGCTATATTTAACCATAAAAAATATTATTAACCACATTTAGTAATAAAACATCGGCTGTATCCTGCGACCTGTCCAAAGCGTTTGATTGGGTAGAGCACAATACTCTGTTAAAAAATGTGTTTTATGGCATCAGGGTAATTTCAAACAAATTATTCATTTCCTACTACTAAGGAACAGTAGTAGTAAAATTAAGAGAACATATAAAAACAGTTAATTCTTTGCCCCTTAATATTAACTGTGGCGTACCGCAAGGTTCTGTCCTTGGACCAATTTTATTTTTATTTTAGATAAACGACCTAAATATTAACATGGGAAAGTCATAGAAAACTCTGTTTGCTGACGACACAAATATTGTGATTTCAAATAAATCCAGCGAGGTTGTTGCTGAAAATACTAATTCCGCACTTGAATTGCTTCACTCATGGTTTACGAGCAACAGGCTGGTATAAAATCTAGAAAATCTGTCTATATGTCATTCTCGAACGCCCTTTGGTCAAGTGACTTAGACATTAAAATAGAGGATACAAAACTCAAAGAAGTAGTCGAAACAATCACAATAAATAGCAAACTTAACTGGAAAGATCGCAGTGAAAATCTGGCAAGCAAATTTTCTAGCACGTCCTATGAATTAAGAATCTTGCGACGTATTTTGGATAAAATTCAAACTAAAACTGTGTACTATAGTTATATTTTGTCGATATTAGTTTGGAGTGCAACAAATTGCATATATTTATTTTACAAAAGCAAGCAATTTGAATAATTACGAAAGCAAAAAGCAACATATCATTTACTTTTTAATCGTTTTAAAGCAAAAAGCAAAAAGCAACTATATCATTTAATAATATACTAACCTTAACCTTAACACAAATTATTATTAGGCTTTCATGCGAATAAATATAGCAAAGAAAGAAGATCTGAGGTACACAACTTCAATACAAAAAATACACCATATTTTAGTTTACCTTTCACGACAGAAAGTACATATATGCAAAGCCCGGAATATTCTTGCATGAAATATTATATTATACTAGACAGTTAAAAAAAATTAAAAACCAAACGATCAGTTCAGTGCTGCCCTAAAGAAATTCATATCAGAAAATGCATTTTATTCCTTAAAAGAATTTGAGATTTCTTGTAGACTGAACAAAGAAACATGATTATTAAAAGGGAATTTATTTTACCGTAGTTTTAAAGTTAAATAACGTTTAATTTTTAATTGCTAATATTTTTTGTTATTTCGTTCATAATTTGTTTTTAATGTATTTTGTTGTATTGTATTTTGATTTTTTTATTTACAGCCTGAAAAAACTTACAGCCTAAAAAAATACTATATTCACATAATGTATTTAGATTTTTTTATTTACAGTCTGAAAAAACTTCAAAATAATCTATTAGTCACAACTGCCACCTATTAGTCTATCTGAAAATTAAAGCACGTATTTTTTACGTATTGAAACCTGTATACCAAATTATAAGTTGACATCTTTATGTAAATAATATTAAAATAATAAAAGCGATGATTTTGAAAAATCGTTCATTATTATATTATTTTTTAATTTCAAGATGGGATACCATAACGACGTGAGTAGAACGCCATCTATTGGGTTCCTGAATATGAGAAGATTAATCAATGTTTCAAACTGTGAGTGCCATCTTCACGCTGCATTTCGTAGTAAAACCCTAGCTGCCAATACAGGTGGGTATCCATTAGGTTCGCGCATCACCTCTGCTCCGCGCGTCTGCAACTGCTCCAGTAGTGGATACGTTCGCGCTCCTGAAGCGTGCAACATTGCACGCTCCGCGGCGAGCGCTCCACTCGGTGGCGGCAAATGCCGCGAACACAATGTAATGCGCAGTATGTTCTGCAGTGGTCCGGGCTCCTCACCTTGATGAGGTGATGCGACCCTAGTGGAGTCCGGCGACAAGTTCTCGGGACGCGCGTTCTTCTTCCTGCGTCTCGAGGGGGCCTGGGTAATATTGCTATCTTAGGCAATGTCATAGAGTCCCGTCCTAAGGACGAGCGGGCGCCATACCCAGGTCCTCTCGAGAGGTTTCCCTACCTCTCGCACGTCCCCAGTCCTTTTCCCCTGTGCAGACACTGAGGAAACCCTCCAGTGCCGCTGCCTAAGTCCTAGGCCACCAGCTCAGCTATCCGGTTCGCTCAGCGGAAGGGGTGGGTGGTGAATAGCTGGTATTAAAATACGCGCTGGTGGCCGACTTGGCGTGTTCTGTACCTGTGAGGAGTCGCACTTCTTCCCGTTCAAATGAGAAAGACTGTATTTCGAAACTAAAGATTTATTTCCCTCTATGCGGGTTCAAGGTTAATTTTATAATGTTTCCCACAAACGCCTTCCAGACTCCTTCTCTTAAACTTTATAATATCACTTTACAGCATTAACACTCTCGTTTATCTCGCGGATGGCGATGATAATGACCGATACAAAAATTAAATTATACTATGTTGATTTTTAAGGTTTCTACGGTGACTACTATTTTTAGTTTATTAACATTGACATTTTAATTAGCACAATTTATTTACTTAGATACACTAGTTAATCGACACGCTTGATAATTGACACGACCACTGATGTACTTTGAACCTTTTTCGCCGCGCGACACGCGGCAGATAATTTGCTATTAACCTTTAATTATTTTAGCCTTTTGGTTTATTTTTAATTTTGAAATGTTTTTTTAATTAATTATTTTTACTATAATTAATCGAAATTAGTTTCACTATCCGGTTTATTACCGGGTCCTTAGTTTCAGGGTATTTCGAACCTTACGCCCCTGCTACGTTTTACACCCCTCTATTATATCGAATTCGGAACACTCGAGGAAAACTAAAGAGTTGCCTAGACCTTACATAAAATCGGAGTGCTTGTACCTTGATTGAATCCGCGGCGTACACGTGCTGCATCAGCCAGCTGGTCGAAACTCTAGCTGCTTTGCTGCTATGTCGGGCAGATACTTTCGTCCTCAGAACTATATAAGTGTGGTACATCCGTCAAGGGCGAACACGTGGTTGACTTCAATCGCCGTCGCGCGTAGATAGTCTTTGCGGCGGCGAATTCTCAATTGATGTTACAGTTGATAGTGGAGGCGATAATCCAAGCCAATAAGAAATAAAAACCCTCTAGAAAACAAGAAAGGATGGTCTAAGCCAGAGTCCTATAATTTACTTTAGTACTAGAAATTTACTCACGCCAAAGGAAGGGAGCCACTTCTCGTAGGAGATGTCCGGGACAAGTGAATACGGATTCTCTCCGATCTGCGCAAACGACCGCCGTCACCCGAATAGGGATGTTTAAAGTACGGCGAATTATGTCGACGACATTTCGCCGGCAATGTTGGGGCCTATCGTACTACGTACGATTTTATAGAAATCTAAATATGTAGAACCCCAAACATTACAACGCCGGCTAGTGAACGTCGTGCGCGACCTCGTGCACCCTAAACCAACAACAGGGACAACGCCTAAACCAAAAACAAAATCCAAAATCGAGCGGAAAATGCCGACCTATCAGTGGAAAAATATAAGAAAATTCACCTATATCCCTAATTCCAACCTTCATAGCTATACCATTAGCGTCTATAAATTATGACTTTTCTATAATTATACTCCAGTATTATCTCATTGAAAACTTAGCTGTCCTTTTTCAATTATATCATAGTCAATATTTTATTATTTATTCAAACTTTCTTTATATGTATTTATATTTTTAGATTGTTAAGTTATTTAATTAGTTTTCTTTTATATAGTACCATCAACGATCGTGTCCTTTACCATAAACCTTTAAATATTTTCTTTATATAGTTATTTTAATTTTACATTTCCAACCTTTCTTTAAAGATCTTGAAGTTACATTTTACATATTCTTTAACAATATCCTTTAGTATGATTAAACAATTACAATATATTACATTTTTATACATCAGCAAGAAAAATTTTAGTACTCGATAATTATTACAACTTTTTAACATATATGGTAATAACCACCAATCTTTAGTTATTAATCTTCAAAATAAACTTTATCATTAATTTACTTGTACTTATTATACTAAAAATTGTTCTGTCCATTTCTTGCCACTTCAACCTTTCACCAAGATAGCTTAATTTTCCTTTGGAATTTTCCTTTCGGACACGGAGGAGACTAGTTTGTGAACACATACGCGAGTTTTTCATTACGGGACTTTTGTGCACTCTAAAGCGTCTATTTTAAACTTTCATGCAAACTCGAATTTTGATTAAGCTGTCACTCATTGAATGTCTAATTTATATCAATAAACCTTATCGCCGGCTGCGGAATAGTACTCTTCCGTTTTCTCGTACTCGCCGTCACTCTCTCTGGCAGCGTTTCTCCTTCTTATTATAGTGGTTTCGTCGCTGTCAGCTCCTTGCATGTTTGTTGTTATATGTGTTTGCCCGTCTTTCGCCAGTATGGTTCAACGCTCACCCCGCGTCCTGAAATTTAGAAAAAAACAGCAGCAGTATCTAGGAGTTACTTGATCTTCTGGTGTGTGTGGGTTGGTGTTTGACATCTCGGTAATATTTTGGTTCTTGAGGTTCTCAAGGACAAGTTCCATTTCTTGGTAAAGCCACCCCTTTAGTTTTCAATTTATTCCCCTTTTTAAATTTAATTTATTCCCCAATTTATGAATTTTCAAGTATTTACTTTTTAATAACTCCCAATGTATCCACAATGTCAATATCAACTTTCTATAATTTTTTTAAAAATGTTCTATTTCCATGTTTCTACAATAGTAGTATTTATTTTATTACTTCTAATTTACTCCGTAACGACTCCTGTGTTTTATTTTAATATTACTATGTAGACTTATTATTTAACAAAAACAGTATAATACCAAAAATATTATTAAGTGTAGTAATTAAGTGCAGTTACTTTTCTATTTTCCCCAGAAAGATTTAATAAAAACAAGAAAAACTTATTGTTACCCGTTACCTTTTATACTATGACATGTTTTATTTATAGAACAGTATACTTATAACTACTTTTAATATTTACTTGCTACTTATCCTATGACTTGTCCCGTCTTTTCCTAAAACTAATATATTTTAATTTAATCTCTATATCATTATAAATTTATTTATTTATAATTTTTTCTTTAAAAATTTATTTTTTTTTTAAAAAATATTTATTTATTTATTTTTTTTTTTTTTTAATATTTTTTTTTTGATATACTGGGTTATTTCTAAAACTATTTCTCCTTGGCAATTTTCTTTTGGCATCTTTCCTTTGGCAGGGTTTTGTTTTTAAGAGATAGGTTATTTTGTTCGCCTCCGCCACCTATTTTATAACTCCGCTCCCTGTTATACATTAATTGTCATTTTTATGTAGTCTCATTTACTTTTTTTAAGTTCCTCATCCGTTATATTAATCACTTTATTATGTTCTTTACATTTGTATAGTTCAATATTGTAGTTAATAATATCCCATCATCGGTTTTACATTATTCTATTTTATCTTCACCGTGCTTAGTCACGTTACATTATTTAGTAGTTTTATTGTTCATAGTTTATTCGAAACAGGTTTATTTCCGGTTATCGGGGTATACTGGCGGTGTTTCAAACTCCCGCGACCCCTTATCGGTATACATATTTATTTTTTTAATAATTATTTTATTTATCAGATTATTTCAGGTTTTATATTTTCAGAAATGTTATTTATAACTTCAAACTTTATATCCATCAGTATTTATTCATTCAGTGGTTCCATCAATGATCGTGCAAATTGTCCAAGTTTATCACCCAACTTATTTTATTGCCTACGTCTCGCAGTGTTGCATTTTATTATTTATTAGATCATAATATATGTACTTTTATTTATTTACAATGCTGCGGTTTTAGACGTATTAAGCTTGTATTTAATTATATATTTTTAATTATTATTTAACCTTTTATTTTCATAGTTTTGTTGTTTTTCGGTCTGGGAAAAATATGAATGAAATCTAGATCTTGCCAAATCGCAATTTATGGTCGATTTTTATAGCAAGGTGGTCGTAATGACCGCTTCTTGATGGAAAGAAAAGTATCATCTTTGCACCTGCCGACGATATCCTTTCTTCGCGACGTCTAGAGGTGCTCGACGCGATTTTATATTTTAGGTTACATGATGTCTCAATCTTCATTATATTATTTATATGCTATTTTGTATATTATATGTTGTTTTAAAATTTTATATCCACTCTTTCGGGCCATTCATACTTTTTCTCATTCTTCTTATTCAACGCCACCTTTTATTCTCCTTTCATTCTTTGTTTATAAAGTTTAGCGCATCCATATAATTTGTAAAAATAAAGCATGTTTCATAATTAATATAATATGTCTTTATTGACTTTCATGTTTTCTAAAATTCGTTTTTTTTTTAAAGAAGCATAAGGGAAAGGTTTTGGCTACTGAACTTACATAATTATGCGCTATATACCCTAGTTATTAATATTATTATTCGACCCTCCTACTGCACGTCATGCATTGGTCTTTTTAAATAAATATACTGCCGGTTTAATTATTATTATTTTCTTTTATTTTAGATGAGTGCCCGTTATTCGAGGAATTATCAATGTTCAGTTCGCTAGACGTCCCACTGTACCTCTCCTAAACAAAGCAGGGTAGAGATACGGTTTGATGGCATACTTATGTATTGGCCGCCGTTCTCCCTCTTTACTCGAAATACATAATATTATTTTATATATATATATAGTTTTATTTCTCCCGTCTGAAGCTTTTGGGCTTGTGTAGGAGAGCCTCAACTCCTAATGTGCATTATTTCAGCACGCTTTCCTTCAGTCATCATATTTATTATTATTTATTTTATATCCGGACAGTTTATGCGCTAATGTCAGTAATATGCCGTGCGATTTCAGCTACATATTAGCTTGCTACTTTTTAAATACTTATTTCGGAATTTTAATTTTTATTTCTAACCCATTTCTACAGATTCTAGAATGTATTAACGATTACTAAGTCGGTTTAGCCGGCTTAGTGAACGTTTAAAAAAAATAAAAAATAAAATATCTTATTCATAAATAATAAATTTCGCCTTTATCCACCATTTTCCCAGAGGAGGTGTTATGGACCTTCGTGTCTTATCTTTGTGCTATATTTCATGTTTTATCTACTATATTTTATTTATCTATTTATTTATATTTTACCTTTAATTTTAGCTGTCAGAATAGTATTTATATTTTATATTTTAGAATATTTTATTTTTAATAAAATTTTAACACAATTTTTATTTTTTATTTTTTTTTTTTTTAACCCTGTAATACTGATTTGACCTATTTATTATTTTCAACTTAACCGCTTTTAATATTATTATCTTGTGGGGCTTTCGGAACTATTTTAAGATGTGATTTTAGACATTACTCAGGATATAATTTTTGATTTTACATTAAGTGACTTATGTATGCTTTGCTATGTGCTTTTTTTTAACCCTTGCCATTTTATTCAAGATTTTTCGCCTTTGCGCCCTTGAGTGCGTTTCTCCGTATTGTTTTACTCGTTATGGAGTGGACTTTTATAGACGTCAATCTGCCTTGACCATATCTTTGATGTGGAAAAGCCCTTTCCGCTTTCCTGCCATATCCTCCAGCTCGTAGGCCACAGCTGACTTCTTTTCCGCAACTCTACATTTTAGGAATCTCGGGGCCAATTTGCTCGAGAAAAATTCCGCCTTTTTTGATAGGTAGTGCTGTCTTACCCACACTATGTCACCAACATTATACTCAATTCGTTTTCGCCGTAGATTGTAGCGCTGTGCATTTGTTTGAAAAGATTCGAGGATTTTTTGTTGGACCACGTCATACGTTTCTGCTAGCGTCTCGAGGCCTTTCGAGTGTTCGAACGCGTTGTTTACGTGCAAGGGTTCACCGTCCTTCGGGATATAGCCAAACGGTGCATGGAAACGCCCATCTATGTTCCCAATACAATGCCTTACCTTGGCACAGTTAAATTGAGCAATGAGTATGTGAAAGTCAAAAATATATATTTTTTTTTTTAAAAATCGAAATGTAGACACCTGTGAAAAATTACATAAGTCCAAACGTCTAAGTCCCAAATACACAATGTTAAAAATAAATGTACAAGAAACAAATTTACTACAACACCTTCATCCTTAGTTTCAGTATACCAATTTTCTAAGTATTTCCTAAACCCTCAATTCTTAAATAAATTAAAACTTGAAAAAATTAAATGTTGTAAGGCCCCTTAAGTCTTAATTTTCCCAACTAATTTTAAAATGTTTATGTCCCCCTTATCTAACAAGATTAATTTCCGAAAAGACTTTATTCTAATATTTTATTTTTATAGCAACTTATTATTTGTTGTTAAGTAATATTCTTATACACTGTTCCTTTATTATTTGCCCCTTTACTCTTACTAATATTATTTATTGATTTATTTTACATCAAAGTGCGGCATATCTACTTTTTATTTATCATTCTATGTCCTACGCGTGCATACATGGCGGTGTTATTTGGCCGGAGCGCCGTATTTTATTTTCCGCGGTTGCCGGTATGTACCTACTCGTTGTACGCTCGCATTCCTGCTATTTGATTATTTCGTTGTCGCTAACCCAAACGGTAATATTCGATGAATCGTTTGACGGTAGAACTTCGCTGTGTGCGCCTAATACCGCGCCGTGCCCTGTCCGTCATCGATTTCGTTATCTCGGAACCGGTTTATTTTTATTCGGGCGCTCGGCCACTTTCTCCACTGCGAGTTTTATTTTAATCGCACTTATATTGACCTTTTATTTGTTGCACAGAACACGATTATTGTTAGGCATATGAAAATATTGTTACATTAATTTATTTTGTATAATAGGGTTATAACATTTTATTTTCAACTGTGTACTTTTGCCGTATTATATATAAAAAAAATTCCCTATTTTGGCAATAGCACTATAAAAAATTTTAATACATCTGATTATTTTATAATATTTTGTTCCATCCAGCGAGGTACCTATACTGTTTTGGAAATAATGTTTAGACGTATTGCATATAAGAAATACTGGTTTCCGTATGGAACCGCCGGAATGTATTTTACTGGGTATGATTTTATATTTTACTGGGTAGATTTTATATTTGAGGTACACTTTATTTTACAGTACTTCTGATATTATGAAAAAATAATATTGGACACGAAAATTTTACTTTTTAGAAAGAGTTAGGTTTAATAGACAAATAGGAAAAAATTAGGAAAAATATATCTTTTTTTTTTAAAAAAAATTTTGCCCCATGTTGGGAAGCCAATTTATGTGCTACCGCACAAAATTGCGACCAACGCGAATATACTTGATACCGTATTTAGAGATTATAAAATATTTCTGAAAAAATATATTTTAAAAAAAAATTTTTAGCCCCGAGTTGCGGCGCCATTTTATGCAGTGGTCCGGGCTCCTCACCTTGATGAGGTGATGCGACCCTAGTGGAGTCCGGCGACAAGTTCTCGGGACGCGCGTTCTTCTTCCTGCGTCTCGAGGGGGCCTGGGTAATATTGCTATCTTAGGCAATGTCATAGAGTCCCGTCCTAAGGACGAGCGGGCGCCATACCCAGGTCCTCTCGAGAGGTTTCCCTACCTCTCGCACGTCCCCAGTCCTTTTCCCCTGTGCAGACACTGAGGAAACCCTCCAGTGCCGCTGCCTAAGTCCTAGGCCACCAGCTCAGCTATCCGGTTCGCTCAGCGGAAGGGGTGGGTGGTGAATAGCTGGTATTAAAATACGCGCTGGTGGCCGACTTGGCGTGTTCTGTACCTGTGAGGAGTCGCACTTCTTCCCGTTCAAATGAGAAAGACTGTATTTCGAAACTAAAGATTTATTTCCCTCTATGCGGGTTCAAGGTTAATTTTATAATGTTTCCCACAAACGCCTTCCAGACTCCTTCTCTTAAACTTTATAATATCACTTTACAGCATTAACACTCTCGTTTATCTCGCGGATGGCGATGATAATGACCGATACAAAAATTAAATTATACTATGTTGATTTTTAAGGTTTCTACAGTGACTACTATTTTTAGTTTATTAACATTGACATTTTAATTAGCACAATTTATTTACTTAGATACACTAGTTAATCGACACGCTTGATAATTGACACGACCACTGATGTACTTTGAACCTTTTTCGCCGCGCGACACGCGGCAGATAATTTGCTATTAACCTTTAATTATTTTAGCCTTTTGGTTTATTTTTAATTTTGAAATGTTTTTTTAATTAATTATTTTTACTATAATTAATCGAAATTAGTTTCACTATCCGGTTTATTACCGGGTCCTTAGTTTCAGGGTATTTCGAACCTTACGCCCCTGCTACGTTTTACACCCCTCTATTATATCGAATTCGGAACACTCGAGGAAAACTAAAGAGTTGCCTAGACCTTACATAAAATCGGAGTGCTTGTACCTTGATTGAATCCGCGGCGTACACGTGCTGCATCAGCCAGCTGGTCGAAACTCTAGCTGCTTTGCTGCTATGTCGGGCAGATACTTTCGTCCTCAGAACTATATAAGTGTGGTACATCCGTCAAGGGCGAACACGTGGTTGACTTCAATCGCCGTCGCGCGTAGATAGTCTTTGCGGCGGCGAATTCTCAATTGATGTTACAGTTGATAGTGGAGGCGATAATCCAAGCCAATAAGAAATAAAAACCCTCTAGAAAACAAGAAAGGATGGTCTAAGCCAGAGTCCTATAATTTACTTTAGTACTAGAAATTTACTCACGCCAAAGGAAGGGAGCCACTTCTCGTAGGAGATGTCCGGGACAAGTGAATACGGATTCTCTCCGATCTGCGCAAACGACCGCCGTCACCCGAATAGGGATGTTTAAAGTACGGCGAATTATGTCGACGACATTTCGCCGGCAATGTTGGGGCCTATCGTACTACGTACGATTTTATAGAAATCTAAATATGTAGAACCCCAAACATTACAGTTCGTGGACGCGAGCAAAGTAAGACGTTGGTGGATACGTCTCGCGCATCACGTTCGGCGTTCAGTAAACGCGAATCCATTTCTATGGAATGGGACAAAGAGAAATGTCTAGCTCGAATCGAGGGGTTCCGAAATTATGCAGTTATGTGGGATCCGAAGGATGAGACATTTAATAATAAATTCTGGCGACGACATGTTCGCTCAACGTTCGAATGAAAACTGAGGAGCACTAGTTGTTCTTGAGTTGATGCGCGAACTGTCTAAATTTGAGCAGTTGCATATGCGCGGAGCAGAGTTGATGCGCGAACCTAATGGATACCCACCTTAATCTATACTAATATTATAAAGAGGTAAAGTTTGTGACGTTGTAGGAAGTAATCTCTGGATCTACTGAACTGATTTTGAAAATTCTTTTATTAATAGAAATCCACATTTTTTGTGAGTTTTATAGGCTATATATTAATTCGAAAAATGGAAATACTTCTTGTTGGTAGTCGGATTTCCAAAGTCGGAAAAAACGGTCGAACGAAGACATTTCTAACTAACGCTGCCCTAACGATGAGAGATATATGATTAAGTTCTAGAGAAAAGTTGTAGAGCTTGATAATGCCCACAAAAAAATCAGCGACAGCATATGTCTAACTTTTATATTTAAGTAACAAAAAGTAGTATTTTATATTTTAAAAATAATTTAAATCGTTAGGTCATGTTTATGGGTCAGATTATCAATAATTATGAATTATTGTCAAAATAAGTGAATTTATCGTCTCAAATGTTTAAAACAAAAGACTTTTCCCCTTTTACTGCATATAATTTTACTTTTACTGCATAAATGGTTAAAGAGATAAGACACTCACAAATAAGACACTCACAAGAAGACACTCACAAATAGCGGTAATATAGTCAAATTGGCATGCAAATACATACATACATATGCAGTAAAAATATAACCCTTCTTTTGGCAGTCAGGAAATAAATCATAGCACTCAGTACTAACCAAACCACACTCACAATTTCATCACAAGTAAAAAGTTTTACCGCCCAACGAAGTGGGCACGGGTCAGCTAGTACCCTATATAATCAATACCTATACGCAACCCGCTAGCGAGCGGTGTATCTCAGCCTTGCTAAATTTATACACGGAGAGGTCAGTTAGTAGAAATTCTTTACTATTGTTAAAAAAAAACCACGATTAAACGACTGACCCACAAGTAAAACTGACCATGTTATTATATCATAAGAGTGGATTAATAATAGTTAGTATTCTCATCCTTTATTTTTATTTACAGCATGAGCAATCTTGAAAAACTCGAGATCTCGCGGGATTGAATTTGCCAATCTCGAAGTTTCGGGATTGTAAAAATGCATCGGAATTCCCGCCTCCCTACTCGGGCCCAATATCCCGCGGATAAATGCGGCGATCCAAACCCAACTTCGGCGACGCGTCGAAAGTCAAAAGACTGCTTTCAGCCGGCCAGTACATAATACCAAAACGCCGCCGCGTATATATACCAAAACATCATGTATACGAGAAAAAATATCGAGACTACCTCAACTAACTCAAATATTCATTCGCATAATACGCGAAATAAAGAGGACTTGCGTCATTTTAAGGTGCGTCTGAGTAAGGTTCGGAATAGCTTTATCTGCCAATCTTACTTATTCTACAATAAACTTCCATTACACATTAGGGGCCTTGGGGAGGTTCACTTTAAGAAAAAGGTACAGGGTATTTTGACTAAAAACCCCATTTATAGCATTGAGGATTTCGACAATATCAATTTTTCGCAGCTCTATTGACCTACCTGACTATTATTATTCCTTATTCTTTTTATTATTGACTATTTTACAATTGCGACTATTATTGACTATAATTATTATTACTGATTTCTTTGTATTTGTGTTTTTTCTTTAAAAAATCTTCCCGTATGATAATTTGTGAAATTATCCAATATTTGTTTGATTATTTAGTACTTAGGATTATATAGAAAATTAGATTATATAGAAAATTTTACGAAATTACTTAAGAATTTTGATTGAAAATATTGGAAAATGTTGTTTCCTCTACATATATAACCTAGAAAATCTGCGCTTGGATGTTCAACGTTCATACCTTGCAATACCGACGTTTATATCTTATACCTTAATAGGTATTTATATTATACTTGTTATTTTTATTACTTTTGACATAACCAAGTGTAGGAACTCCTATCAACTGGTTTAAAATAAAAAATAAAATAAAAAATAAATATAAGAGCGGGAAACTTTCGCGCGCAACGAGATTGGCGAGTTATGAAATATCCGCTCGATATATTCCTTTATTTCCTGACGCGGAATAAAACCCCGCAGCATGCTATCGACGCTTTATTCAGGGGCTGTGGATTATTTGACGAAATGGATACAGCGTTTCCGAATTCGGTCTAGACCGCAAGGTTTGGGAATCTACTTAGTTTTATTAATTCCTAATCACACCACGGTCGACATCATAAGCCACTTCGAAAAGGTGTTAGTTAAGACAGTCTAACTACTGTGTAATATACTCGTCAACCTTCAAAGGTTTCACTAATATTGTATCTTATATAAACTCTTTTTAAATTTAGGCATTGATAGTATTTAGGCTTAGTATGTTTTGGCGACCCTTCTCTGCCGGCGACATGCAGGTGGTGGTTTAGCGTTGTCGGGCGTAACAAATAGCAATTTGTTTGGCCGTTTAAAATAACATTAATAACGAAGCTTTTATTATATAGGACTAATCTTATATATAAAAATGAATCGCCGTGCGTTAGTCTCGCAGGATCTCGGAAATGACACGACCGATTTGAATTATGTTTCTTTTATTTTGTTTGGCTTGATTCAGGGGTGGTTTACAAAAAAAAAAATTAGGAAAAACCCAAAGGAACAGCTAAAAAATCGAAAAAATCGAAATTAGTACTTCCAGGGATGGCCACTTCGTATTTCTCTCAATAGATGGCGCTCTCTATATTTTCTAACAATAGATTCTATTGACAGCTACGCCATTCATAATTCATTCCGCGGGACTGTGTGAAATTGTTATTACATTTAACGTCGTTTTTTCTTTTAAAAAGGTAGTGGGATTGGAGAATAGATTTGTTTCAAGCGAATTTAATTACATTTTGCAAAAAAATCACTTTGATCAGCCATTATATAAAGGTAAATAGACTTTGCAGGCTTATACATAACTACAAATTTGGCCTTAGTCTGAGGATTTCAATATTGTTAAGTTCTCAAGGAATGTTCGACAGATTTGAGTGACTGAAAACAATTCCGTGTCTTTTTACAGTGTTCATTATAATGCCGAGGAGAATAGGTAACATAGGTCGTCGAAGTCAGTCAAATGCGCGGCGATCTTACTTCACGTGCAAGGCGGCACTGATGACCAGCGAGCGACGGATAATGAAAATAGTCGTATTGGCATGTCCGAATTATGTTTGAGAGCGACTGAAAATGAACGACAAGCGAATACATTGATAATGCAACAATTTCGTGCACAACATTCACAACGCCAGCAATCACGACAAAATCAACATGACCGATTGCGCCGTCGCAGTGTTCCTGTCAACCTGGAACAAGCGGCATTCCATTACGATCCGGAAATCGATTACGGTGCAGAGAGATCAGTAGCAAGACTTTCACCTTCCCTTCTCTGACAGACTTACTACTTCGTACATCATCCCTCAAAGAGTTTTGATGAAAAAACCAGTAGGGCAGTCCCCACCCTAAACAATGTAGTATTTTCTGACCTTATATCGTCCCGGTCCCCTGGCTTGGACATCATATTTACAGACGGCTCTAAGGCAGAGGTTAGAAGTTGTGTGGGCGTGGGAATCGTCTACCACAACCGTAGAGTTGTCATGTTGTGGATTTATATTACTAAGTTTACCTTTTTTATTTTTATTTATTTATTAAAGAAAAGCACATTTTTATGGCAGTACATTGTAAGTTTAACATTATAATATGTAAATATGTAAATAATAGCAAAATAGAAAGCACCGCAGACCAATTTTTTTTAAATCAACGCCGCCTAACTAGGCCTAGGCCCGTACTAAGGCAAGCGTACCAAGTAGAGTGGTTTGTGCATACTTTAGAATACTTAATTTAAAAAATATGGTAGGTATCAAATAATATTAAAAATTAACTAATAATAATAAACATTGTAATTTGAGTGTAGTGTGATGTAACTGTAGTGTAGTGTAGTGTGATGTAAATGTAGCTGTAGTGTGCTAGAAAAATAACATTCAGTAAATGGTGAAATAATTAAACTGAATAATAATAATATAATGTCGTAATAAATACAATAAAATATAAAAATATTATTAATGAATCGAAATAAAGGAAAAAATGATATCTCAATAAATATTTAAAGAATCATATTTAAATAGTCCGAGGATACAATTATATATAAAATGTCCATGTTACAAGTTAAAATATATATTTCAATATAATTCAATTAAAAAAAGAGAAAAACAAGAACAGCGATTTAATAAAATAATATTAATAGTAATTCAATTTATTTAAATTAAATTACATGCACACATTTTAAATTATGCACACAATTTAAATTATTTGATTTTGTTTGTATTTCTTTTGATAAATTATTGACCTATTTATCCGTTGCAATATGCTATGATATCCGTGTTAGTCCGTTCTACAATATTTCTCATTTTTGCTTTCATGAGTGTGATTCTTGATTTCTTCCTCTTCTTTGCTATGGTGTGGATTTGAAATTTTAACATCTTAGTCTGCTGTGAACATGCCCTTCAAATGATAAAGCTCTTTTCGTTTTCCTGTCAGGTCCTATAGATCGTAGACCACAGCCGATTTATTTTTAACCGACTTAAAAAAAGGAGGAGGTTATAAATTCGATCGTATTTTTCTTTAAATGTTTGTTACCTCAGAAATCCGTCATTTATGAATTGCTTTGGAAAATTCGTTTTATTTGAAAGGATGTACTTCCAGATTCGTCACATCTTTATCAAAATTTTGTTCTGATGATGTGATCCATGAGGAATTGAGGGATCTCCTCAAATATTATCATATGAAGTTGAAAATTTACATGTTGGTTCAGCTCCGATGACAATGCGTTTTATATAGCAAGCATGCTCTGACTCTATACCCAGGATTGGCTCCCGACGAGGGGACTCCTCAGCGGTCAACAGCACAGTCACGAAATTTTGTATATGCATTCAATTATGACAGCCCGATCTAAGTTTCATCAAGACAGGACTGCGGCACCCAGGGTTGGCTTCCAACAAGGGAACTCCTCAACGGTCAACAGCACAGACACGAAATTTTGTATACGCATTTAATTATGATAGCCTGTTCTAAGTTTCACCATGACCTGGCTGCTGCACTTATAAAAAAAATTAACTCGGTTATTTTTGTTAACATTTTGTTTATTACCTGCAACTTTGCATTACGAAGATCTAGGGGCTAATTTTCTTGAGAAAAAATACGCTTTCTTTGATATGAAATATGGTCGTAGCTATACCGTACCACCCACGTTATACTTAATCCGTTTTCACCGTAAGCATGGAATCATCCACCTCCGAAGAACAAATATGAGGGGCTAAACGTCGCCGTCATACCGGTTGTGTTCAAGGCATGTTATACAAGTGGTACCTACTTTTAATTCCTTCCATGACCTGATTTTTTCGCTTACTCTCCTTTACACTTTTTTTCGCGCGTCCTTTCAGCAGTTTCATGTATATCAACTTCGGTCTTTTTTCCATAATGTTTTATTCTATCTATCTTCTTATATCTTCTTATATATAAAAATGAATCGCCGAGCGTTAGTCTCGCATGATCTCGAAAATGACTCGACCGATTTGAATTATTATTTTTTTGTTTTGTTTGCCTTGATTCAGGGGTGGTTTACAAAAAAAATATTTAGGAAAAATTAAAAGAAACAACTGAAAATCGAAAAAATCGAAATTGGTTTTTTGGGAAATGGGCCCCTTTCAATAGATGGCGTTCGCGGCGATCCTATTGTTTGACAGCTGCACCATCCATAACTGTTATTCATTCCGTGCGATTGTGTAAAATTTCAAAAAGTCGAAAAGTCGAAAAAGTCAAAAGAGTCGAAAAAGTCAAAAAAGTCGAAAAAGTCGAAAACGTAGAAAAAGTCGAAAAAGTCGGAAAAGTCGTAAAGTCGAAAAGTCGGAAAAGTCCAAATAGTCGAAAAAGTAAAAAAAGTCGAAAAAGTCAAGAAAGTCGAAAAATGCAAAAAAGTCGGAAAAGTCGAAAAAGCATTAATATTTTATCATGTAAATTAAATACATTGAATTTATTTTAATTATAAAACGACTTTCATTTAATCACCGAACGAAACTCAAACCGTACACGATTCGGCCATATTATAGATTTCAATTAATTGGATTTCGAAGGTTGATTAGAATCAATAAACGCTTAGAATCAAGAGTCACAAACAAATAAATTTTAGGTGGTACGAAGTTCACCGGGTCATCTAGTTAAACAATAAGAACTAAAATAAGGTACCTGAAAGTTACATATTCATGTTATCGTTCGTTTTACCATTGATTTTATAGGTTTTACTGTCAATTCGAATGCAATATTGAAAAATAATAATCTAACTGATCTGTAGGTAAGGCAAAGGCATCTGGCATCTGAAAAACCTAACAAAATGTTGGCCTTATTTTTCCAGATCTGGAAATTGGTCAGCTGATACTTAACATTACAACAATAGCTTAGGATAACATTTGGCTGTGATTTGCGATCGCCAAACAATTGCCAGACTTGTTTGACATTCAATTACACGCGTTGTATCTGACAGAAACATAGTTGAGCGTTCTTCATTACTGATTAGGCACGCGGGGGACGTCGTCGTCCTCTAAACACGGTTTTTTAAATATTTATAGCCTTCTTTATTTTTCTGAGCACCTATTTACATGGGAAATTCAACGATGCTGACACGCATTAAACGAATTACGAGCTTAAAACAATGCGCTCTGCCACAAACATTAGCCAGATGTGATTTTTTCATGGAATTATACGAATAATTATCCTGTACAAAAATGTTAAGACTGTCAAAATGTGAGCAATGAGTTTGAATTTTTATCTAATTTCTAAATCTCGCCAGACGCATTCCGCGACTTAGTAGCCAGACTTCTTCCAAATGATAACCTGTGAGAATATCAATTTGTATTATAAGTTTCAATCCCATAAAAATAAGGGCGTCTTATCCACGCCAGACTAACTTTGTTCAATAGTGAATAAGGCAGATTGCTTTTTGTGGGCATTATATGATCGACTCTAGTGAATCGAAAAGATTTATATCTGGGAAAATAAGTACAATTCGAATGCACTCTTCGGCCACCCACTCGTCGCATAATCTTCGCCAGACTCGGAATTTCTTGATTCATCGATAATAGACCAGATTGAATTACTTTTGCAAACTGGGAAAATAAGTCCCAAAAATATTCACTACCTCCCAGACTATTCGCGCGTTAAGCGTTCTGTTCTATTATTAGCTTCTCAGTTGTAAGTAAGAAGGGGCCTACTCGTCATCGGCTATTGCTCGATTTTCTGCGCCTTCTGCTGTATTTATTCGAGCGAGAGACTAGTGAGGGCAAATAAGTGAATTAGTCAGGGGAGAACCTGCGCTACTCGGGATTAAATCAATTTAGGAGGGTAATTGACTCATTCGCTCACCACTTACTTACGTCGTATGGTATTGACAATACCGTAGTCTGAGCGTTGATTAGATAAGTAGACACTTGGCGAGGCTGCATGGAATTAATTTGGAGTGAAGAAGTTCGTGAAGATGTTAGGCTCGATTGCGTTTCTTTGTGAACTAATATCGGAGAATAGTTCATGCGAACGAGACAGAGCAGTACGTTAGAGCGGAATATGAAATGATCGACCGTACCTTTTCCCGCACAAAAACTACCCGGCGAATATAAAACCGTCTAAATTACTTTGAAAACATTTCGTCCTGTCTTACATCCGAATCGCACTTAGATAATGCTCGAGTACTTGTTTTCATTCCATAGTCGAGCCAGCAATCAGGCACGTATCCAGACTTCAGTTTCGGGGGGGACAGTCATTAAATAACGCACGTGGTACCCACCAAACTTGAATTTGCCCGCGCTGGATGTCAGGGGTTTAATTCCTTCCTGCCCTCCCTCCCCCCCCCCCCCATTCCTGACACAAGGTAAATTAGTTGCAGATACTCCCTGATTCTCATTTTTTTCGATTTTTTTTTTACTGAAAAAAAATTGGGGGGGGCGGGAACGCGTCCCGTGTGCTTCCCCCCCCCCCCCTTGGATACGTCGTTGCCGGTAATACGTAAGGAGTGGCTCAAGCCAAGTATCCCATGGACGATGATTGAGCATACTTGGAAATATCAAACTCGTCACTTCTCTCGTTCATTGCGTTTAGGGTGTATTTTTGCGTATTTTCTTGAATGATGGCATGTTTTTCGACCTACCGTCTTTGATTCTTCAATTTGATACGTTTTGCTATTAGATTGGTTATTTTGTGGATATCTTAACAACTTGCCCGGATTTCGATTGAAAAATCAAATGACAAAGCAAAATGGCGGCCGGTGACGCGGAATATTTTTTTAATGTCATAAGGCATTAAAAAATGCATATGTTTAGCTAAACTCTAATAAAACTCGCTAAACATAATATTTTTAGCTAAACTCCGCATAAGGTAACATGCGGAGTTTAGCTAAAAAACTGTTGAATAAAAGCATACTGACAAAAAAAACACAATAAAATTATAGCAAAAAAAAAGCTTTTTGATACGAAATATAAAATTTTAGTAATTTATTTTGGAGCATTTTACGAAAGAGAAATTTTCTTCGTTCTGCGGCCAATACTTTTATCCATATTGCCAGGAGAAACGCAAAGAATCCAAACTGTTTTGCCTAGAGAAGTTGCCTGGAGAGTTGTCTAGCATTGCCTAGAGAAGTTGTCTAGCATCGCCTAGATGCTGTTATAGAACACAATCGATTCTTAAGCATTAGCTAGTGCGTAAGCAATGCTAGTTAAGGAGTGCTCAAGCAATAGTCTATAGATTCGGTTGTAAAGTATTTTTCTCTTTCGTAGTTTCCTTTGAAATTGGTAGATTGCGCTGTTTGCTTTGGATTTTTTCTACTAAGTTGTCATTTTAAGTGGTTCTTTGGTTATAACATAATATCGGAACCTCGTAATTCTTCGGCCTAAAAATAACCACATTATGCGAAAGTTTAAAGAACCAGAAAGGGTTATTTAAAAATCGGTAATATTTTGTGGAGTGTAAACATTAAACACTTTATAGAGTTTATTTTGCTAAATTAATAATACAAATATTTCTCTTTGTTACTAGACATACCGGATCTATTCCTGAAGGTCACGAAGAGGAAGAGCGAAAAAAAAATCAACTGTCAAATGATGAATGTCAACACCCACCGCGTAACACGACGATTTATATTAAAGACGCTGCTTTCTCCTTATATTGAGAGCAATGGGTCGCGGCACGTACCCTATGAAACTCGGGAGGAAAAAACGATTCTAACAATACAACCCACTTGTAAATAGGTTCAAGCGTTTAGAAGTTATGGTGGAATAAAGCAACGGAAAACATACATAGATGAACCCTAAATACATTACACTCCTTTTTTGTTGGGCTATCGTGTAAAAATACATTGATTTTAATCAAAAGGGATATATTGTTCAAAAAGGAAAAATATTTTTTTTGTTATTTTTTGCTTTTTATTTCTTCTACTCTCAATCATGTCAGTGTACATCAAGTACACAAATATACACACCTTCAAGAAACTAATATCTTTCACTAAATATAATTCATTAAAAGATGAACCGGTCGTTAGGCTGTAAGCTATGAAGGAACATATACTAGAATTACATATCTATGTACGCACACTAATAGAATTACATATCTATGTACGCTAACGCTGATAGTTTAAGTATATCGAAATTAACAATTGCGACAGCGATTGAAATGCGAGAGCGTTCGTAATACGACCTGCTGGGGAATCGTGTCAATATGAATCTCGTGCTGAGATTAATCCCTGAGATTAATAATTTATTGGTTGGTATGTTGCCATCCTGGGCAGGAGGTGCCTTGTCTTAATATTAGCTCCCCTCATATTGAGGTGCCTTGCCTTAACCCTTTGTAGCCTAAGATCTTCAAACAAAAAATAATGTTGGTAATGAAATAGGTTTAGACAAATAAAACAACACGTATTTCTCAGAAATTCAGAAATATTTATTATTAATCATTTATTTGACATTTAAGGGAATGTGACATTACTGTAACGAGTTGAACGTATAAAAAAACATTTATGTTGTATGGAAAAATTTGAAACAATTATTTTGTTTATTATAGCATAATGCTACACTGCATTTTTCGCAAATTGTTTGTGAAACGCCAGTGCACTTGGGAATCTTGCAACGTATCCTTTTTTTAACCCAAATCGGCCAATGACCGACCTAGTCCTGCCTTACTGCCAATGGAGGGACATGTTGCGCAGGGCCCTTTTTTTTTTGGCTTGAATTTCGTCTTCTAAAGACCTTCGACTCTTGATGTTAGGCTTCAGGCCAAGCTCGCATAAGGTCTCGAGTATAAATTCTGCTGAAGACATTTGTTTGCCGTTGAGATATTTTGTCTTCCTTACTCTTCGGTATAATAACCAAGAATTTGCCATAGTCAGTTCCAGTAAATGTTAGAACATCCTAACTTGCCATCTTTTGCTTCGAAATTTTGAATGGATAAAATTATATTCTTACCTACAGTGCCTTATTTAGGGGGATTTTAGGGGGATTAGTAGTTTGTTACAGAAATGTCACATAAAGCTATAAAGGGTTAATATAAGGGGAGCTAATGGGCCCTTGCTGAGTTGGCCATGAAGACCCATTTTGTTCAGGGTTGGTCACACTCACTGGTCAACACCCATACGCCGGCCTCCATGCATGAAGTGCGAGCCCGGGTAGGACTTTGGCCTTAGGGCTAGTTTCCCCTAGGAGTCAACCTTCTGGCGCTCCTGAGCGGCGCGGCGTGAGCCAATCGATTGTGCATTCTGACTAACAGTCGGGGGAGTCTGGAAGCAATACTGTTTCCTATAGAGCGGGGGTGGTTGCTAACCTTATGGCGACTGCTCTTGAAACGACCATCGGCTACTCGATTCCGGTTGAACAGCCGGGCATAGGATGCTGTGGTCCGCGATATATTCGGTTTACACCGTTTCACCGCTTCGCTTTTTTTGATGTTTTAAGATAAAACAAAAATTGGAAAACCCTAAAATTACCAAATCGCCTCTGTTAAAACCTCCAAAAAGAAATTAAATATTTACCAAAATACGTCGCCTTTATTCTCCATTATTTTACCACTCGGTCTTGTAAACGTAACTTTTTTACCTTTCCCCAAATGGACGATTATGAAAAATCACCCTTCACCGCGCGCTAACTCGCCACAAACGAGTTTTCCAACTGCGCCAGAATCAGAGCCCCCTAATCCGAGGAAATATTTCCTCAGTCCCCCTCTCGTGGGAAGGTGGAAATGCGCGTTTGCCTCACTGATTTCATTTCCGAATAACAGCTCGATAATCGAAATCGGAGAGAAAGGACTCGGGCCTAGGGAAACCAATCCCGATACATGGGATACCGATACATTCGATCGTAAAATCCGAAATTCGATGTTACAGTAGCGTTAATTTTGAATTTTCCTTAATAAAATCGTAATATAATATAAAATGGGACACAGAAGGAGCTTTTCCAAAGATTGTGCAGATTTTCGACTGTCTAGTCTGCAACCATGAACAATCGGGCGTCCCTGGAAACAGTGAGTCTAAACTCACCGGCCAATCTTTTACCTCCTGGCCAAAGGACACTGTGACAAGATGCCAAGCCAATTTCGTCCGCTGGAGCTACACAGCGCGATTCTAACCTACGACTCTGATACGCTGCAGAATGAAGATCATCTCCTATCTTGCCCGCAGCTGTCAATCCCTATCACACACTAGAACCTACAAGAGACGAAAGACCATCCAGGCCGCATATTGTTGAAGAGATGTATCCTAACCTAGCCCGACACATTAAATAACTAACATGGGATCCCTAAAATTTCGGGATCCCGAGCAATTGTTAGATCTCGAAATATCTGGATGGTTTTTTTCGAGATCTCGTGTACAGACTGTGAATAATCAATAAATTAATTATTTATTGTGAACTGCATGTGTGTCCTACGTGTGTATAGGTACTATGACGTCATCGCAGTTTACCATTAAGGAGTGCTATATTTAACCATAAAAAATATTATTAACCACATTTAGTAATAAAACATCGGCTGTATCCTGCGACCTGTCCAAAGCGTTTGATTGGGTAGAGCACAATACTCTGTTAAAAAATGTGTTTTATGGCATCAGGGTAATTTCAAACAAATTATTCATTTCCTACTACTAAGGAACAGTAGTAGTAAAATTAAGAGAACATATAAAAACAGTTAATTCTTTGCCCCTTAATATTAACTGTGGCGTACCGCAAGGTTCTGTCCTTGGACCAATTTTATTTTTATTTTACATAAACGACCTAAATATTAACATGGGAAAGTCATAGAAAACTATGTTTGCTGACGACACAAATATTGTGATTTCAAATAAATCCAGCGAGGTTGTTGCTGAAAATACTAATTCCGCACTTGAATTGCTTCACTCATGGTTTACGAGCAACAGGCTGGTATAAAATCTAGAAAATCTGTCTATATGTCATTCTCGAACGCCCTTTGGTCAAGTGACTTAGACATTAAAATAGAGGATACAAAACTCAAAGAAGTAGTCGAAACAATCACAATAAATAGCAAACTTAACTGGAAAGAACGCAGTGAAAATCTGGCAAGCAAATTTTCTAGCACGTCCTATGAATTAAGAATCTTGCGACGTATTTTGGATAAAATTCAAACTAAAACTGTGTACTATAGTTATATTTTGTCGATATTAGTTTGGAGTGCAACAAATTGCATATATTTATTTTACAAAAGCAAGCAATTTGAATAATTACGAAAGCAAAAAGCAACTATATCATTTACTTTTTAATCGTTTTAAAGCAAAAAGCAAAAAGCAACTATATCATTTAATAATATACTAACCTTAACCTTAACACAAATTATTATTAGGCTTTCATGCGAATAAATATAGCAAAGAAAGAAGATCTGAGGTACACAACTTCAATACAAAAAATACACCATATTTTAGTTTACCTTTCACGACAGAAAGTACATATATGCAAAGCCCGGAATATTCTTGCATGAAATATTATATTATACTAGACAGTTAAAAAAAATTAAAAAACAAACGATCAGTTCAGTGCTGCCCTAAAGAAATTCATATCAGAAAATGCATTTTATTCCATAAAAGAATTTGAGATTTCTTGTAGACTGAACAAAGAAACATGATTATTAAAAGGGAATTTATTTTACCGTAGTTTTAAAGTTAAATAACGTTTAATTTTTAATTGCTAATATTTTTTGTTATTTCGTTCATAATTTGTTTTTAATGTATTTTGTTGCATTGTATTTTGATTTTTTTATTTACAGCCTGAAAAAACTTACAGCCTAAAAAAATACTATATTCACATAATGTATTTAGATTTTTTTATTTACAGTCTGAAAAAACTTCAAAATAATCTATTAGTCACAACTGCCACCTATTAGTCTATCTGAAAATTAAAGCACGTATTTTTTACGTATTGAAACCTGTATACCAAATTATAAGTTGACATCTTTATGTAAATAATATTAAAATAATAAAAGCGATGATTTTGAAAAATCGTTCATTATTATATTATTTTTTAATTTCAAGATGGGATACCATAACGACGTGAGTAGAACGCCATCTATTGGGTTCCTGAATATGAGAAGATTAATCAATGTTTCAAACTGTGAGTGCCATCTTCACGCTGCATTTCGTAGTAAAACCCTAGCTGCCAATACAGGTGGGTATCCATTAGGTTCGCGCATCACCTCTGCTCCGCGCGTCTGCAACTGCTCCAGTAGTGGATACGTTCGCGCTCCTGAAGCGTGCAACATTGCACGCTCCGCGGCGAGCGCTCCACTCGGTGGCGGCAAATGCCGCGAACACAATGTAATGCGCAGTATGTTCGTGGACGCGAGCAAAGTAAGACGTTGGTGGATACGTCTCGCGCATCACGTTCGGCGTTCAGTAAACGCGAATCCATTTCTATGGAATGGGACAAAGAGAAATGTCTAGCTCGAATCGAGGGGTTCCGAAATTATGCAGTTATGTGGGATCCGAAGGATGAGACATTTAATAATAAATTCTGGCGACGACATGTTCGCTCAACGTTCGAATGAAAACTGAGGAGCACTAGTTGTTCTTGAGTTGATGCGCGAACTGTCTAAATTTGAGCAGTTGCATATGCGCGGAACAGAATTGATGCGCGAACCTAATGGATACCCACCTTAATCTATACTAATATTATAAAGAGGTAAAGTTTGTGACGTTGTAGGAAGTAATCTCTGGATCTACTGAACTGATTTTGAAAATTCTTTTATTAATAGAAATCCACATTTTTTGTGAGTTTTATAGGCTATATATTAATTCGAAAAATGGAAATACTTCTTGTTGGTAGTCGGATTTCCAAAGTCGGAAAAAACGGTCGAACGAAGACATTTCTAACTAACGCTGCCCTAACGATGAGAGATATATGATTAAGTTCTAGAGAAAAGTTGTAGAGCTTGATAATGCCCACAAAAAAATCAGCGACAGCATATGTCTAACTTTTATATTTAAGTAACAAAAAGTAGTATTTTATATTTTAAAAATATTTTAAATCGTTAGGTCATGTTTATGGGTCAGATTATCAATAATTATGAATTATTGTCAAAATAAGTGAATTTATCGTCTCAAATGTTTAAAACAAAAGACTTTTCCCCTTTTACTGCATATAATTTTACTTTTACTGCATAAATGGTTAAAGAGATAAGACACTCACAAATAAGACACTCACAAGAAGACACTCACAAATAGCGGTAATATAGTCAAATTGGCATGCAAATACATACATACATATGCAGTAAAAATATAACCCTTCTTTTGGCAGTCAGGAAATAAATCATAGCACTCAGTACTAACCAAACCACACTCACAATTTCATCACAAGTAAAAAGTTTTACCGCCCAACGAAGTGGGCACGGGTCAGCTAGTACCCTATATAACCAATACCTATACGCAACCCGCTAGCGAGCGGTGTATCTCAGCCTTGCTAAATTTATACACGGAGAGGTCAGTTAGTAGAAATTCTTTACTATTGTTAAAAAAAAACCACGATTAAACGACTGACCCACAAGTAAAACTGACCATGTTATTATATCATAAGAGTGGATTAATAATAGTTAGTATTCTCATCCTTTATTTTTATTTACAGCATGAGCAATCTTGAAAAACTCGAGATCTCGCGGGATTGAATTTGCCAATCTCGAAGTTTCGGGATTGTAAAAATGCATCGGAATTCCCGCCTCCCTACTCGGGCCCAATATCCCGCGGATAAATGCGGCGATCCAAACCCAACTTCGGCGACGCGTCGAAAGTCAAAAGACTGCTTTCAGCCGGCCAGTACATAATATAAGAGCGGGAAACTTTCGCGCGCAACGAGATTGGCGAGTTATGAAATATCCGCTCGATATATTCCTTTATTTCCTGACGCGGAATAAAACCCCGCAGCATGCTATCGACGCTTTATTCAGGGGCTGTGGATTATTTGACGAAATGGATACAGCGTTTCCGAATTCGGTCTAGACCGCAAGGTTTGGGAATCCACTTAGTTTTGTTAATTCCTAATCACACCACGGTCGACATCATAAGCCACTTCGAAAAGGTGTTAGTTAAGACAGTCTAACTACTGTGTAATATACTAGTCAACCTTCAAAGGTTTCACTAATATTGTATCTTATATAAACTCTTTTTAAATTTAGGCATTGATAGTATTTAGGCTTAGTATGTTTTGGCGACCCTTCTCTGCCGGCGACATGCAGGTGGTGGTTTAGCGTTGTCGGGCGTAACAAATAGCAATTTGTTTGGCCGTTTAAAATAACATTAATAACGAAGCTTTTATTATAAAGGACTAATCTTCTTATATATAAAAATGAATCGCCGTGCGTTAGTCTCGCAAGATCTCGAAAATGACTCGACCGATTTGAATTATTATTTTTTTGTTTTGTTTGCCTTGATTCAGGGGTGGTTTACAAAAAAAATGTTTAGGAAAAATAAAAAAAAACAACTGAAAATCGAAAAAATCGAAATTGGTTATTTTGGGAAATGGGCCACTTTCAATAGATGGCGTTCGAGGCGATCCTATTATTTGACAGCTGCACCATCCATAACTGTTATTCATTCCGTGCGATTGTGTAAAATTTCAAAAAGTCGTAAAGTCGAAAAGTCAAAACAGACAAAAAAGTCAAAAAAAGTCAAATTGTCGAAAAAGTCAAAAGCGTCGAAAAAGTCGAAAAGTCAAAAAAGACGGAAAAGTCGAGAAGGCATTTATATTTCATCATGTAAATTAAATACATTAAATTTATTTTAATTACAATCGACTTTCATTTAATCACCAAACGAAACTCAAACCGTACATGATTCGGTCATATTATAGATTTCAATGAATTGGATTTGGAAGGTTGATTAGGATTAATAAACGCTTATGAAGAGTTACAATCAAATCAATTTTAGGTGGTAAGAAGTTCACCGGGTCATCTAGTTGATTATAAAAAATCAATAGCAGTCTTGGGACGAAACAGTCCACTGTCTAGCTACGCTAACTCGCCCGTAAGAAGCCAACGCCTTACCGCGAGGCACCGGAAATGTACACCCAGCGGACTGACCTCGCGCCCTCACTACCAGTTTCGGACGGATTTCTATGGCCTCCCGACTGGTTACGGGTTTGAGGTCGCATGCGCGGTCCTCTCGGGTAGCTGATTGGTCGTTTCAGGAGCGGCGTTTATAAGGTTATCAACCACCCCCGCTCTATGGGAAACAAAGCCGTGGCCAGTCTCCCCCGATTATCTGTCGGAATGCACAATCGCACGGTGCGGAAAATGTCCAGGAGCAGCTGAATTACGATTCCTATGTTAAACCGGCCCGCAGGCACAGAGTCCTTCCCACCCAGGCTCACACTACTTCTGGGAGGCTACCGGGTGGGTGCTGACCGTGAGTTGGGCCGACCCTAACACATGGGTCATAATCGCCCAACTGCACAGGGCCTATTAGCTCCCGACTTGAAAACTCGAGATCTCGCGATATTGAATTTCGAAAATCTTGGGATTGGAAAAATGCATCAGGATTTCCCCGTCCCTATCCGGGCCCAATATCTCGCGGATAAATGCGGCTATCCAAAACCAACCTTTACGATGCGCCGAAAGTCAAAAAAATGCTTTCGGCCGTCCAGTACATAATATAGGCCAGAGCGAGATACTTTCGCACGCAACGAGATTGGCCAGTTATGAAATATCCGCTCGGTATATTCCTTTATTTCTTGACACGGAATAAACCCCCGCGGCGTCCTATCGGCGCTTTATTGAGGGGCTGTGGAATATTTGGCCGAATTGGATACATCGGTTCCAAATTCAGTCTAAATCGCAAGGTTTGGAAATCCACTTTGTTTTGAGAATTCGTAATCACGCCACGATCGATATCATAAACCTCGCCACTTCAAAAAGGTGTTATACAAGGCAGTATTAGTATTCAGTATTCAGTATTCATTTTATTCATTCAGAATATACAATAAAAGCATGAATTATGAATTAAAGCTAATTATCGCATATTAGAATTCGTCAGTTTATATGTCAATATAAAACTATTAAAGCATAAATATTAATTCGACAATAGCGTTGACTAAAGTCAGCTTTACACGGCAGACAAATAAAATTAAAAAAAAAATTAAAAATAATAGAGCTGAATCCATGTACATGCGTAATTTATATAAAATAGATAATTATTATTAGAATATTAGTAGCCATCAAGCACTTTATACAAAAAATAATCACGCAGTAGGAAGTATCAAAACAAAATTGGAAAAAGACAACGTATGTATATGATCAGGTACAACGTATGTATATGTATGTTACATTACACATTGTAATCTACATATTAAATATTAAATTCATAATATTATAATTAAACAATGAGAATGAAAATGAGGTACCTGAAAGTTACATATTAATGTTATTCCCATTTGAAAGAATTGACATGCTCAAAAAAATCACCCAGCTTATAGAAAGCATGTGTGGATTGCAGCTTTTGTTTAATAAATCTTTTAAACGCCTTTGTTTCCATCTTTCTTATGGAGAGTGGTAGCTGGTTAAAGAGCTTATAGCTCAAATATCCAAAGGACTTTTGTGTCTGTGTAAGGCGTACTTTAGGCAGGATAACGTCATCACGTCTGCGTGTATTGTGGGAGTGCATATTCCCGTTTACCTCTTGTTCGTTAATATTTGATTTAGCATATTGTAAAATATATTCAAACGTAAAAGTCAGTATTTTGTACTTAAGAAAATATGGTTTGCAGTGCGTGTCACGGGATACTCCTGCAATTGCTCTCAGTGCACTTTTCTGTAAAATGAAAACCCTAGAACATGTGGCATTCCCCCATATCAGTATACCATAAGTCATTTTAGAATGGAAACAGGCATGATACGCAGTTATTGCAGCGATTTCACCAGCGATTTCGCAGTCTAACGACTGTGCAATATTCTAGTCGGTCGAGGTTGTAGGAATATTGTATCTGAATTAAACTGCTTTTAATTTTAGGCATTCATTAAATATGGTATTAGATTGATTAACTCCATAGTACGTTTTGGCAACCCTTCTGCTCCGGCGACACGCAGGCAGCGCTGATAGCTTTGTCCGGCGAAACAA
Source organism: Micropterix aruncella (assembly GCA_944548615.1). NCBI lineage: Eukaryota > Metazoa > Arthropoda > Insecta > Lepidoptera > Micropterigidae > Micropterix > Micropterix aruncella. The sequence continues at coordinate 2,053,240 of OX155955.1, forward strand.
ATAGCAATTTATTTGTGCATCTATAATAACATCATTTATTTATTTATTTTATTTATTTTATTTATCCCTAGTATTACATGATTAAATTTCCCATAGTATATTTTACATGTCGTACATAGTCGTACATACATACAGAACCCTGGAAATTTACTAAAGGTGCGGCTTCGGCGGGATTTTATCACCTCACTAGGCAGAGCCTGTATTGAGGTGATATTTATTACTGCGTTCATCTGTCGGGTGTATAGGTAATTTCTGTAATCTTGGGAAATCCTACAAGTGTATATTGTATAACTATTATAGTATATAAATTACACAAAAAAATATATTTATTAAAATATATTTATGAATATATATTAATTATATTTAAGAAAATAAATTATATTTATGGGAGATATATGAATACAGTTATGAGGCTAATCCTACTACTATTATAAACGCGAAAGTTTGTAAGAATGTATGTATGGATGTTTGTTACTCTTTCACGCAAAAACTACTAAGTGGATTTTGAGGAAACTTTACAATAATATAGCTTAGACATCAAAATAACGCATAGGCTATAATTTATAAAGATATATAGTTTTCTATCACCATTATCACAATTTTCCATCACCACGCGGGTGAAACCGCGGGGCGCAGCTAGTGAGATAATAATAACAATAATAAGTAATATAAATCATCTGTGCACCTATTTAATAACGTTAGTTACTAACGACTCACAGTGATCCCTCGTCGAGTGTAACAACCATAATGTTACCAGTCTTTTGTAGTGAGCGTCATTTTGAATGTTTGTAGCTTTTCCTAATTGCGTGGTAAATATGTTATGGAGTTTTTTCGCTTTGTAAATATAGTGTCTTTGTCCAAAGGACGTTCTCATTTGTGGTTGCATATTAATAATGAATTTTTTTATAAAAGACTGATTGATTATATAAATTCGTTATCTAACCAATGATAACAATAAAAACAATAAAAACCTGTGGCAGTTTATATAGGCTGAATAAATACAGAAATAATACGGAAAAAATATAATGCCATCTACTAGAGTATTTGAACATTAAAGTGCATATTTATTATACTTTATAGGCTGACCACATCACAGAAAGAAAAAATACCGTTGTAATCAATGTTAATACGAATAGATAGAATGCCATCTATTCGTCTATCTGAACTTCAAAGCACGTATTTTTTAGGTATTGAAACCTGTGCATGAAATTAAAGGTTGACATCTTTATGTAAATAATATTTAAATAATAAGAGCTATGATTGGTAAAAATCGTTCGTTTTTATATTATTTTATTGATTTTGAGATAGGATACCGTAGCGGCGTGTTCAGACTATTGGGTTACTGAACATAAGAAGATTAATCAATGTTTGGAACTGTGAGTGCCATTTTACATGTTAGACGAGACAGTCTGACGACTGTGCCATATCAATATAGGCCGCTTTCATCTCATGGTCTTCCATTAAGCTCTCAGGAAAATCTATTACCTACTGGCTATACTCAGAATTCATCAACTTTGATGTTTAAGTCCTTTACAGTGCAGGCGGCCCGAATATGGTACTTTGTGCCTTTGCCACTGAGACAACTTGAAAACCTGATCCGATTAATCTATTAAGAGACATTTACGTAATGTACCCCCCCCCCCCCCCCCCCCCGTCACCCGTCTTCTAGCGTTTCCCTATATTCCATTCCTCTCTTCGATATTGAGTTGGTATAATATGTCAACATTATTTTATCAATTTTGCAGTATTTTTTTTATGATCCGTATAGTGGTTTTCAAGTTATGGTCGTTTGTATCAAGGTCGGTCGACTCGCGCCGATTTTACGCGCGAAAATGTCGCGCGCAAAAGTGATAGCTGAATTTTTACTTCGCGAGAGGAGGGGTTTTTCTGCCATTTTAAAATAGATTAGAATAGAATAACTTTATAAATACTATTATTATATAAATATATTATAAAGAGGTAAGTTTGTAAGTTTGTATGTAGGGGGTAATCTCCAAAACTACTTATCCAATTTGAAAAATTATTTCACTAATAGAAACCTACATTATCGAGTAATGCTATAGGCTATATTTTATTGTGATAAATAATAGTTTTAAATACGAAATCACGAGATTTGTAAATCAAGACGGAGAAAATGAACTGGTGATGTGCTTTATCGGTGTGCGCTGACGAAACTATTTGGTATTTTTGAAAACTATGTAAAAAAAAAACATCGGCCCCAAAGAGATCTATAAAAAAGTCGGCAACAGCATATATCTAACTTTTATATAAGCTACAATAACTACTTTTATGTTCCAAAAAAATAAGTGGCACCCTCTGTTAGAATTCGCGTGTACCACTACGCTGAATTACGTTTAGAGCTTCGCGCACGCCACACTAGACGGCGCTACAAGACAGCCGCGCCCCTTGTAAGCAATAAAAGCAATTGTCAGAAGTTCCACACATGTATAAAACAACGCCTTCCACGGGAGCGAAGCCGCGGAAAAAAATATTTGGCCATCTATAATGACATTTAAATTGTTTTTTTTAAGAACTGATGGATTATATATATTATAGGAAGCTAATGGGCCCTGTTGCAGTTTGACCACTGAGACCCATTTGTTCAGGGCCGGTCAAACTCATGGGTCAAAACCCATCCGGCGGGCTCCACGTAGAAGTGCGAGCAAGGGTAGCACTCTGGCCTGCGGGCCAGTTTCTTCTAGGAGTCAACTTTCGGGAGCTCTTGGACGGTTTTCGCACCGTTCGGCGTCAGCCAATCGATTGTGCATTCTGACCGACAGCCGGGGGATTCCGGAAGCAGTACTGTTTCCTATAGAGCGGGGGTGGTTGTTCACCTTATTGCAGCTGCTCTCGAAACGACCAATCGGCTACCCGATACCGGGTGAACTGCCGGGCAAAGGATGACGTGGTCAGCGATAGATTTGGTAGAGGTGCCTACCTCAAGGTGGTGTGGAACTAAGTTTTTTGGCCAAAACGCATCTTGAACTCCACTTTACGGCGCTCGTAAAGTGGAATTCAGTGGAAAAAAAATATTAATACATACATTGTAGGAAATTTTCTTTAGTTTCATTTGGAATAGGCCGGAAAGGAGATATTGTCAAAAAACTGGTTGTAGGTGCCATTTTTCCAACATGGTGGCGCGAGCGGCAAAGATGCGAGGTGGCAAAGCTGAAATTCGGAAAGAGCACATCAAAATCTATAAAAATTACCCTTTCTTATAACTTCCGGAAAATTTTTCCGGTAACCACTTTTTTATAAACAAATGACTGTAGGTACTATAAACCCTTTTCTTAAAGATTTAATCACAAAAGAGATCAAATAAATAATAATGATGACAATTAGTACCTACACAATAAGGGTCAATTTAGACAGAGCAATTTCGCCGTAATCTCAGCTGTCGCATTCTCGCCTGGGTAGGTATTATTTAGAAAATTATTTTCCCGCACTTCCAGCGTTCTGATTTATTACAGCGAGCTTTGTTTAATCGTTTTATTCGTGCTTTACAGAGTTTCTTAAGTATAATTCACTTTAACTTGGAAATTAATTGTTTAATAAGCAATTAGCAAATTGAGCGATTATAATATATACGTTGAGCTGGGTAAATTACTTCAGTTGTTTATTTCGTATCGTAAAATTTCCATATTATTTGCTTAGGTATTCAGATATGTAGTTAATTCTCCAGACTTTCAAAATTGAGTTTATACATAAAAATTGCACATGCAATATTAAAAATGGTCAGAAAATAAAAACAATCGGTTGTGTCATCAAAAAACTGTCCTCGCAAGTAGGCAAGGACTTATGGAAGGATTTTGAGCATGATGTCCCTTCAAGAAAGAGGTTAGCCTAATTGAAAAGGGTAATCTGCGACGATCGCGGATGGTGAAAATGCAACGCATTAAACACGTTCGATTCAATCGTTTACGCAAATATACTGACCAGCGAACATTCAATGTGATTTTGACCTATGTGTGTACCAAATTTCAAGTATTACAAGTCCAATATTTCGATATTGAAATATGACTAGTGCGACCCCCTGGTGGACCGATTTCAACCACAACCTTTTCAACTCTTGCCATGACCAAATAATGCCCGCATGCCAAATTTCAGCTCAAACGGATTAAGCGTATGCCCGCTATCGTGGAGGAATACACCCAAACACGCACAGAGATACAAACACACACAGACGTGTGTTCACAATACTTGCCCTCTGCCGGAAAATAAAAATTGCATATTCTACTCTTATAATAAAAAGGTAAAGAAAACTAAAGAAATCTATTAGATCGTGTACTTCTTGTCCACTTATTGAGACAAAAAGGGTATAGATCGTTCGAAATTTAACTCAGATTTGTCGTTTTATAATGGAAATTATACCAAAAATTTCCCCACATTATTTATGCAGATTGTTATTTTAATATAATTTGGTTAATTATTTGGCGGTAAAACTCTTGTGAACAGAAATTAATGAATGCTATTTAAAGGCGTATTCTATCCCCTAAAAAAAATCATCAAAATTTTGAAGAATACTAATACAAAGTTTTAACAAAAAAAACTGACTCCATTTTTTTTTATAAGTGCAGCAGTTATGTCATGATGAAATTTAGAACGGGCTATCATAATTAAATGCATATACAAAATTTCGTGTCTGTGCTCTTGACCGTTGAGGAGTTTCCTCGTTGGAAGCCAACCCTGGGTGCTGCAGTCCTGTCTTGGTCAAACTTAGAACGGGCTGTCATAATTGAATGCATATACAAAATTTTGTGTCTATGCGGTTGACCGACGAGGAGTCTTCTCGTCGGAAGCCAACCCTGAAATTGGACCAATCTGGAAGTATATCCTTTCAAATAAAAAAAGGAATTTTCCAAATGGGTTCATAAATGACGGAGTTTTGGGGTAACAAACATTTTTTTAAATACTACCGAATTGATAAGCTCCTTCATTTTTTTAATTCGGTGAAAAAGGGGGAAGTCTGTTTAAGAAAGACCTTTTTTTTATTATTATTTTTATTCAGAGAACAAATACATTTTCTTAAATATTAAAATCTCGCCAAACTGGTGTACAGTTTGTTGGCGAGACAAACTCTTATTTTTCTAGTCTTACACTTCTAATTTTGTGATACAAAAAGACATTAATAATATAAAAAACAAAGCACAGCAGTATTACTACTGGTCTTACTACAGGCTTAAATTAGGCCAGTATTACTACAAGCTTAAATTATAGAAACGTATGTGACGGAAGGCCGACTCTCACTGACTCCAAGATATTCGTTGTGAGAGCCGGGTGTCAACAAGTCCTTTTACTCCGTAATAAGATGCAATTTATGTTATCAGAAGGTTTTATTTATTATTGGTATATCGATTTAACAACTTATTTACGGTGGTTTGAATGTTATGCCGTATCGTACTATATTGCCAGTATAACGTTCCCGAATATTTATCGCGGCGCGCGACGAGGAAGGAAAGGTTACCTTTTGTATCAGAGATTCTGTGTCTCCTCAATACTTGCTCGGGTCTGCAGGAGTGACAGACCTCAGCTTACTCAACTCGATAAGGAGGGAAGGATGACATGGTAGCACTGGCTAATGCATTGACCGGCTCACGAAGAGTCGTAGCTACAGAAGCACTCACTAGGAGATGATCACTCGAGGAATGATAATTGATTGGTCAAATGTACTGGTTTATATACCCTGATACATGACGCAATCCTGAAAGGAGTGATAAAATAAGTGTATCAATCCGATTGATTTGGAGAAATTGGCATGACTCACCGCCTGTGACGGCATTAATTACCGAAATTCGATGGAATTTAATAGCAGTGCACGTACAGAATCGATTGTATTTGCGTTTTTGAATTTCCTACAGAATTCATTGGTTAGTCATGCTTTTGTTGACTGTATGTAGGTACTAAAGTCCCTACACGTATAACAAATTTACTTATGACCACTAATTCAACTATAAACGTCCAACAGGTAGCTTTTAATCTCTTTTTAAACATCTGTTTGCTCACGCTTATACAGTCTTCCTCAGATACAATAGTATTAAAGATTCTTGGAATGAGGTAATTTAACGTCCTTTCACCATAGTAATTGTTCGCTCTTGGTTCTTCAAATCTTTTACGGACTTTTTCTCTAACATTCCTATTGTACTGTATTGGTATTTTAAATTCTGAATTTCTAAAATGCACCATTGCTAGTAAGTATGTAATTTCTTCATGTATAGGTAATATATCGCATCGCTTAAACAACAAGTTATAGTTCTTTTTACATTGTGTTAACACATTTTTATTTACTAAAAGTTTTATTATTTTACGTTGCAAATTAAATATTTTATCTATATATGTGCGAAATAGGAGCTTCTGAATAGGAGCTGAATCGTGAGTTGAGCTGATCCGAGAACAAAATGGATCTTATGGCCTAAGCTGCACGAAAATATTCGCGACCTTAGGACCGACATGGCATTTAACGTGTTGAGAATCGACTCATGTTTAAAGTAGGTAATTCTCGAGTAGCTGATTCAAAGTAGTGAATTCAGAGTAGTGATCCACAGTAGTAAACGAATCATGATTCGTTCACCACGTTCCCGGCGAAGACACAACTGCTGATGCTGAAGATGTACGTGAGGACGAAGCTCTCGTACGCGGCAACAACCTGGTACCACCTCATCCCGGCAACTCAGCTGACGAATATGCAGCGGATGCTGAACGTCGAGCTAGAGAAAGTGTCGGGAGCCCCATGGTACGTCCGAAACGCGACTCTGGAGCGAGACAGAGTCCATGGAGGAATGCGTGATGTACCAAAGTACCCGACACCTCGCCGGAAGACCACATCCGTCGGCTCGCTCTGTCTATTTATTTACTAAAAGTTTTATTATTCTACGTTGCAAATTAAATATTTTATCTAGATATGTGCGAAAAGTACGACCAAATGAAGTGAGAGCATAGCTCAGTACTGCATCAGCGAGGGCAGTGGTTTTCAACCGGTGTGCCGCAGCACACCGATGTGCCGCATATGCCCTAGGTGTGCTGCGCGAAGTCTGCTGTCTTCGCAAAAAATGAGAGGTTTCGCTGAAAAATTGACCCTGTGCACCCTGTCCATATTTACGAAATTTCTATGATACTTAATTTATTGGTGTTACTGGAAGAAAATATTGACGTCAAAGATTTCGACTGGGTAAGAAACCACTACAATATTTCTCTCTGAACGCGACAAGTTTTATGCATTAAAAAATGAACACACTTTGCAATAGGAGCTGCAGTTAAACACGTTCTGCTTATACATATCTTTAGAAAACCCAAAGTTAAGTAAAAAAGCACTTATAGCTCTTTTACAATTTTCAACGTCGTCGCTGTCCAAACAGGGGTTTTCAGCACTGGCAAATATAAAATGTGACAAACGCGAATGACTTCCACCCATCGAAGAAGAAATAAGGGTATGTCTGTCCACAATCCGCCCAAGAATAAAATATGCACTTCGTCAGGTCCAAATCTCAAACTGAATTTACTAAATGTTACAAATAAATTAATAAACAATTAGTCATCTTTTATTTTAAACAATGTGCAGTCAAGATCTCATCAACCTTTACTTACATTGAGGTATTATATGTGGTTGTGATAAGACTGTTTTGTAACAAAAATGTAAAGCTCGGTGTGCCCTTGAATGTACGTACACACATAGTGTGCCGTGAAATTTTTGAAAAAAAATGTGTGACAGTAAAAAAAAGTTCAAATCCTTGGTCTAGCGAGTACCTATGATGGGGGACAAAGTGTATCCAGTTGCAACTACTGCAACATTGCGACTGAATCGTGCATTGTCTTGCAGAATCAGTGGCGAAGAGCGATTTACTAGGCTCTATTTTCCAATCACGAGCTGCTCCATACCTGTTTGTGGTTCATGACAATATATTTGCGTAAAGCGACTACCACTGATTTCGAATATTCAAATCCTTGCCGAGTTACAAACCGAGTCAGTTTTTCAATATTGCTAAAATAAATTAAAACTATTGACTCTATTTACCTTTTGGATTTATGCTATTTGGAATTTCCTAGCATTTCTTACTAAGGCTATAAAATATAGAAAGAGTAGCTATTTGTTTTATTAGAAATTAAATTTTAGATATTTTGAGCCTTCTTCCCGTAAAACAAATATATATATTATCTGGCGTTAGCGCGGAGCGTGTGCGAGCGAGGCACCCTCTGTTAAGCTACGTACCTAATGGAAAAGATAGAAAATATCAAAAGTTTATCGGCCTTAACTGCTGTGCTAGACGGTAAAAAGCTGTAATGGTAGAAGGCCTCATATTCGAAAATAATGAGAATTTTCAATTTTTCGCATAATAGTACACACAGAAATATCAAAGCAATAGCGAATAGCAGAAAGACAAAAGAGTAACTGACTTTTAAAAAGGAATTACGTAGCTTTGAATTGAAATGTATTTATATTTGGGATTGCAATTCAAACCGAAGTCATCCAAATTTAAAATGGGGTGACGAAGCATGGCTAGTTTGACCAAACAGCAAAAAAATAGGTTGCTCATGCAAGACAAAAACTATGAAATGAAAAAGAACCTAATAATTAAATAGGTAAAATTCTTCATTTTTCCCGAGGAGAGTAGGCGAAAATTGGTAGCATTTTAAACGCATTCTTTCGGGCTCTGTTATGCCTTGAATTTATAATTAAATACCTGAATTCAGGTATTTATGTAATAACGAAGGCAAATAAACCACTACAATTAGAACAGGATTTCCCAACTGGTGGGGCGCCCCCCCCCCCCCTAGGGGGGGTAGAGAGACCATTGAATAATATAATAAAATATTATATTGCTTGATTCCGTAATACGTTTTGGCAACCCTCCTGGGCCGGCGACATGCAAGTGGCGCTGCTAGCGTTATCCAGCGAAACTAATAGCAATTTATTTGGCCATTTATAATAACATTAATAATGAACTCATTATTTAACCAATGATACCTATAGGCAGGATTCCCAATCTTTTTTCAGTTAGCTTCCCTCTAAAATTTTGGACGTTTTCAGCAATTTTAATTTTAATTATAATCAATATTATTATTATAATTACGTAAGAATTTAAATAAAAAACATTGCTTCTAGCATTGGTATATATAGGGTATTAGATTGCGCAATGACGTACTGCGATTTGGCAGCATTTTACTATAAAACGCAACGTGTAGATATCGCTTATATTTCCAAACATTTATTAACATTCTCTTATCTTCAGTAGCTTAAGTGGCGTAACTAGACAGTGGACTGATTCGTCCCAAAATCTTCTACACTCACCTCACGGGAGACAGAACGATCATTATCGTTAAAACTTCCTTAGGTGACGGGTTCGCACGTTGTAGTCGACACCTCCAAGTGAGCCCCAGAAATCGCCCCCTTAAAGCTTACTCTAATATTGATCGCCATTTCCTTAAACAGTTAATCGAAATGCAGAACTTGAATGTATGTAAATATGGCTTATATTGTGATATTCTTGCGCGTTATGATTATGTTGTTGCGTCAGAGCTTGAAATTTTATTTAATAATGCCCACAGGGCTCAGCTCCCTCCTTAACACAACACGAAACATGTTGGTAAACATTTTCTCACGCACTTCATCGTAATGTTTACGCAAATCTCAGCCGCAAATCTCTGGACTCCGTTTACTGACTGAATTCTTGCTAACTGGGGACCGCTTGGTCGTTGAATGATAAAGAAAAACACAAAGAAAGGCCTTTGCAGAGCGTGTCGGTACCAAAACATAACTATTAAAATACATATTCAAAAGTGCGTCAATAAATCGGTAATCATCTCTAATTTGTCACGTATTTTTATCAATCTGTGTATATTGTCAAAAAAAATATATTTATGTAATTAAACAAGATAAATCGCAATAATATAAATAAATGTTAAATATGTTATAAATAATAAATATTAAATATAATATAAATAAATGGTTATTTGAATTAGAGAGGTCTAAATCCGAAAACTTGTCTTGTATTGCGTATATTATATAATGGTTGATTTTAAAGCTAATATAGTATACATATACATAAAGTATTATGCATATAATATTAATACATCGTATGGTATTTCTTATTTTTCCCAATATTTTTATAATCGTATTTATATAATTGTATTCTAATATAAATATGTATGTACATATTTATATTATAATTGTATTCTAATATAAATATGTTTATACCATAATATATTTATTATTTATTATAATCGAATTTAGGTATCTATGTACTTACCATATTATTACATAAATATGATTAGGTATATACATTGTAATATTCATACAGATTATTATAATTTATTATATATTAAATTTTAATTAGGTACATTTACTATTTCTAAAAATAAAACGTTAGTCAATTTAGTTCTGTATAAATTAAATCGCTAATTTTAATTGTTTAAACTGACCCGCCTAGATACAGGACATTACAGTCCTAGTTAGGTGGGCACTGACCATTTGCTACATTTGCGTGTTAAATTTTTCCGAGTTACTTTATAACATTGGTAATAATGTGGCTATATGAAGAAAAAAATATATATGAATAAAGTACTAAATAAATGAAAATAAATAAATAAATATAAGGAAAAAAGAAATTTCGATTCTATAGGGTTGCGCAAGAAAACGGAAAATTTTGAATTACCGTAATGTGCACGAATAAACACAGTAAAACATCTTTTATTGTAGAAAGTGCATGTATACAGCATGCCATTTATCTTATTTCATAAACTTTAATTCAAGTCTCCAATATCGTTCGATCCTCGGCCAGCCTCGGGCGGCTTGACGTTACTATTTGATTATAATGTATTTCATATATTTTTTGTGTCGCTTGTATAAGAGACGTTGCAACCAAAATTTAACAATGTGGTTTCGGCCCTACGACGAATCTGTGTATCGAATTTCAAGTATCTAAGTCCAATAATTCGAGACTGAAGTATGACTAGCACCCCCCCTGGTGAACCGATTTCAAACCACAATTTTTTCAACTCTTGCCATGACCTAATTAAGCCTGCACGCCAAATTTCAGCTCAATCGAATAAAGCGTTTCGGCGCTATCGTAGAGGAATACACACAGAAATTAAACACACACACACAAGTGCGTCCACAATACTTTCCTTTCCAGGAGAGTAAAAGTATATGACATGAATGTTTTGAATATTTCGTACCTACGTATAGGGTTGAGGAGTGAAGGAGCACTTTTTTTTGGGAGCGTATTTTTATTTCGTGAATGAGTAAAACACACGCTTATGGTATTATGTGACTATACTATTACTACTCAATCAATTGTTGTAAAATATATAGCAAAACAACAGTTCCTTAAAGGTAACATTTCAGATTTAAAAAAAGATGGCCTCGGTTAATTTCTCCCACAGTGTGTGGGTGAGTTGGACCACCTACTGAGGTGAGATGGATGTAGCAAAAAATTATAATACTTTAGATAACTTTTTATTCCTCAAATTCCGTTTAAACGTGCTTTAATTGTTCCAAACGTTGTTGCGGCTTCATTCATTCCCAATCAGTCTTACAAAAGCCTTCACAGCAATGGTTAAAATAACCCTAGTCCATTTTCCTCCAAAAGATCATTTTTACCTCACATATGTTGAACGCATTCCTGAAAACGCGAAAATGAAACTCCAATAAATACACAAACCTCAAACGAGTATCAAAGTCTCAAAAAAACAAATTTTAAGTGGTCCATTTCACTAGCAATATGTCTGGTCCATCTCTCCTAAATCGTGAGGACAGACAATTTACCCCCTCACACTATAGGCATAAATGTTTATCGAAAAATTTTAGGCTATATTGCCGCTTTAAGAACATGCAAATACATTGATGCTAATTTTAGTCATACAAATTCAATATTCGCTACATGACTTCGCTATGACTGCAACCATAAAAAAACTGTCACTTTGTAAGCATTTTTCACAGTTTTTCTAAAAAAAAAACAAAACACGGCCCTTATTTTGTACCCTTTGCAGCTGGTTCGACAGAACCTCTTCAGTGCTGTCAGTTTTGAAAAAATATTTGTAGTTTGGAAGAAATTGAAATGAAGAGATATCTGGTCCATCTCTCCTAAATCGTGTGGACAGACGGTCCATCCCCTCACACTATAGGCATAAACGTTTATCAAAAATTTGGAGTCTATATTGCCGCTATGAAAACATGCAAGTACAGTGATGCTAATTTTAATTATACAAATTCAATATTCGCCGTAGCGAATATTGAATTGGATCTTACAAATGCCAACGACGACAATGCAATACCAGGAAACGGCAGGGCAAAAACCTTCATGTAATCGGTCGCAATAGTCATACCCATAGCCATATTACATTGATTCCAAAAAGTTATAGTGTGAAAAACGTCATTATGGTAATTCTGGGATTGGTTGACAGGACCACTTTAGTGTTGCCAGTTTTGTAAAAAAATATTGTAGTTTGGGAGAAATTTAGGGGGTCCGTCTCTCTCGCTGGTTCATCTCTCCCTGAATTACCATAATGACGTTTTCCACACTATAACTTTTTGGAATCAATGTAATATGCCTATGGCTATGACTATTGCGACCAATGACATTGAAACCTTTGCACTGTCGTTTCCTGGCATTGCATTGTCGTCGTTGGCATTTGAAAGATCTGTGAGGGACCAACCCTCACTAGACTCCAATAGCTCGTGAGTGAGGGTGTGGTGTCATCAAAGGGTTTTCTCCGTAGTAAAAGTCGTTCTTGCTGTAGTTGAAGTAGTTTATTGCAGAAGGTGTTTGATGCTTGCCAGTTGTAACGCTTCGAATGATAAGTCGCGGTATGTGTAGTGACTGTTCGATGATGATGATGAGCGCGTGTACTTGTGAACGATGCGGTTGACTGCCGCTGGAGGATGGTAGCGAGGTATAGACGCGGTGTGTGCTCACTAGAGGATGATGATCGCGAAGTACTATGCGTGTGGCTGACTGGCCAGAGGACGATGATGATGAGCGAGCGCGTTAGCCGTCCACTAGAGGATGATGTATAATCGATCGAATGTATGGGCTTTTATAGCGCATTAAATGATGCAATGCCGTAGGCGTGGGGGAAGTGAGTATGTCCGATTGAATCGATCAGAAGAAATGACATTAGTCATCGGCTGTGTCTGCATTAATTGGCGAAATTATATGGAATTCAATGTCGGTTAGCGCGTGTAATATTAAGTGTGTTTGCGGTTATGGATTTCTAGAATCTAATTCTTTTGTTGACTCGATATGTTAGGCGAAGTACCAACAGATCCAATCTACGGTTTTTCTCGCACTGTAGCCTTGTCGTTTGACTGACGACATGCCGGCAGGCAATCCCGAGTCCCGACCCATTGCCCTGCTGGCTACGCTATTATCTATTAGTGTTATTATCACAGCTTGCTTGGCGTTCCTTTCGCGATGCCATCGCGTTACCACAGAGGATAAAAACACTCGAAACGATTCCCTAAAGGCCCTAAACCATAAGACTATCGCATATCGCTATATTGAGATTACCGTAAAAATAACGAAACATCCATTGAAGGGATGTAGTAACGGCTAAAAATACTTCAGCGAGCATATTTTGTAGTTGGGGAGCCGGCGACAAAAATGTGCAAGAGTTTTGGAAAAGCTGATGTTTTTAGATCTGAGATTATTTTGGCCATAGAATGCCGGGGTACAGTCAGCAGGTCAGATTTCGGAACACCTGGCGCTGGTGTACTAGGAAAGGTGTCATTTTAATAAGTAGGTACCGCCAAAGTATTTTGGAAATGCTGAAAATTCATTAGTAGACAGTGGATGCAATATAGAACTCGAAACATATGGTCAGGCTGCTTCATAATCGAACGCGTAGCGTCAGTCCCCCCATACCATTATATAGCGCCATTGAGTCAATTATATTGCGCGGCACAGAAGACCGATGCGTCATAGACCGATACGTGTCGCTTGTATAAAAGATATTTCAACCGAAATTTCACAATGTATTTTCGGCCCAACGACGTATCTGTGTACCAAATTTTAAGCTTCTAAATCCAATACAGATCCAAATCTTCTAAATCCAATAAAGATTTAAGTATGACTAGCGCGCCTCGGTGGACCGATTTTAACCACAATCATTTCAACTCTTGCCATGATCAAATGATGCCTGTATGCCAAATTTCAGCCCAATCGGATGAAGCGTTTGGGCCCTATCCTGGAGTCACATAGACACACAGAAGTGCTTTCACAATACTTTTCCTCTACCGGAAAAATAAAAAGTAATAAAAATAATAAAATGAACAATGTTATTATCAACATATTATATGAATTCATTACAATGATCAAACAGTAAATGTAGTGTTAAAAATAGCAAAAAAAAATGTTAGCATTGTCAAAAAGTAAAATAAAATGGTTTAGGTGATTACACATAAAAATATTTAATATATTGTTGATAAATAATATATTGACTATAGCAATAACAAAATATTTATTTATTTAACAATTAATTACTATAAAACATTGATTTGCTTCCAAAACTAACAGGAACTGATGGCAAAACCTTAACCTTTTGTTTATTTGTTTCTGTCACCCAACTGGGACTAGCCCGTTCTTGAGTGGACAGGACTCTAATATTACAATCAAGTTTGCTTGATTGCTTGATTGCTTACAAATGTACAAGTTTTAGTAAAAAGTTAATAACACTAAATTGCTCTAAAATGTGGTCTTGAAAATAAAATTAAAAAAATAATAATATATATATATATATATATATATATATATATATATATATATATATATATATATATATATATATATATATATATATATATATATATATATATATATATATATATATATATATATATATATATATATATATATATATATATATATATATATATATATATATATATATATATATATATATATATATATATATATATATATATATATATATATATATATATATATATATATATATATATATATATATATATATATATATATATATATATATATATATATATATATATATATATATATTAAAAGATATTATAATAAATAAAATGCAATACCATTATACAATCGGCAATAAATATAGTATAGAAATCAAATAAATAATATAAATAAAGTCATATGTGAGAAAAGAAAGAAACAGTCATTAATATTTAATATATGTAATACTAATAGTCCTACATTAGAAATAGACAAAATCAAGATGCATAGAATTTACACGACACAGTGCTTAGAGATCGTTAACATCGTACAATTCTCTTTCAATGATATACAATTTCAGCTTATAATTAAACCTCATAATTTAAATTTATAATTTCATTCCTTCCCAGCATATTTTCTTGATATTTAGGGGTAACTTGTTGTAGCATATTATTCCGACGTAGAATAGATCCCCTTTAAGCAGTTCTAGGTTTGATCACAGGAAAATCACATTATTTATCCCTCTAGTGAAATGATTATGGCATCTGATTATGTCGGCAGCTTAGCTATTTTTTTTATAATAAATTTAATGCATTTTAACATTTGTGAAAATTGAAAAATTTGCTGTCCTTTTATTCATACTGGAATCATGTATGGTTTTTTTATTATTGTAACGCCTAGTCAAACGTACAGCATCAGAACGACTCGACTGAACGTAGGGACCCATACCAATTAGATGTATTGATAATTTAATAATTGAATGTAGTGAAGTGTCACAACATAATTCGTCGCCTTACAATTGTAACTTGATAACTCAAATTTAGTAGTTCTGAGATAAACGCGTTTTAATGTTTTATTAAAGTTTCAACTCGTCCACCATTTTTGATATGTGGAAACTAATAAGTGGACCTAAATACTAACCTTAACCTAAATAAGCGGAGATATCGAGTTTTTTCGCTACGATAGCAGACAGTGCTGCGAACTTTCAGCTAGATAAGTCTACATATCCATTTTTAGTGTTATAGCTGGAGGTGATTTTCAACTTATCAACCACCGTTAACTCCTACGTGCGGGGTAACTTCAGTTACCTGGTTTTAAGGGAATATAGAGTTGATATATTCACATCTTCCGCCATACTTATCTCAAAAATGCCAATTTTTGAGTTATCAAGTTATAATTGTAAGGCGACGAATTGACGTATATGCTAAAGCTAGCCTTTCTCACCTAACTAATTTTGTATTGGCCTAATAAAGCGTTAAACTCCTACAATAATGTACACTTTCCTGAGATCAAAGGTGCGATCAGAGAATGAATAGAGAAGGGGGGCAGGGTAAGAACAATTACATCACTAAATTTACCCTTAACCGGTAGCAGAAGCCAACACGACTTGCATAATTACACACATAGTTAGTGTAAAATATTCCTCCCACGTCGTCTCTCCTATTATAGTACTTCCATTATGTATGAATTGTATACGCTATGGTAACCGCCCAACTTAAACGTTATTTATTACGTTTAAGGTGTTCAGGGACTGCGACGTCGCGTATATCCTGTTCTAGGATTACTTTGCTTATATAATTACATATAATATTACTTATTTCTCTATATAAATTTATTGTACACTAGCTGTTGCCCGCGGCTTCGCTTCGCGTAAATTTTCGAATCGGGCGTTTGTTTGTCATTTTAGACGCTACCTTTAGACATGACTATTTTAATTACTACTTCTTGTTACTGGCTTTTTTATTTTATTTTTTTTATTATCACCTCTATGTTATTTTTCCCTATTTACTGATTATCATTGCAATTATAATTTTATTGTATTTTATTATTATTATCATTTTAATAATATTTTAACTGGTTATATTTTGATTTTTTTATTGATTTTTTATTTTTCAACATGATTATGGATTAGGTATTAGATATCATTAAAATAACTCATTTATACTGCGTATTTATTAAAGTTATTAGATTTACTTTATTTCATTTTTTTTACTTTTTCTTTTTCTCAGTAATAGTACTTTAAAAGTGTGCGACAATATAAAACTTACAAGTGACCTGTTCGAGTTTATTTTGGTGCGGTCTTCGGCCTAGTTAGGCAGACTTTGTGAATTATGTTTTGGAACATTGCTTACGAAAATAAATTTATTCTTATTCTTATTCTTATATATAGTACAAGACGTTCCCCTCTCAGATGCACTCAACCTATCCGTAGATGTACGCATATTGTTCCTCGCCACCCGCGCCGCCTTTCGCTGAACGTTAACCTTGCTGTACCAGCAGCCGCCGCTGCCTGCTAGGTATTTCGAGGTTCTTGCACGCGTTACTAATTTCAGGAAATCTCTATAACGATACCACCTAAAAACGTACAGTAAAGTAAATTTTATCTCTATTTAACATCCGTGATAATTGATTAATTTATTTTGATAAGGATTCTTATATCATTGCTAATGTCTTTAAAAACACTACCAACTTATCTTCTTTATTTTTTTTTGTTACATGAAAGCAATTAGTAACTTAAATATAAAATTAAATTAAATTTTAAATATAAATCGACCACCAAATGCTCGACATATTAGACCTAGCGACTTGTCCTAGGGCCGAAACCACATTGTTAAATGTTGGTTACAATATATCTTATACAAGCGACACAAAAAAAACCGCCTTAAATTTTAACCAAATAATAACGTCGAGCCGCCCAAGGCTAGCCAAGAAACGAGCCATATTGGAAGATATCCATTTTGATACCACGGAAATACTACAAAAATACTATACTAGATTTGCTATCATAATCAGTCACTGTTGGGAGGGGGGGAAGTGAGGGGGGAGGAGGGGCTGTGGCGGGTTTCTACCGCGCCTTATCAAGAGGGATTTAACTTTGAAGAAGATAGACCAAGTACTCAGGATGTATAAGGTTCCGGACGAAAATATACTGGCCTCCCCTAAGTCGAGAGAGAGATGGACAGTAGATGTGACACCGCTTCTTTTCTTTCTCTCTCTCTCCCTTATATTACGTCTTCTGCGCTGTACTCTATCAAACGCCTTTCCAAAGTCAATAAATAAAAATAGCCCTACTGCCTTAATGTACTTAATGCCCCGCCAAACCTATGTCATTGTCAGCTGTGTGACTCGAAATCGTTCCCTCATTTCGCTTATAATTTCGGCTCCATTTTTGTTTGTGGCTAATCTCCATTTTCTGATAAAGCATAATACGATTGTGTTGTCAAATCCTCGTCGGATGTGTGGGTGGGGATGATGGTGGCGGGCGAAAAGGGGTGATAGGGGGGTGATCTTTGTGGCCGGCAAAGTAATTGCTCGACTGCCCCTTTTCAAAATAAAAATGTGCTTTGACGAAGCCTTTTCTTTGTGTTTCATATCTCGCTGTTTGTGCCAACTTATCACATAATTACTTCATTAATTAAGAGACACAAAGGCTTTTGAAAAAGACACGGCGTAAAATCATGCTCCTCCATTTTGCACGTTTCAGATGAAACAATATATGGCGAATCCACGAATTACATAACCAGAGTGTTTTTTTTTTATCTAACGACAAGAATTTTGCTTAGAATTACATAAAATACCGCAAATAATAAAGGATATGTTTGTATTATTTTATATATTCTAGCCGTGTGGTCATAGCGACTGCATTATGGACTTTTTTTATTATTTTTTAAGTTAAGGTTGAGGATTTTGCTGGTGCGCCCTCAGGTAACTGATATAGCCGATCTTGGCATGGAATGTACGTGCACATTTGGCGCACGTCAAGACACCATCGAGGTAATTATACTGTATGGCCGCCGGTGGTCGGGCCTTTAGCTCGTCGCGCTTGGCATCTAAGTTGAGCAGCCTCTTCTTTTCAAAATCATCTACATTGGCCGACATTGTGCAGCAATAGATCAAATAGCGTAGGGCCTTGTCAAGTCTAAATCCGGTGCTGTACTTTACCAAAAAAAAACAACCCCCCCCCCTTTAATCAACACCGCTCAACTGTCCATGGTTAAGTAATTACATATTTCATTCATCCAGATTCACAAAGGCTATGTACATTTCAATTTAATTACATAATAATGTCTTTGTCCAAATAATTCGCGCATTACATTTAATTAAACGCGATACTGCAACATACAAATACTCGATATGAGGCTCGTACACCGCAGCTGAAATATGTAGATACGTATGCAGTTCCCTAAGGTTTAGTCGGGGAGGTAGTGAATATTTTTAAGACGTATTCTCCCAGTTTGTGCAAAATAATTAAATCTGGTACATTATTGATGCTAATCGAGCAATTAGGATCCTAGCAAGAATTATGCGATGGGTGAGAGGTGCAATCGAATTGTACTTATTTTCACAGTTATAAATCTTTTCCATTCACTTAAGACGATCATTAAGGTGTCATGATACCTGGGAACGACCATATCTGAAGAATTTTAGTTTAATCGAAAAAATGTTTTTAAGCGAATCCCTCAATAAGGAACCAATTTACAATTTGGACACAAAAAAGTTGCTCATTGCCTTGGACATCGAGGCTTTAAACTGATTTCAAAAACTTTCAGGCGCGATTACTACTACAATGTAAGCGGTGAATGTGTTTTTTTTTTATTTCATTATATTGGCTGGTAAATTCTTTAGCGTCGCGCTTAGCTAGATTTCTTATTTAGGCCCTAAATTAATTACAATTAATTGAAACGTGAGAGAAACTTTACCATTTACACTCTTATATCACCACTGCGCAAAGACAGTTATTCTGTGCTAGCGCTGCGATCGAATGTTTAGTATGTGCCCGGTCGCCGGCGCGAGCGGACTTGGAATATATGCCTGACGCTTTGTCAACGCTGGATTTTTATTGTTCAAACCCTACAAAATTGACCCCGCCTATCTCTTAGCGTGTCCGCATATTTCGGATATTTTTCTGTGGTCGCATGTCGTCAAGCAATCTTATTACGGCTTATTTACAGTTGAACGAAGCTAGCCTGGCGGGAATATTTCAACAATTACAAAAACTGAAAGATTTGTTGTATTTTTCGGATACTTTGCCCTTATTTTTACACGTTTACAACTTATAATACAAATTGATATTATCACAGATTACATTTAAAGAAGTCTGGCTAATTTAAGAAATCGCGGAATGCGTTTGGCGGGATCTAAAAATTAGACAAAAATAAAATCATTGCTCTCATTTTCAGTATCTTGAAATTTTCGTAAATGATTATTGATCCCATAATTCCCCGAAAAAAACACATCTGGCTGATGTTCATAATAACAAAACCCCTCGCTAGGCTCTCCTGAAGTTTGTGGCATTACGCACTGTTTTATTCGCGTCACTCGTTTAATGCGCGTCAGAGTGTGCACTCTGACGCGCATTAAAAGAGTCTGGCAAAGATTTGGCGATCGAACATCAAACCAGATGTTATCCTAAACTATCGTTATGATGTTAACGAAAAAAAATCAGGTCTGAAAAAAGGGGTCTTCATTTTATTCGGTTTTTTAGGTGCCAGACGTCTTTGCCATACAATCATCCAGATTTTTTAAAATCAAAGTTGCATACAACTTGACAGTAAAACAATTTTCATTAGTGCTAAAATAAAGTCGAGGACATTTGTATTTTCAAAAGAATTTTCCCGCTCAACCCACCGGAAACCTCCCTACAAAAAACATGTTCGCTATAAAATTAGTCACTGAATAATTCTATCGACGATAATCCGGTGACTGGGAAAATCAGTACCGAAAAAAATCACTAACTCCCTGACTATTAAGCGGCGTTTACCTAACGAAAATGGTGCTTAATTCTGTCTGCTAATTCTGTTTGGGAGCTAACGGGCCCATGATGGGTTGGCCACGAAGACCCATATGTTCAGGGTCGGTCATACTCACGGGTCAACACCCATCCGACGGCCTCCACGCACGGGGTGCGAACCTGGGTAGGACTCTGGCCCTGGTCAGTTTCCCCTGGGAATCAAACCTCTGGCGCTCCTGGACGGTCTGCGCACCGTGCGGCGCAAGCCAATCGATTGTGCACTCCGCCTAACAGTCGGGGGAGTCTGGAAGCTGTATTGCTTCCTATAGAGCGGGGGTGGTAGCGTACCTTACGGCGACTGCTCTTGAAATGACCATTGGCCATCCGATCCCGGTTCAGAGTCGGGCAAAGGACGCCATGGTCCGCGATAGATTCGGTATACACCGTTTCACCGCTTCGTAAGGGAGAGGATTGCGCAAGCGACCTCGAACTCGGAACCAATCGAGAGACCGGAGAAATCTGGTCACAATTGATAGTTAGTCTCTAACGGGTTGTGACGTAGCTAGACGCTGGATTGTTTTGTCCAAAGTCTTCTACGCTCACTCCAGGGAAATAGAACGACTAATCGTTGAAACTCCCTGTGGTGACGGGCTCACCCGTTGTAGTCGACAACTCAAGTTGCCGAATTTTAGTACGACATTGATCTATCTAATGCGCTATACAATCAATGATAAACGGGACGGCTGCAATGCAGAGCAAATCCATTACACCCTACCGAAGGGGACAAATATAGCGGTCGGCAACATCCACCTAATCACAGAAATGCTGTGTCTATGATTGTGTCTATGGTTAAATAATGGCATATTTCATTGATACGGATTCACAGAGGCTATGTAAATTTCAAATTAATTTAATAACAATGTTGGCATATAAATAAATCGCGCATTACATTTTAATTAAACGAAGCAATGCAAACGTACAAATACTTCCCTGAAATATGTAGCTCCGTATGCAGCGGGGATACCTTCATAAAATGTTGCTAAATTCTGTCTGTTAGATAGCTCTAAATGCGCATATATTCTGACGGCGCTACATTTAACCACCGTAAAATCATACTTTTTTAATATCCGGGTAGAATATGAGGAAAAAGTTATTCGCAAATATAAAAATAACCTTATTTTGTCTTGACATTTTTTTT
This sequence comes from Micropterix aruncella, assembly GCA_944548615.1. NCBI lineage: Eukaryota > Metazoa > Arthropoda > Insecta > Lepidoptera > Micropterigidae > Micropterix > Micropterix aruncella. The sequence continues at coordinate 2,075,069 of OX155955.1, forward strand.
TTGCAAGCGGCCGGCTTTAATAATATCACGTGGCTGTACTCAATCGGTCAACCATCCAAACACTGACCACGTCCGGCACTGCTTAACTATGGTGATCTGGCAGGGAGTTAATGGGCCCTTGCTGAGTTGGCCACGAAGACCCATTCTGTTCAGGGTTGGTCACACTCACGGGTGAACACCTATCCGACGGCCTTCACGCATGAAGTGCGAGCCTGGGTAGGACTCTGGCCTTATGATCAGTTTCCCCTGGGAATCAACCTTCTGGCGCTTCTGGACGGTCTGCGCACCGTGCGGCGTAAGCCAATCGACTGCGCACTCTGACTAACAGTCGGGGGAGTCTGGAAGCAGTACTGTTTCCTATAGAGCGGGGGTGGTTGCGGACCTTACGGCGACTGCTCTTGAAACGACCGTCGGATATCCGATCCTGGGTGAACAGCCGGGCAAAGGACGCTGTGGTCCGCGATAGATTCGGTAATACACCGTTTTACCGCTTCGTAAGGCAGAGGACCGCGCAAGCGACCTCAAGCTCGTAACCAATCGAGAGACTGGAGTAATCTGGTCACAATTTTTAAGAAATGGCGTGAGTGTAAGCCCGCCGGGTAACACTCCTAGCTATCTCGCGGTTAAGGCGTTGGCCTCTTACGGGCTTGTGGCGTAGCTAGATGGTGGACTGTTTCGTCCTCAAGTCTTCTGCGCTCACTCCAGCGAGATTAAACGACTAATCGTTAAAACTTCCTGAGGTGACGGGCTCGCCCGCTGTAGTCGACAACCCTAGTTGGCAGGAACCATTACGGCCGGAACCATTACGGCAGGATCCATTACGAACCAACGCGGCTGCGGACGTTACATAAATCTTGGAATTTCTCTTAAGCACAGTACACCAAACAGTGGCTTTAATCTCTAGCTACAGGGCATTGCGGGATGAGGGTGAGAGAAATGTGTGCAGAGGGGTACGTCTCGGCGATCGCCTTTGGTTAGCGTTACGTGCAGGTAAATTCTGGCGACGAAGATGGTTTGCGCACCGTGCGGGGACGCCTATCGGCTGTGCATTCCGACTAATTGCTGAAGGAGTCCGGGGACTATGGAAATACAATGTCTCCTAAGCAGCGGGGGTGCATGTTGACCTGTTGTCAAGCCACTCTTTAAATGACCTTGGGCCACTCGATCCCGTGTGGCACTACGGGCAAAGAACGCCCTGGTCCGCGAAAAATTCTAACTGAATTACCGCTGTAATACAACAGGTAGAGGGACCCAGTCGGGAGGACGGAGGTATCCTGAAGGTTAATTCCAGACGGAGCTATTCTACCAAAACCGGTAGTTAGGGGGCGAGGCTGCCCGCTGGGTACCTTTCCCGGTGCCTCGCCGTAAGGCGTCGGTCTCTAACGGGCTGCTGACGAGCTAGACAATAGTTTGTCTTTATCTCTAAGTCTTCTACGCTCATTCCACGGCTGAAAGAACGATTACATATCTTTATACCAGCCTGGGGTGACGGGTTCACCCGTTGTAGTCGACACCGCCCTACTGTTACATCCAACTCTGCTAGGTAACTAAGGAAGCCGAAAAAAATGATGTCTCAAAACTGATTGTTGATTGCAGTTGATTTGAAGTGCAAATCAAGACGAAACCACTCAGAAATGCATATTTTTATATTCCTATTTTTTATAATACATTAAGTAGTTAATTGAATATGTATATATGCAAAGAATGGTACATTTTAATAATAATATGTGGGTATTTTTTTGTCTCACCAGTTTCGCACTTCGTAGTTCTACTCAAAATAATATAATAAAAACACATTGTTTTTATTATATTATTTTGCATTTATTATTATATTATTATTATTGTATTTATTATATACGCTGGACCACGGACAGCTTGTTCAAGCTATGCATGAATGTGGTATCCGTGGTCCGGTGAACAATTGGCTTCAAAGTTATTTGCATGGTAGATCACTGTGTACCATGGTGAATGGCACGGTCGGAACAGAGGCAAAAGTGAGAACTGGGGTCCCAACTGGCTCGGTGTTTGGACCTGTTGGGTACATAATGCACATGAACAGTATGACAAATGTTGTGAAAGACTGTATATGCTATATATATGCTGATGATACGTGTATGATGTACGCGGATAAGGAAATGGATAATATTCAAAATAAAATCCAGAATGATTTTGAAAATGTGTTAAAATGGTCCCACAACAACGGCATAATACTAAATATAAGCAAAACAAAATGTATGCTTGTACATTCACCGGATATCCAAAAACCAAGGAATAGCATTAATATAACTGGTCACTCATATGAATGTCTGCATAATTTAAAAATAAATTGTACTGACTGTAAAAAAATTGAATTTGTAAAAGAGTATAAATATCTGGGTCTAACGATAGATTGTAACATGAATTGGGGCTTGCACTTGAATAATAAATGTAATAAATTGAGATGGATGCTATATAAGTTCAATCACCTTCAGTATCTTGTAGATAAACCAACATTACGATTAGTATATCATGCCCTCGCTGATGCAGTACTGAGTTATGCTCTCACTTCATTTGGTCGTACTTTTCGCATAATAATACTTTTAGAATAATACAGAATAATAAAACTTTTAGTAAATAAAAATGTGTTAACACAATGTAAAAAGAACTATAACTTGTTGTTTAAGCGATGCGATATATTACATATACATGAAAAAATTACACTTCTACGACGAATAACTTTTAGTAGGTTCCAAAGTTTCTTAGATACTGTATATTTTTTTTATTAATATATGTATGTAACGTATAGATTAAAGTAGTAATGACACTTACTACTTAAAACAGAAATATTTTGACACGTCCAAGAGCGGTTTTTAGCCACCAATTGGACACGACGTAAATGTAATGTAATGTAATGGAGCATTTTAGAAATTCAGAATTTAAAATACCAATACAGTACAAATAAATAAAATACAAACGGAGCTGCCATGGAATTCACCGACCAAAAATCGGGCCCATCATATATAATTATTACACTTCTGGGAGGTGAAGGGTGGATTCCGGACCAAGATTGAAGAACCAAGAGCGAACAGCTACTACGGTGAAAGGACGTTAAAGTACCTCATTCCAAGAATCTTTAATACTATTGTATCTGAGGAAGACTTTGTAAGCGGGAGCAAACAGATGTTTAAAAAGAGATTATTTTAATAATGTATTTTTGTATCACAAAATTAGAAGTGTAGGACTAGAAAAATAAGAGTTTGTCTCGCCAACAAACTGTATACCAGTTTGGCAAGATTGTAATATTTAAAAAAATGTATCTTTTTCTATGAATAAATTTTATTAAAAATATATATATATATATATATATATATATATATATATATATATATATATATATATATATATATATATATATATATATATATATATATATATATATATATATATATATATATATATATATATATATATATATATATATATATATATATATATATATATATATATATATATATATATATATATATATATATATATATATATATATATATATATATATATATATATATATATATATATATATATATATATATATATATATTTTTTTAACAACATTCAAAGATGGAGAAATATAACTCAGTAATGAAATAAACAATAAAGCGTCGTATTAATATAAGAACAAAAAAAAATAACTTCCTCCCGCAATAATGTTTCTATGTGATCCCGCGTGTCCCGCTAAAGTTCTTGGAAACTTGTTGAACCTTAAATGAAAACGCCGATTTATAATGTCCCTATAATATACATTTATTATGTTGCTAGTTATATTTATTTTATTTATTTATTAATTTACAATAACTTTATATATGTCATATTACATAATATGGTTGAGTTGGGAGAGATTGAGCACATCCTATGGTGAAAATGTTTATCCGCATTCCTAACTAGGTCAGAGACCCGTATCTAGGATACCTATAATAAGTTGGGACAGGGGCCTTTTGTTCAATTTTGAACTGGGGCCCATTTTTCACAGTTAAGCCACTGGATATAATTTACCGAAAGATTTAATGATGATGCCTACAAAAACTCTGTATTCATGACTCTCATTGCCCGCACGTATGGAGTAATGAGAGCGATTGACTTTTTTTTTTTTGTAAAATCATTATTGTACCTTATTGCAGGGAGCTAACGGGCCCATGATGAGGTGGCCACGATGACCCATGTGTTCAGGGTCGGTCACACTCACGGGTCAACACCCATCCGATGGCCTCCACGCATGGGGTGCGAACCTGGGTAGGACACTGGGTCAACCAGTCTCCCCTGGGAATCGACCCTCTGGCGCTCCTGGACGGTCTGCGCACCGAGCGGCGCAAGCCAATCGATTGTGCTCTCCAACTAAAAGTCGGGGGAGTCTGGGAACTGTATTGTTTCCTATAGAGCGGGGGTGGTTGTCTACCTTACGGCGACTGCTCTTGAAATGACCATTGGCCATCCGATCCCGGTTCAGAGTCGGGCAAAGGACGCCTTGGTCCGCGATAGAATCGGTGTACACCGTTTCACCGCTTCGTAAGAGAGAGGATCGCGCAAGCGACCTCGAACTCGGAACCAATCGAGAGACCGGAGAAATCTGGACACAATTGGAAGCAAGGGCGCGAGTGTCGGCCCGCCAGGTAACATTACTGGCTATCTCGCGGTAAAGGCGTTGGTCTCTTGCGGGTTGTGGCGTAGCTAGACGTCGGATTTGTAATGTCTAAAGTCTTCTACGCTCACTGCACGGTCGATAGAACGATGAATCGTTAAAACGTCCTGCGGTGACGGGTTCGCCCGTTGTGGTTGACATCTCAATATGTACCTTATTGCATGACTGTCGTTGATTTAAATTGTTGTGAAAAGATATTCAAATAAACGAGTTCTAAGTCGATTAATGAATTAATTTATTTATTGATAAATATATATACAGGAATTATTTTTACATAATGATTTTGCGTCACTTCTAACTAGGCAGTGCCTGTTCCAAGGAAAACGCCAATTTTATATGATATTAATTTAAAAAAGAAGAAAAAATAGGTTTATGAAAAAGATGGTAAGAAATTGTTATAGTAAATTTACAAATAAAATAAAATAAAATACGCAAAATAATTATTCAAAAATCTAAATATTCATTAAATGATTAAAGTAGTAAAAAATTCTTATAAAATAAATCCAAATACAAAATATCATTTTATAAAAATCAAAAGCTGAATTACTTCTTGTTTACATATAGGTAATTATATTGTTAGAGATGTGACGGTGTGTATATTGTGTGTGTGTGTGTGTGAGAGTGTAAATGTGTTGCTATTTTTGAAATGTCATGAGGATACATTGAGTTTCCGTTCCACCTTTACTAATTAACCACTGTGTGAGACTTTTTTAAAGAACGACCTGTGTCAGTCCTAAAGTATCGAAGCATTATCCTAAAATATTCATTAATTTCGGAGCAAGGTAATGGTAATGTTGTTGTCCAAACGAGGTAAATCTCCTGGGCACTGTATAATGTGGTATCTGCGCCGATCTTGTGTTCTTAGCAGGGAACGATGTCTTTGCTTACGCGCCAATGAAATTTATAGCGCAGTTTTAAAACAATACAGTTGCCTAATATCAAGTATTTTCGCAAACGTATATTCATATGTTGCCTATTATCAAGTAAGTTCCTTATTAAAAATTATGACAAAGTAAAAAAATGTGGTTTTTATCAACATTTTCTCTTAGTAGGCTCCAATTTCCTCGCTCTCCCCTTGGTCTCTCTTCGAGGAGGCTACCGAGAATATAGTATCGTGACAGCGATATTAATAGTACTTTTTCTCTTTCTTTTCAGTACGACAAGAAAACGAACGAATCCTGCAGGAGTCAATGAACATCGGGTCGCCGACAAACCAATCCACGCCCCCGTCGACCTCGCCGCAGAGAAGCGGCAGCGTCGCACGCTGATCGGTCGCCATTCTATGCAAATTTGAATTAGCGCGGTGCGAAACGCACAAATTGGGATCCTCCGGATGGGCCGAGGGTGGGCCAGGGGCCGACGTGGATTTGCATCGAAATTGGGAACGGAAAAAGTGCGACAGAGCGACGGAGGCGGCGGGCCTAGCTTTCACTTGAATAAAACAATAATTACTTTATTATGATTGCGAGAAACGAATCTCACCGCTCACACGTCTAAGTGTACAATTTTAATTTAATTTGATCCATGTAGAGAACAGTGCTGTCTTTTGCAAAATTGGCATACCATCTGATAACGCGTTTCGCGGGTACGGTCAGATACTGAGAATACGGCCCCCTCTTCACGTTGGGCAATATATGTGCCAATGGATATGGCCAATGCTTGATCGTTGCTGGCAGACAATATTTGTGCTGCGCGAAAAATGCGCGAAAAACAGCGCAAATAATGTCGCGTAAAAACAGCGCGAGCGCCGTCTTTTGCAAAAATGGCAGACCACCTGGTAATACAGTAACAAAAAAGTGGGCTTGTCTGTGCCGTGGGTACAGACAGATAATGTTACTAAGGCCTGACTCCACGTTGGGCAATATGTGTGCCAATGGCTTTGGCCAACGCTTGATCGTTGCTGGCAGATAATATTTGCGCTGCGCAAAATATAGAGCGAAAAACAGAGCGCGAAAAACAGCGCGAAAAACAGAGCGCTATCTGATAAAACAGTAACAAAAAGTTGGCATGTCCGTGTGGTAGGTATGGACAGTTAATGTGACTACGGCCCCCTCTTCACGTTGGGCAATATGTGTGCCAGTGGCTTTAGCAAATGATTGATCGCTGCTGGCAGAAAATATTTGCGCTGTACAAGAAATTGAGCGCGAAAAAAATGCGGAAAAAAGAGCGCGTCTTTTGCGAAATGGCGGACCACCTGATAATACAGTAACAAAAAAGAGGCGTGTGCATGTCTATCACTGGATTGTTGTTAAGATCATTGAATCCGGGTCACCATATAAACCTTAATATTTTGAGAATTAAGAATGCTAGCTTATTAAATAAAAAAATAATTTATAGGATATTTAATACTACTGAAATAAAATTTATTAAACTACTTTGTTGCTGTTAATGAATGCTATCAAAAAGGCTAAAAGCAAAAAAAAATATTTTTTGAATATCGAACTATGAAATTAGTCCGTTTTTTGCTTTTGATTCTGTTTTGTCACAAAAAAAAGTCGTTCCTGGTATTTAATATTCATTATTAATGTGGTAATTAATAAATAAGACAGCATTCCTAATTTCCGAGAAATTAGGGTTTACTTTGGTGTAATTACAAATTGCAATGAGCTAAAATTAAATCTAAAACTAAGGTGCGGTAGATTCGTTTCTCCCAATAATAATGCAACAGAACCGAGCTGTATTTTCGAGTTTATTAATAATGATAATATTATATTTGTACATACAAATAGATAATCGTTGATAAGAGGTTTTAAATGCCGTTAGGAATTCATTACAAAAATAATGCTGCTACCACGCGACAATCAAACGTATTTTCCCGTCACTTCATTCATTGTTATAATTACAAAACATATAAAATACGAAATGTTATAACAATTTACAAGAACTGATTTACTCTAGTGCATGCTAGGCCAACAAAGAAACGGTCATGGAATTTGTTGTCTTGTAATAAGCATCTACGTACCGGTCTTCATTAAAAATATTATAAATATGTTACAATACGATAGAATTTATTAAGTGTTACGATAAACTTAAAATAATTACTTTTTATAACGAAGTGGTATTAAGTGTAAGTAATTACGAGTTTATAATACCCATCTCGCCTAAAATGCCAACCTCACAACAAACAAAAAAGTAGGTCTATGTCAAACCACTGTGATACTTTAAGAGTTTACATAGTTTGAACCATTAATTAATTATATATATATATATATATATATATATATATATATATATATATATATATATATATATATATATATATATATATATATATATATATATATATATATATATATATATATATATATATATATATATATATATATATATATATATATATATATAATCAATGGCTTGAACATTCAAATTCAATTGTATACCTTTATCCCTCGTAATTGTTGAGTATTTTTAAAAGTTATCGAATATATTTGTGTTTATAACGTTAGATTCGATATCTATACGTCCCTATTCTGTATTTTAAAGATTTTTTATAATAAAAACCAGTATCTTCTCGAGTGACACAGATCAATTAAAATGGTCAATTAATTATAACGACTTCCGAATATTTTGTCGGCTTGCTCTTCGTTCGGATCAATAATGGTTTCCGTTTCGTCCTCTCCGCCATTCTCCCGTTCATTCTCAGCTTAATATACTTTAATTAACTATTCTCCTGCTTTAATTTTGGCGGGGTATCTCAGATTAATTATAGCCGGTTATTAGCCAGTTATTAAATGGTGGTTGTAATATTTGATAAATTGACTTTTTAACGTCTGCATTAATTTAATCAAGTATTTCGTCGTAGATGTGTTAGTTTTGAAACATTATTACCTTCACGGCCCACCAACCGACAACGAGGGAAAGTATTATAAACGCGCAAATTTTTTTTTCGAGGTGAAGACGGAAGTTTTCATTTTGAGCCCCCTAAGACGATTGTTACCATTTCCAGATTGAATTATGTCTGTCTATGTGTCTGATTGTCTATGTGTGTATTCCTCTACGATAAATCCCAAACGCGTCATCCGATTGAGCTGAAATTTGGTATGCAGTCATCATTTGGTCATGGCAAGAGTTAAGAAAGGTTGTGGTGGAAACCGGTCCCCCAGGGGGCGCACTAGTCATATTTTAATCTCAAACTATTCGACTTAGACTTGGTAGACGGATGCCGCGAGAAAAGTAATTCTTTTCAAATTAATGACAAATTAAAATCGTAAATTCGGTTACATGTACATTTAAAAAAGTAAGATTGAGAGAGCGCTTCCGTGGGCTTTTAATCGGCTTCAAAAAAATTACACGCGACGACTCAAAGGTCAGCTTCAAAACGTATAAATATAAAAACTACAATCCCGAAAGCCCGGGTTTAAATATCCACCCCGGAATCAGTGCCGGATTATCCAACAGGCCAAGTAGGCACCGGCCTATAGGTCCCGCGCCTCAGAGGGGCTCCGCGACAAGGAATTATTACAATCCTAATTTTGTGAATTGTTTTTAATAGAAAAAAGTCATTGAGTTTAAATTCTAAAATTAAAATGTTTAATAAACTTTTTGATTCGGTTAATAGTATAATTCAGCCGCTGCCTGTGTAATCGTATTTTTTTTTATACGCGTCTTTGCTACACGACATAAGCGTTGTCAGAACAAACTCTTATTTTTCTAGTCTTACACTTCTAATATTGTGATACAAAAAGACGTTAATAATATAAAAAACAACAATGCACAGCAGTATTACTACTGGTCTCACTACAGGCTTAAATTAGACCAGTATTACCTAATACAAGCTTAAATTATAAAAACGTATAACAAATTTACTTATGACCACTAATTTCACTATAAACGTCCAACAGGTAGCTTTTTAATCTCTTTTTAAACATCTGTTTGCTCACGCTTACACAGTCTTCCTCAGATACAATAGTATTACAGATTCTTGGAATGAGGTACTTTAGCGTCCTTTCACCATAGTAGTTGTTCGCTCTTGGTTCTTCAAATTTTTTACTGACTTTTCACTAACATTCCTATTGTACTGTATTGGTATTATAAATTCTGAATTTCTAAAATGCTCCATTGCTAGTAAGTATGTATTTTTTTCATGTATAGGTAATATATCGCATCGCTTAAACAACAAGTTATAGTTCTTTTTACATTGTGTTAACACATTTTTATTTACTAAAAGTTTTATTATTCTACGTTGCAAATTAAATATTTTATCTATATATGTGCGAAAAGTACGACCAAATGAAGTGAGAGCATAGCTCAGTACTGCATCAGCGAGGGCATGATATACTAAGCTTAATGTTGGTTTATCTACAAGATACTGGAGGTGATTGAACTTATTTAGCATCCATCTCAATTTATTACATATATTATTCACGTGCAAGCCCCAATTCATGTTACAATCTATCGTTAGACCCAGATATTTATACTCTTTTACAAATTCATTTTTTTACATTTAAAGCAGTCGAGGGGCCCCCGAGATTTCGTCGACATAAAGGCCTCTACATTGGTTAATCCCGGCAATGTCGCACTGCACTGCCCGGAATTAAAGAGGTATTCAAAACGGACGCGGATCCGGGATTCCGGGATTGTATTTGCTAGTGAGTTTGCCAACAGCGGATTTGACAAGCGAGCGGACGTGATTGCCTGGCCAAACTATAACAACATTGCCCGAAGACAGCAGGATAATAATGTTATTTATAAATTTCCCTTGAGGTCTATTTTTGCAAGGTGCGCATCTAATTGGTAGCGACAAGTTGGTGTTGAAGTCTCCGGTTACGGTATAACGACGCGCGGGGTCGTTATTGGATCCGACCTTAGCGACAGGGACGTACTAAGTGAATCCCGCGCTCGTGATAACATTATCGAAAATAGGGCGGATGGGGAGGTTTTAGCGATCGTTGCCGGTCGTAATTCGATAAGTGGTCTCCTCGTTCGGCTTTGCCACAACGATACCGCTTCTACTCGAAAAAAATATATAGGCAGTGTCGGACCCTACCGCAGTTATTATCACGAAAATGTCAATTGTGTATGGTACATAGGAACTTTCGTGCATATACATGTGTATGGTACATAGGGTGGAGGCAGTCGCCTCCACAAACCATAGATTTTAAGGACGTTTTTTCATCAAAAAACTGCGAAATGCGAAATAAGCTTCACCAGAACTACTTTGATCGTATTCGTATTCGATAATTAACTATTTTATCATCAGCATTGTTGGCGTCCACTGTTAGACATACCCCCCCCCCCCCACCCCCCCGCCCATAATACCATGTAGATCGGTCTTGAGCCGCCTCCACCACCGCCTCCGCCATCCACCTACTTCCATGGCAATGTTATCGGTCTATCTTGTAGAGGGCCATCCTACACATCATATGCCGGTTCGTGGTCGCTATTCGAGAACCATTTTCCCCCAATGGTTGTCGGTTCTGCGAGCTACATGGCCTATCCATTGCCATGTAGATCGCAAAACCGGCAACACGAGCTATGTCAGTGACCTTGGTTCTTTTTCGGATTTCCTCGTTTCGAGTCTTATCACACAGTAAAACTCTAAGCATAGCTCTTTCCATTGCTCGTTGCTCGACCTAGAGTTTTTGTATGAGGCCAATAGTTAGTTACGACATCTCAGTACTGTATATCTTCACTGGCTACACGCGCTGATTGTAGACTTTCGTCTCGAGGCTCTGCGGTATTTGTGACGAGAAGATACGGCTAGTTACCTCAACCATTATAAAATCAATGCCTCAACGCTTCCCATCCGAGTTGTATTTATATTTGTTATTAACTATTTAGGAGTAAAATAAAAGTTGGAAGTTGAAAAGAGCGCTGATGAAACCAAAAGACAATCAATTGAAATGATATTGTCTAAGTTCTTTGCAACTCCTGAATTAAACGAGAGCAATTTGATTTTAGTTTTTATTACCAACTGTCTACAAAGTTTCACTGAAGTTTTCATTAAAAATATTATAAGGCCGGCCCTGTTCTGACCTTCTTACTATAAAGGTGCTAACCTTTATCATACCCTCCCTCCCTCCCCCCACCTTCTTCCCGACTTGCCCTCCCTGCCTAAGTCTTTCGGCTAAGAGCAGAGTTTGAAAGATAGTTCATATTGAATTTCGCAAAGGATGCTGGCGGGAATTTACCACTAAGAAATATAACTTGACAGCCCGTACTTCACTCTAATAGAAAATGTCCAGAATACCGAAAGACATTACTTACGAAGGCTTAGACTATACATTGAGGGTGGGCTTAATACAGTCCGAAGAACGAGAGTGACACACGTAAACAAAATGACATGTAAAGAGATATGTCGACTTCGCCAATTTGCCGAATTCAATTAGTCTCAAAAACAACAACGGTGAAAACAAATTAAATAAATAATACATATGGAACACCCCCACGGTCGATCCGCCATCTTTATTTAACAAGGAAATACAGAGAGAAACGAGAGAGAGATAAAGAAAGAGAGAGAAATGTTTTTATCGAGACTTGACAAAATTTGAGCCTTTTGTCAAATTAAAATAGATCAAATTAGTGTTTATCAATCCGTCTTCATAGGGAAATGTCGGTCCCTTAATCATGAATGATTATATCTCATGAAATAAACGTCGTTGTATGAAACCAATTTTATATGCATTAAATCTTGATTATTAATGATTTAAATTTATCCTCACAGCTGCATTTTTTTACCTTTTTAAAAGGCCCCTGTTGTCCTCATGCAAATGACGGTCGTTTCAGGGCGTAATACCAGTCACTGAATAATATTCGATTATCAATACAAATAATCATGTTGGTATTTATAATACTTTATTTTCGACTCTTGTCCTAATATATCAATAGCTTGGATACGTTTAGTTTAGAATAATGAAGGAAATTTCTAATATATATATATCTATAATATATATATATATATCTATTTCTAATATATATATATATATATATATATATATATATATATATATATATATATATATATATATATATATATATATATATATATATATATATATATATATATATATATATATATATATATATATATATATATATATATATATATATATATATATATATATATATATATATATATATATATATATATATATATATATATATATATATATATATATATATGTATATATATATATATATATATATATATATATATATATATATATATATATATATATATATATATATATATATATATATATATATATATATATATATATATATATATATATATATATATATATATATATATATATATATATATATATATATATATATATATATATATATATATATATATAATATATATGCCCATATTAAGATATTCGGATAATTCAAAAATTTCCAGTGCAGTTTCTCTTATTAGTCTGCGGTAGTATGGAATCGGTTTGGAATGGCATTACGATTAATTGGTATATTTAAGGACCACTATGAGAAAATATTAATAAAGGAAGACTTTTAGAAGCCAAAGATTTTTAGATTCGTTTAGATTACTTATGATAGATTATTATTTTTTTTGTTAATTGTATTACTTGTTCATTAAATTATTATTATTGTTTTTACATTTGTTTATAACTTTTTATCAAGGTTATTTAATGTTGATTACTTTGTTTTTTTTCTTTTTATTATGTTTTATTTTCGTTAAATAGTGGTATCCTGTAACAATAACAGGTGTTTCCTTTCCTGAGGATACCCCTCATCTAATTGGCAGCCTTCGTAGTTTTATTATCTTTCTCAATCTAGTTTGTTTTTACTATCATATACTATACTGTACTATACGTCTATACTATACTTCTATACTATACTATACTCCTATACTATACTAAATATCTATTCTGTATCAGTTTCAATTTTGAAATTTGTTTTTTAGTCTATTTTTTTGCAAATAAATCATTATTATTATTATTTACGTAAGTTATGATTTATTGTTATTAAATAAATCATCGATTATGTACAACTTTTGTCGCCTTTTGGAGATCCTCCTTCGTTGACTTGACTTTTACTGTAATTTTTGACCTTGTAAAAACAATATTAAATAAGGCTATTGTTGGCGACTGGTAATGCCCTCCTCAATAGACTGCCATGAGCCCGTCAAAACTATTTATTTTGTTATCACCAAAATACAACCAAATTCTTAAAAAATAACGCTGCCCTTACTTCTAAACGATAGATAATTAAAAGATAACGAACATTGACCTACCTTATTTATTAATCGACAGTATTATCAAAAGAGCTCTAAACACACGAAGCGCGACGACAGAAAAAGAAGAGGCGTCTTACTCTAAATTAACTCACTGTATTTTACCAGCTGTATTTTACAATATTCAGGATGAGTTTTTTATTAGTGACATCCTTGAAGTACGTAAATGAATACGAGCAAAACGGCAACATTAAATATATTTTTTCTGGAAAAACAAAATAAATAGCTCACTATATTTTACAGGCTTAGTTTTTTATCAGTGACATCCTTGAAGCGTGTGAATCAGTATGAGCAAATAAGCAAATTTAATTTTTTTTTAATGTAAGTAACAGAAAAAAATATATATATTTTTATTTGATAAATTGTATGTTTTGAAGAAACGTATTAAAAGAGTTGAGCGCGTTGCACCATCTAGCGGTAGGTAAAACATTGCGAATATTGTTTATTTGCGATATTTTACCTATTGCTAGATGGCGAAGCGCGCTCAACGTTTGTCAAACGTTTATTTATCTGTGAAATTTCCAAAAAAATTGATCGTACTGATTCACTCACTTCAAGGATGTCACTAATAAACAACTCACCTGTAGATAAATTTCACTGATTGACATTGCCTCCTGTCCGCTACTCCCATATCAAGGCCTAAACAAAAATGTGGTAATAATAGATCTTTCGCCAGAGAATCCGCCAGTTTGATGCTAATATACGACATCGCGTAGAGAATTTAGAGGTTAGCGGATATCCTTATGCGTTTTTCTTTTATATATCACTGCCGTTATCGTCTTATCCTTGAGACATTGAGATTAGGATTGAATAAATACCTACCCATAACAGGAGGGGAGGTTTTGCGTATTTTTTCGGCTATCGGATATGATTTGACTTTACTTTCTCGGTCCACCAACCGTCGAGGAGGTAAAGTACTGTTGGGACTGATCTAAATATAAGCGGTGGCTGAGGTGCAGGGACCGGCGTTCGTTCTCTCCACCGCAGACATTAGTGCTGTGACATCACTCGCCCGGTGCTACTCGACAGGTAAAGGTATATTTAAAAAGCCTTGCAAACCTAATGCTCAAAAAAATATGTTTAAAACAATCCGTCAACCACTGAAACAACACGCCAGGGTTGAATCATTCCAAAGCGCTAATCAAGGCTTACGACCGTAAGACTGCCCGTGAGGCCTTATCGCTAAATATGAACAATCTACGCATACTGGTGAGGGCGGTCACGGGGCACTGTGGCCTGAAGAAACACATGTACAACCTCAAGCTCCGGGACACGAAAATGTGCAGGTTCTGCCAAGGGGCAGAGGAAACTCCCCAGCACCTCATGAGCGAGTGTGGCCCGCTGATGCGTAAAAGATACACCCACTTGGGTGGTCATTACCTCCAACCTGAGGAGGTAAAACAATCTGGCGCCAAAAGCCTGTTGAGGTTCTTAAATGACACGAGGCTTAGCGCAGAACTATAGTAGGTGGCGAATGCAATAGATCAGCAACGGTCGCATTGTTACAAGGCTCATAAAGACCGTAGAAAAGCCCCACACAACAAATACAAAAAATAAAAAAGAGGTGCGGGGACCGGCATTCGTAGAACACGCGTTCTCTCGTTAGCGTACATACCTGTATCTTTTGCTGTGGAGTAGCACCGGGCGAGTGATGTCACAGCACTAATGTCTGTGGCGGAGAGAACGAACGCCGCACCTCAGCCACCGCTTACATTTAGCTCAGTCCTCAAATGTAGTGTGAACGCGCTGATTTTTTTTCGAGATGAACGGATATATACAATTTGATATATCCTAATTCCTACTAATATTATAAACGCGAAAGTTTGTATGTACGTATGGATGTTTGCTGTACGCGGGTGAAGCTGCGCCCCGCGGTTTCACCCGCGTGGTGATGGAAAATTGTGATAATGATGATAGAAAACTATATATCTTTATAAATTATAGCCTATGTGTTATTCTGATGTGTAAGCTATATTATTGTAAAGTTTCATCAAAATCCATTCTGTAGTTTTTGCGTGAAAGAGCAACAAACATCCATACATACATCCATACATAATAGTAGTAGGACTATACATATATACTAACGGTTTTTATCTCTCTTCGACCTCCTTTATCTCCTTAATTCAATATATTTATTAATTCCCGCTGGATATATAACATTAAAGCCCTGCTACCGCGGCTCCCCATTAAAACCCAATTTTCTTGGATAATTGCAGCGCGCTGCTGTACCTCAATATAAAATTAATATTCCATTTTGTTGCAAATTTTCTTCCCCGCAGTTGCTCTTCCAGTTTTCCGTTTTCCACTTGGATAATGGCCACGGTATGTAATTACCCTCAAATTTTATTAGAGCACTTAATCTCTCAGAGTTAGCCGTAAAATAGCTTTGATAAAGCTTGTGCCCACACCCAACAAACCCTTTTCACGCCGCGTTTACGCCAGACAAACTCTTAAAATAAACTGGGTTGGGCGACGCGTCGCCAAAACACCCTTCCATATTTTTGCTTACCTTTACATGTTTACATTATACCAGCATATACAAAACATCACTCATGTAAATAAGGATGGCATCGATGTGAAACTTAGGTCGACTGCGTTGTCAGCAGTCATTTAGCCAGTTTCTCCCTTTTTTTTTTAAATCGAAAATGCTGTTTTAAAAAAATGGCTGTGTCCCCTAAGACTTTCCCGGCAAGTTTAGCCAAGGACTGATTTGATCTGAATATTAATTTTATAAATAGAATCGATATTAATATGAGCGCCCTCTCAGCCGGCGGACGAACACGGTTGGTTTCCGTTGTAATTGCCTCGGGCGGCGCGGTTCGTTTCTTGGCTAAACGCCAAGAGACGCGTTAATATTTTATTGATATGTACGATATGAGCGATTATTGATATGTATGATATTTTATTATATTAATATTGATATGTACGATATTAATATTGTACGATATTGATTATTGATATGTGCGATTATTGATATGTACCTACGATATTTTATTGATATGATCGTATGTCGGAAATATTGTAACCAAAATATAACAATTAAATTTCGGCCCAAAAGGGCATCTGTATACATTCAAGTCTCTAAGTCCAATATTTCGAGATTGAAATATGTCTAGTGCGCCCCCTGGTGGACCGATTTCAACCACAACCTGTTTAACTCTTGCCATGACCAAATGATGCCTGCATGCCAAATTTCAGCTCAATCGGATTAAGCGTTTAGGCGCCTTCGTGGATAAATACACACAAAAGCGCGTTCACAATACTTTCCCTTCTCGTCGGTTGGTGGGCCGGAAAAGTAAAAACCAATGGCACTTTGAATAATCCAACTAGAAATTATTCTTACCGCATTTGATCGACATAATTCTAAAGAAAACGGTGACCTAGTTGGAAACCGAATCCGGAACTATACAATTTAAGCAAGTACAGGCGACCCAACCACTACGCCACCAAGATCTTACCAGATCCACATTTCAGATCCGATTAATACCTCGTTTAAAAACTTACACGGCAGTCGTACCTATGTATTGAAAAGGTGAGAAGTAAATTCTTTTTTTCTGGCGAAAATATTATATCCTGGAGGACGGCAATATCATGGTCTGAAGTTCGAAGAAGTTCACGACAGATACCGAAAAACACTTCGAATAACTCGTTTTAACGAATATATCGTCATACCATCGAATAACTCAGAAACTAAACGACCGACGGAGATGGTTTTTAACCGACTTTAAAAAAAGAAGGTTATCAATTTGGTCGTATTTCTTTTTAATGTTTGTTACCTCAGAACTCTATCATATATGAACCGATTTGGAAAATTCTTTTTTTATTTGAAAGGATATACTTCCAGATTGGTCCCATTTTATCAAAATCTTTGTATACGCATTCAGTTATGATAGCCCGTTCTAAGTTTCACCATGACATGGCTGCTGCATCCAGGGTTAGCTCCACAGCACAGGCGAAATTTTGTATATGCATGTAATTTTGTACGACAGCCCGTTCTAAGTTTCACCAGGACAGGGATGTGGTACCCAGGGTTGGCTTCCAAAAAATAAAAAATGGAGTCGGTTTTTTTTTGTTATTTTTTTTTCTATTATAGAATGAATGAAAGTTTCATATATGAAGGTAAAAAATGCTGGACTCCTCCCAAAGCTAGCCTCTCAATCCTAGCGACGCGCCTGGTCCTCGTGTATTTTTTTAATGGTCGTAAGAGATTCCAGTGAGAGCTTAGCTGCCAGACCACTAAATATTATATTGTATAAAAAAAATGTTGAAAGATATATTTGTTTCCCAGGCAAAACTCGCCAATTTCATGCCCGCTCCACACGTTAAATAAATAAATAGTTAAATAAATAGCTATTAGTTTCACCTTCAATGCTATCAACGCAACTTGCATTTCGCCTGCGCAGAAAGGTTGCCAAATCTTACTAAGGAGTTGAGCAATCGAATACCACAAATATTTAATACAATTCTGTGTCACTAAATGGGTACTCAAATATGCAATTCCACGTTACATTTTAATGTATTTATACCTACTAGTAAAACAGGCCATTGAGCTATCTAATATTGTAAATAAGCGATACAATATGTTATTAGTAGTTATGTAAAAAAATTGGTGTTATCCCGTTATTCGGTGTTATAGGCTGTTATAATTATAATATTTTAGAAAATATCCATTAATATAAAATATATTTAAGTAAGTAAAGTTGGTTTGCATCTGTTATAACAATAAACCGTGTCAATACAAGTAGATTTTTAAATATAAAGCAAATACCATGGCGACAATCAGAATCAATGAATGAATTATTCAAGTTTTACTAAAAATCTATATCGCTGCCTGTTTTAAAATTTGAAAACGGTTTACGGGAATTCGCCGTGTTTATAGAAAATGGCGAATTGTTGACGTTCGCATATGAAATGTGTTGATCTTAAAACTAAATTTAGGCGTATACCCACGCAACGGGCGAGACGTTTAATAACCCGGGAATATCGTTTTAGTAGAAAATCGCACTAAACTGAACTACACTCGCGCACGGGCCTAATATTAGACTTCCTACCCCAGTTATGTAGGATTGTGCCAAATGTTCGTTGAACCTAACAGGGTTAAATTTACTCTGAAGCTGTGACAATGTGAGAAGATAAACCTCTTTTGCGCTCTGTCCCCTAATTTACTTTACTTTAATTTAATTTACAGTATAAATTAAGGCTCGTTATAGCAGTGTGAAATAGTCGCCGGCGACTCGGTGGACGGCAACTGCCACACTAGTCTAAGGTAGAGATAGACTTGTCCCACGTACGCAACGTATCCAGATCGGCGTGGGAAGGTGGAGGGGATGACAGTACGCTGTCCCACGCGTGTCACTAGTGTGTGTAAGAGCTTAGTTCGCAACTCGTCAGAAACACAAACGTCGGCGCATGCGCAGAAAAAAAACATGCGGCAGCACATAAAGAATCGCTCTTCATCATATTATTCCAAGTATCGTATTCTCCAAACTTGTCTCTTTGTCTATCTAAATGAATCCAATATCTTCTTTTCTTAACTTTTTTTTTGTTTTTGTAGTGCGGACATATTCATTTAAAAATATCAAACTGAGGAAATCGTTCTCAAACTCCCTCTCAGAATCAGAAAACATATTGTACACAAGTGCACCTTCTGAGAAGTGACAGCAGCTTCTGGTGCCATATAGGTACTCGTATAAGTTGCATACGTGGGACAAGTGTGCACACCAACGTGGGAGCGTTGCGTCTCATACGTAGCGTAAGTGGTCCCAGTGTGTCTCTAGCCTCAAGGGGCGAACACACTATCGGACGCGTCCGTTAGCCGCGGCTTATGGGCGCGATCTGTGTAATGAATTTCTATTGAGCCGTGCACATTATCGGACGTCAGTCGCGGACGCGACCTCGAGGCTTCGGACGTCCGATAGAGATCTGGCAAGCCACGTCCCAAACGACTGTGCATACTGTCCATAAGCCGCGGCAGCGGACGCGTCCGATAGTGTGTTCGCCCCTTGAGTTTACTTATTACATAATAATATGAGCATTCGCACGAGAGCAACTTCCGAGGCGAACGCACGTCACATTGCTTCGAATGTATACGGAGATGGGATAAAATAATAACTCCAACATTTCTGCACGGATTTTTTTTCAAAACATATCAATAAATGGATTGAAAATAACGCTATTGGAATCATAAAAGAGAATTTACTCGAAAAATAATTAATAAATAAATTGCAAGTAAATTATAGAAAAAAAGTATTTATGATTATACCTATTTATGATATACATTGATCGACTGTTATATGGTATTATAGTTCTCCCCATCCTAGTTGTCCATGTTTTCGCCGAGAGACCGAGTCGACAGTGCTATTTCAGTCGCCGTCGACCAGTTTTTTTTATAGACAGTGTGTAACGAGCCTTAGATAACAGTTTTTAAAAGCGTTGAAAATTAAACAGCACGGGCTTTGTGTTACTTCTCGAATTGTTCTCGATGCTTTGAAATGGTCCACTAAACCTGTACATGCTTCACGAATTTGGATGGTAAAACAACAAACAAAATGTATTAAATCTTATTTTAAAATAAGTGTCACGAAACCGGCTTATTGGTATTGTACCTAGCTAGATTACTATATGTACTATTGTTATCAGATTTACGCGTTGATAAATATGTGGGTGCGAATGTAGAGCCAGAGTGCGACATTGACGGAAAATAACTTTTTAATCTGAAAAGAACTTATTATGTAGATAAACCCATTTTATTATATAAAATATGTATGATGTGTTGAGTGAGAAAATATATCATTGTTTGTACGTGCATGGTTTCGAGTTTAATTGCGAAAACAACCCTGACCCCGCCTCATCCTTTCTTTAAAATGGTGGAAAATAAGGTCACAATGAATTTTCTCGGTAAGTAGGTACTTTTACTTTCCCGGCCCACTAAGCTAGGCAAGGGTAAGTGTTGTGAACGCGCTATTTATTCTCAAAAGGAGGACGGAAATATCCATTGTACGCCAGCGCCAGGTGTCCCGGAATCTGGTTTGCTGACTCTGCCCCGGCATTTTATGGTCAAAATACCTACTGTCTGATCTGAAAGTATCAGCTTTTACAAAACTCTTACACTTTTTTGTCGCTGGCTCCCTAACTACTCGGGATCAGGTGGCCAACGGATCGTTTCAAGGATAGATAACATCATGTCGACAACTACCCCCGCTCTCTAGGAAACAAACGTCTCCACACCCCCCATCCCCCGGTTACTCGCCGGATGGACGGCGTGGCTATAAAACCGGCCAGTGCACCAACCGCCCAAATCCAGCCGAGGTGTTCCCCCGAATCCGCGCGCCTGATCCCAACCACCTCCGACTGCAGGTAACAGCCGCAGGCAGAGCTCGCAGCGGTCCTGATAAGTTAAGTCCGTCTTCGATGAGGCTACCGTTAAACATAACGGTTCAGTAACCTAACGGGAGTCGAACCGTTAGTTGGGCAGATCAAGGTAACACAAAAATTAGCCAACACCACCCAAGCTGCGCGGAACCATTATGAATGTTATGGCATAGAGATATAAGTAATAAATGACTGGGGTGCCGTAAGAAAATTCCAATTCTCTTGAAAATCCCTAGCCTATACATTTGAACACGAAGAAGGTCCTCGGAATACCCTTAATTTGTATAAATATAAAATGAGGAGCAAATATGCAAAAGCAAACTTATCTACTTCATGTCCAAGAGAGAAAACCTCAAACAACTGTCATTAGATTAATATGCAAAAGCAAACTTATCTACTTCATGTCCAAGAGAGAAAACCTCAAACAACTGTCATTAGATTATTATTAAAGAAAGGAAATACAAAATATTGACAATATGTTGCCGTAGATATAAAACTACCATTAATATATAATGAATTCTAAACAAAATACGCAAATAAAAGTGTTAGTTTTTGCTTATAAACAAAATACACAGAATAAGTTAGTTTTTGCTTGAATCTTTGCTTATTAAAAATGAAATATTTGGGTATTTATTTTTTTAAAATACAATATCTCGCCGTACAACTAAACTGCTATTAATGTAGTCAATTCCAAGTAAAATACACAAAGAAAAGTGGCTTTGAAGAAATTAAATTGATTAAATTAGTTTTTGCTTGAATCTTAGATTATTATTAACAAAAGAAATTAAAAAATATATATTGACAATATGTATGTTACCGTGCATCTAAAATTACCATAAGGTAGTCAATATACGAGTTTATAAATTTATATACCTACTTCATACAATCATACATACATATACGATTATATAAAATAACGTACGACTGACTAGCTGACTGATTTCTGACTAGCTAGCTGGTCTGAGCCGACTGACTAGCTAGCTGAATTGGGCGATATAATTTGGTAATTCGTGAGTGGCTATTTTGACATATCCGAGAGCCATAAACAAAACAAAAGTGAGATATTCCCGTTTCGTGTAATGCCCGCTCCACCGTTGGCGAGTGTTGGCAAATATTGCTAAGGTGGAAGCGAGTCGGCACCACTGTGACGTCGCGTATATGGAATATATACCTTCACACAACGCTCTATAGTGTTGAGTTCGGGTATACAATAAAAATGCATATGCCTGTGTTAAGGATTTCAAAATATACCCGACCGTAACATTTTTCTGGGGTATACTTTCATGTAGGACACTCCATTTTGCTATACTATAATTTATACCCATTTCAGTGTCTCTCCACTTTTTTTACGCTTACTAATAAAGAGACAAACATACAAAGTGACGTTTAATTTTATATGTTAGGATTGAGATAAATTACACCAGAAGAAAATAGGATAAAAACATTTATTACATAAAATAGTTGGTATTAATAATAATTAGAAAAAAACAATTTAGCGCGCGTTATGGACATTCATTTTAATATTCTGTCCCAAGCCATGCTTTCGTTTAGTTGTGCGTTCTGTATCAGACGGCCGCCCAGCTTGAATCCTAGACTTAGTCTTTCCTATTCCCCTGTCTTTACGTCTACTCAGGGCTGTGCTTTGCACTTTAATTTTCCTTGGTACACGCTTTGTTATTATCTGATGTAAAATGAAGTTTTGTCCTTGCTCTGATGTATTTATTTTTTTAATCATATTTGTGAATTTTGCTATTGCTCTCAGATTGTGGACAGTGTGGTTCGTTTCAAATAACTGTGTGAAGCGTTGTACTTCAGTCTTAAACTCTGCAAGTGAATTTTTATATTGATGCGGAAATTCTACAGCAACCTGTTGTGAGTAAGACGTAAAATTGGCCGCATCCTGTATCGACTCGTGTGTATTGGAGGAAGAGCACTGAGGAACTATCGGATCCAAATCATTGTTCGGTGTTTGATCCAAGTTCATCATATTTATATAGAAATTTTCATTGATCTCATCCCCTGTCGCAATTCTTGCTAGTGACATTCTATCATGAATAGACAGCCGAGGAGAATTGGGAAATATTTCCCCAAATTTTTTCTCAATGCTACATAGGTGCTTGCAGAATCTTCCACATTTTCCAGCATCGCAGTCACAAACGGCTAAATCGGCTCTGATAGTGTAAAAAGTATTTGGACTGGTCTCCGATTCCACACTATACTCATTATCGTTGACTTTAGAAATATTTTTAATATTTCGAGCAGTCTTCACGAACATTGAATATATGGAATCCTTGGTTTTTCGCGTATTTGCGTAAGAAATGATGCGCCGCTGAAAATAATTTTCAAATATGGACGTAATGAAATCTACCAATGCGCAAGCATTAAACGCTTTACAGCGCTGAAGTATCACGTCTTTAAGAATGCGTATAGACGCTTCTGTTATGTTGTTGGTGTTGTTTCCTCGCGTAAGTAAATCCAACCTATCAGAGACGCACCATTCAAGCCGCCGTTTCCATAAGTTACTCAGATGATTTAACAGAGCTGGCATCGTCTTAACATACTCGTCACCTGTTAATCCGGCATACAATTTGACTGCTTCTTCTGGATCAGTTACAAAAAGAATATTACGAAATCGTATCATGATTGATTGTCTTTTTATTATGTCAACCTTGTGATCTGCAACGCAAAGCCAACGCCAAAAGGCTTGGCAAACATGGAATGCGCATAATAGTAATCGAGCATTAGGAAAAATTGTTCTCAAAGCATTTCTTTCTGCAGTAGAATCGTCCGTCATAACAATATCAGGCTCAAATTTTTTACCCACGTTGTTGTTTTCTACAGCTTCTTTAATAGCGGCAAATACCATCGTGTAATTGGATTCATTTTGCTCAGTATGTATAGCACAAGCCAATGGAAGACCGCCAATTTTGTGAGATGTAAAAACTAGAGTAGGTAATCGCAGAACCGGTCTGGTCACACGATGACGTTGTGTCTACAAATATCATATTCTCATATGCAGTGGATAGAAAGACCCGTTTCATTATAGGGGTAATTATGACGATAATCCTGGGATTCTGTTTCAGCAGTATCGAGTACCCTTTGTTATTGAAACTCTCAATTTTCCGTTCTATTATTTCGGGGAGATTGCATTCATTACGGTCGGTAGACATGATTTTCAGAGGGATTTATTTGAGAATTTGATAGCATCTCTATTCCATTTACAGCAGAATCTTCAAACAAGTCCAGTATGCTCAATTCATTGTAATTTATTGCTGCGCAAGGTGTCATTCCGCTATCGAAATATTTCCTAAAGGTTTCTTCGGTTTCTTGGCTGCATTTTAGTAAATTCAAAGCTTCTGCAACGTAAACGCGATGAGAGTGTTCAAAAACTATGGTCACTAACACATTATACCCCTTCAATAACAGTTTGTCGTTTCGAATAGTGTCCTTGTGGACTTTTTTTATTACAAAGTCTATTTTAGCCTTACAGTTTCGTCCACGAGGCGACTTAACAGATTTTTTATTGAACGATGAATGTTGACATGTATACGTTTTTCGAAACAAGAGGCGCTTCAACGATGGATATGACTTTCGAACTATCCAGTTAGTTTTCGTAAAATTAGAAAAATTTTGAACAAACTTGTTGATGAAATTAGCGTATCGTTCTTGTTTTTCATTTTGATCAGCTTTCAGTCGAAATGTCATACAGTACGTTTCCTCCGATTCGAAATCCAGATTCTCGATAAGTCCACAATGTTCAGTTATAAAACCCTCTAAACTGGCTTTTACTAACATTTTATACACTGTTTCCCACTAATAGGAACACAAACTATATAGTAACTTTATAATATACTTCACACCCTACTATACACTTTATCTCCTGTTTTTTTTAATGAAAAACATTTGCATTCACAATTTAAACCGTACTGACGTGCACTTGGTGACACAATGATGCAAAAATGTTGCGTCATCCAACGGGGTGAAAAGGAAAGAACGATTAAAATAGTAAGTGACAAAAAATTAATTGTTGCCGCTCGCCGCGTCGTTGTGATCGGGTATGTTTTAAAATAGCTACGCGCGAAATACTAAATCTGAAAGTATACCCGATGTCAACTCTGCCAGAGACGTCACAAATGTTAGGTAGAGGTACGCTTTAATGAATTAATTTTAGATTTCTGGATTGGAAAACATACCCGACGGCAACACGGTCACTGAGGTCTTCAGCGTTGTGTGAAGGTATATATTCCATATACGCTGTGACGTCAGAAAAATGTATGGGAAAGAGCGAGAGGGATATAGGTGATCGCCCAACGCTAGCCAATGTGTGGATCTGGCATAAACGTTAAGACTTTTCGTAAACGTTAGCCGGTGCGAAATTGCGAATGGGGATTGTTTCTGTTTTCATGCGTTTTATCAATTAATTGTATCGAAATATCACGTGAATCGGTAATTCGGATATACATACATATGGTTTCAATAAAATGAATACACCAACGAGGTCCAATCGTTCAGAATCGCGCGTTTGTTAGCTGGAGGAGTCGAGTATCGACGACAAATCTTTCGATAATGGTAAATACAGCTTGCGGAGCCGTCGAAGGCTCTCTCTGATTTGATCTGG
Organism: Micropterix aruncella; assembly: GCA_944548615.1. NCBI lineage: Eukaryota > Metazoa > Arthropoda > Insecta > Lepidoptera > Micropterigidae > Micropterix > Micropterix aruncella. Next base: position 2,100,932 of record OX155955.1, read on the forward strand.
CCTTAAATAAGTAGATGGTGTAAAAATTAGTGTATCATATAATTTTTTGGTGTTTTCTTTACCATTCTGCGATTTAGTGTGCTTGCGTCTTTACATTATAATTTGATCAACACTACTGGCTGTTTTGACATATCCGAGAACCATACACAATAAAAAAGAGAATTTCCCGCGTTTTGTATAAACGTCAAAACTTTAGTAAACGGTGAGTAAACGGTTCCGTGCGAAATTGTGAATAGGGATTGTTAGTTTTCACGCGTAGTATCAATAAATTGTATCGAAATATTACTTTAATCGAGAATCGCTTACACACACATACGATTACAATAAAATGAATACGCCAACGAGGTCTAATCGTTCTAAATCGCGCGTTTGCTACGAGGAGGAGTCGAGTATCGACAAGTCTTTCGATAATGGTAAACACAGCCGGCGGAGCCGTCGAAGGTTCTCTCGGTCGTGTTCGCCACAAGCAGAATTCGAGACGAAAGAAAACAGCGTGAGAAAATACGATTCCGTGGACGCTTTAAAAAGTCCGACGCGCTTGAAAATGATTGAGCCCTCCGTCGTGTTGACGGATTTGAAGAATTTGAACCTGGAAAATTTTACGGGGAGTCCGGCGAGACGGAGCAAACGACCCAAAACAAAGACTGTGCAAATTATTGAATACGAAAAGTCGCGTCAGGCTCGTAGGGCCAGTATAAATGTTAATTATAAGGAGCCGGATTTGAGTGATTTTGATTGCAGTATCGCCGAGGATAGAAACAAACCGAACGGTTAGTACACTTTATCTGCATTTGTCAGTGTTTTTACCCAGCTTCTTGTCTGTACGCGCAAAGCTAGCCATTCTCGGCAGTTGGGAGCCGAATCGGGCTAAAACCTAGATCTGCGGATACAGATAATATGCTAGAATTGGAGTAGTCCCACAGAATTCCTGCCGAGCGACGGTCATCCTGATTCCAAAAGTCGCAGTTTGCACCGGACCAAAGGACGGACGCTCGGCCCATTGCTCTAACAGATACTCTGGCAAAAATCTTTTTTGGTGAATGAGCCGTCCACTTGAGAATGGGTGAATTCATGCACTGGAATGAGTACCTTGGAGTATCAGTGCAAAAAGGCTTCATGCGTGGCGTCTCAGGCTGCCTCGAGCACAATTCTCTCCTGGCTGCTGCCATCAAGGTTGCGAGACAGCTCAAACGCCAAATCAATATATGCTGGCTCGACCTAGAGAACGCCTTTGGGTCAGTCCGACACAGTCTCCTCCACTTTGCACTCCGCTGGTACAACTTCCCATCCGTGGTGCGTGACATTGTGACCTCCTACTACAACAGTCTGACGTTCCATTTCAAAATACAACAATGGACTACCAGCTCTATATCATATTCAATTAGACTATTCCAGGGCTAATGCCTCTCTCCGACGATATTTAATATTGTTTTCAACATCCTGCTGGAAAGCCTGACCCAGTTTGACAAGAAGTGGGGCTACCGTTTCAAAACAGACGGCCAGTACACCTTGTCCAGTACACCAGAGCCCCAAGCAGCTTTCTCTGCTATTACAAAAAGTGGAGCTGTTCAGCGACTGGTCAGGTTGCATAAGAATGAAACCCTCCAAATGTTTTTGCCTTGGACTCGCCCGCATAGACACAAACTTTGACCCCTCCTATAGATAGATCCTATGACCCCTAATTGGTCTATAAGGGCTTTAATATCTCCCTTATAGACCCAAATAACCATTTCAAGTTCCTTGGCAGGAAAATCACCCATCAGGGAAAAGACTTCTCTGGCGATCATGTTATAGAACATTTCAATAGTTGCCTGGCAAAAATAGATGCCTTGTCAAGTTCTGGTCCTCAAAAGGCTTGAATCTATGACAATTAACTTCTCATTTGTCATGGTCCTTTCTTATTTAGTATTTCACCAAAGCCCAACTGTCCTGTCTGTATCACCGGGTTTATATCCGATCAAAAATCAACGATGACATTTAGTCTGAAATCCTGGTTCCAAACCATCCAAACCAGCTGACCCTCGACTCTCTTCAGGTCCAAACACAATTTTTGGGTAGCTTTAAAACTGCCCTCTTTGCTCTACGCCAACTCCAGAATAAACAAAAAATCGATTCTGTCCAATTCCAAGGATCCGGCAATATCGAAGCACTTAATAAGTGGCCGTAGTGAGTCAAATGATCTACAAGCCCGCGTAGACTTCCACAAAAAGTTCTTTGCTGATCAGCCAGAATGGCACTGGTCTGGGGTATGGCAGTAGAATCATGAGCAATGTGGACTTAAAGTAGTCTCTATTGCGAGGAGATTACAACAGTATGGCTCATACTATTGGCCTTCAATGCCAGAACGATTGGACAACAATTAGGGACTTTTGCATTTCGCCTCCAATGCACCGGAAGGTATTTGGTCTATGACTGGAGCAATTCCATTGCCGAGAGCATTTTGCATTGCCGTTTCCTATGAATGAGTACCCTTTTAACGAACTTTTAACAGACAGAATAATTATTTAATATAAGTATAACTAGTCGGAATCCCATATATTAATGATTCAAATTTATTCTATTTCAGCACTCTTCAGTGACGATGATATCGAAGGAAAACAGATTTTCGGCTTCCAAACCCCGAGGAAAAACAAAGCACCATTACCAAATCCTAAAATGGCAATGGACTGCGACGAGGAATCAACCACACCGCGCGTATCGCCCACTTCCGCGAAAAGTTCATTACAAACGCCGAGATCCCATCGCAGGAAAGACAAACCACCGCCTCGCTTCGATAGTCCCGCTCAGACGAAAACATCAACGCCGAGAACACCGAAAATATCAAGCTCAAATCAGCAGTCGATGACGCCGACGCGGAGGAATTTACTCTTTGGAAGGAAAAATACACTGGACATAGCGGCGACTCCGAAAGCAATCCGTAATAAAATCAAAAAAGGTACCGTTTGTTTTGTTAAAATCTGTTTTAATGTGACAAGTAATAATAATGATGACAAAACGCTTTATTTGTTGAAACAAATCAGCGAGCGTATTGCGTTGCGGCAATATCTTACAGCTAACCTTAACCAAATGGGAAAACGTGTTATGCAATTAAATTAAGATAAACCCATTAGTAAAATCACTTGCAGCTCCTATCAAATGTATCGTAACGTTAAAATCCAGCAGAAAATAAATCATTAATTAAAAAAGCAATAAACCTAGACGCTGGAAAGGGGGGGGGGGGAGAAATTTATAAGCGCCTGTTTAAGTGTTCCTTGAGCCTGCATTTTACCCCTCAAGCACGTAACATCCATTTGGGGACATGTATGGCGGCCGCCTAACAATCCGTAACATCCGATTTTGGATATCGCGCTCGCCGCTGCGAAAAATGCAATTTACGATTCGAATCGTCGTACTTTAATGCTTTCTGACCGCGGGACGACATGGCCAAATAATCTTTCATTCGCCGGCCAACGACGATAACATCGACCGCCGATTTAAAAACTCAGCATTAGACGTCAAAACAGCAGTGTCGATCGGCCCCCCCGCGGCGGCGTATAGGTTCCGCGAAGTGTTTGTTTTGTGAAGTGTTTTGTGGATATAAGTGCAGTGTATACCGGATAAAAGTAAGTAATTTCCCTTTTTAAGTAGTTTAGCCATTAGGATTATTCAATTTCCACAATCAATTTGCTGTTTTTCACGAATTTTCGAAGAAAACACTTTGTCAACAATGGCCAACAATGTGAAAAAATGGCCGTTTTTATTTTGTAATGTTTGTGAAATATCCCTATATATCGCGAAACATGACGTAATGTCGCTTTAATTTACTAATAAAATAGGTATTGCTTCATTTACATCCTAAGTTATCACATAATTAGGCGTATTTTGAACATTATATGTTGTTTTTCTAATATGGCTCGCGAAAATGAAACTTGTTTAGATAATTACTATGAGAGAAAAAAGTGCGATTTTCCATAGTTTTTCGATGAAATGTGACTCTTTGGAGTATAGTAATTAGTTATTAGACATATAATAAGTCTATGATAAGACAATATAATTGAAAAAATCTAACGAATTTTATATTATGGGCATTCAAAGTTTATTATTAGGTTCGAACGCGGAAACTCTCAAAACTTTAGATTTTTCTATAATATCAGACAAAGGTCAAAGTTCTGGTGTGATTTCTAAGAAGAAGTGATGTAGTAATAAAGTTATTTTGAAAGAATTTCATATAAAAAAATACCATAAGTAGTCACAAATTAAAAATTAAAAAATTTTTTTTTTACGAGAATAAATAAAATTTTTCTTGGCTGAATAAATAAATATTTTTTCCGTATTTTTGTATGCAAATAAGTAAAAAAAAAATATCGTTTTGGTAAAGCATTTAATAAAGAACATAACTGTATTTACAATTTTTGATATTTACAAAAACTGTATTTACAAAAAAATCGAAATGATTTTATAGGCGAGTTTTTTTCAGTTTGCCAATTTTGTAATATTTATTCATTATTATCTTAATTGTTTTACGAGATAAGGTTATAATGTTTTATATGTCAAATTTCAATGCGATCATTTTTCTCTTTATCTTTTTTTATTCCGTTTAGTGGTTTATAAGTTATGATCGTTTTTCTCAAGGCCGTTGACTCGCGTCGTTTTTTGCGCGCGAATATGTCGCGCGCAAAAGTGATAGGTGTTTTTACCTCGCAACGTGAGGGGTTAAAGCGATACAAACTCGTCCTGTCCTTATATGTGTGGGTAAAGCATTCCAGAGACAGGCTCCATGTACGGAGAAAGGGTGCGAGTAGAAATCACTGCTGTGACCAGTGATCTAGGGTAGTAGATTTTCTTCAGATCTCAGAGGGCGCCCGTGAGCTGATAGAGCATTGAACCTGCTTATGAGATAAATCGGAGCAGCCCTCTCCAAGATTCTGTAGAGCAAACCGACGACTCTCGTCGTCGGTTCTCTATATCTCTTTTCTCGGGTCGTCAGCCAGTCATATCAAATCGGACAAACAAGTCACGACGGTCTAACGGAAAGACTCTTATTTAGAACTTTTATTGGGAAAATAGTTGTGCGCTAATTTTAAGATCAATTTCTTGAAACCAGCTTTGACAATCACAGTATACCAAAATCATACAAACCTAACCCTTTTGGTGAGACTTTGCTGTTTTTCGACCGTATGTCTATCTATATCTGTATGTCACATTCGATTATCTCGGTCAGGATTATAACATTTCGTATAACATTTCGTATAGTTATTGAACTTTCTTCTATGTGCCTGGCCCAAGACAAAAGTGAAAAAAAAATTTTTTTTCAGTCAGATTAAATTAGATTTTCTATTCTTTAAAATAGGTAAGATCCTCAAACTAGTATCATGTAAAAAGCTTGTAATAAATACCATTTACAGTAGGTTGTATATTACTACCTATAGAATACTGTGACACGTCCGAGAGCGGTAAATTCGTCAATTGTATACTAAAGTAATGTAAGATAGCTGTTTTGCCGCATGCGCGCATCACCTTACCACCCATTAACTCCCCTTTTGAAGCCATAAGATGTAAGTTGCGGATATAGATTTTTTTCCTATGAAAGAGTTGATTATCCTATAGGAAAAATCTCTAAAAATTCATTCGAATAATATTTTCACATTTAATTTTCACAGAAATCGCTAAACAAATTGATAGCAACAGTGACTACTCCTATGAATCTTCCGAAGTGGTATGAATGTAATATTTTATAATTGAAATTATATCTTTAGAGCTATTTATCAAGTGCTTCCGTTTCTATTCCAGTCTGAAGCGGATATGTCCAGCGAAAGCTCAGCTGAGGAAAGCAGTAGCTCTAACGACAACGACACGACTATACCTATGAAGAAGCGACCGAACACTGCGAATATAGCCAAGAAAGTAGCGAAAGCACCGCAACGTACACTGAGAACGCGGCAGAAGAAAGAGGCCGACTCGGAGTACATTTTGAAATCCGATAACTACTTCTCGATGCACGGCAGCAAGAAGGTTCTTATTTTTTTTTTGCCATTGCCTGACAGCTCCGGCGTCAGTAGAGTTGCATTGCGCCATCCCAGACGCCATGCGGACCACTCATATGATCTCAAAATCATCATTTTTGCCGTTTTACTTTCCCGACACCAAGAAAAGTATTGTGAACGCGTTTAAAAAATATCGAGATGAAGATGGAAATATCCATTTTGACACCCCCTGAGACAAATAGGACCATTTCCAGACTGAAGTCTGGCTGCGAGTCTGTGTGTGTGTATTGCTCCAAGATAGCGCCTAAACGCTTCATCCGATTGAGCTGAAATTTGGCATGCAGGCATCATTCGGTCATGGCAAGAGTTGAAAAGATTGTAGTTGATATCGGTTAACCAGAGGGCGCGCTAGTCGTACCTCAATCTCGAAATATTGCAGTTAAAGATTTTAAATTCAGTACATAGATGCCTTGTTAGACCGAAATCTCGTTGTGAAATTTCAGTTAGAACATCTAGTATACAAGCGACACAATTAATATTTAAAGTCCGCTATACAAATGTATGGGGGAATCAAATATTTAAATTTGCGGCATCGCGCAACGTTTTGTTTGTTTTCTACTCTTTATTGTGAAATTTCACAATGGGCGGGTTTATTTGACAATCTGTTACATCCAACCCTACTATGAAATGGTTATATGTATATATGTGTGCATGTAACGTGTGTAAGTGTGTGTCTTGTTATTGCATTTCATCGACAGAGTTGAAAATGCAATTCCGTTAATTTGATCCCAACGGAAAATGGTGACCCAGCCGGGAATCGAACCCGGGACCTTACAATGTAAGATCAGGAGACCTAACCACTACGCCACCGGGCCGTACGAACGTGCATTTGAAATTTAAATCATTGCGTTGCCGCTTGCACGGTCACGCGCGCTTGTAATTCAGATGACGTCCTTGGCAAATTGGCGGGAAAGTCTTGGGGTGATGCTACCGATTTTTTGGTCTGCCGTTGTCCAGGTAGACCACCTTAACCCTTTGAGTATGATACGACCAAAATTGGTTCTGACACTTTTATCCGTTGCATCTGATACGACCAAAATTGGTTCCAGTCGGCGCGCGCGCTTTCGAACGCTTTGTTTACCATCGAAAGCATTTTGTCTCTTTCATGCGTATGGCAGATCGGGTACAGTATTAAATTCTCTCTGTTATCATGCGCCGCAGTAACAGCGCAGTCCATGTGAAGTATTATTACGGAACGCTCGAAGTCGAACGCACACATTCTTGAAACGTCAAATCCGCCATTACGTATGTCGGCATTTCAGAAACGGTTTTCGTGTAGATTTCGGTGTGTTTTTGAACGAATCGTAAGTAAAACCATTTCTACAACATCATATAGTCCCCCTAAACTGATTAGACGTACCGTTTATCGTGTATATAAAGTATTTCGGGTCTTTGAATGTCCGCGTCGCAAATGACAATGTCCGCCATTGAATATCGCTAAAATGTTTTCTTGCGATTCTTGGATAATTTCTCGTGATATCTCAGAAATTTATGGATATATAGCTCTGAAATATATGTGATTATGTTTTCCCGTTATATAACTTATGCAATAATAATGTTTTTTTTTATAATGGTTGATTTATCAAAACGCTTATGTTTTAGTATTCAAAGATTCGCGCTAAAAATACTAAAATTCGTGTTTTTTATCATTTTTTGCGGGAGGCTAATAGAGAATTCGAAAAAAAAATCGATATTTTATACGATAAAAACATAACCTCATTTTTTTTCGATAAAATTTCGTAATTTCATAAAAGTTGGATTTCTTTATATCGGGAATTATAGAATATATAAAATAAAGTAGAAAAGTATATATAACTTTTTTGACATAACTGCATATTTAGTGAAAAAAAACAGTTAGAAAGTTTTCGAATTCAATTTTGTTATTTTACAAAAAATGTCGTTATCCTTTCATCAATTAGATGGCATCATCGCGACGGGACAGAATCCTAGACCTGGTGGTGGAGCAGTCTTCTTCGGATGAGAGCAGCGATGGGAGCAGCATGGGCCCGGCGGAAGAACTTGGGATGGAGACCGATGAAGGAGCGGATGACGGAGCGGAGACGACTTGGGACCAGTACATTGGCTTTGGCTATATGTCGCCGCTTTATGAGATGTACTGGTTGAGTCCATCAGGCACCAAAGGCAGATGTAAGTATAACTAGAAGTGAATTACAATTTTATCATAAACAACTTAACATAACGGCCGATTAAACGGCCGGGGGCTAACGGGCCCATGATGAGGTGGCCACGATGACCCATGTCTTCAGGGTCGGTCACACTCACGGGTCAACACTAGTGATGGGCGTGATTCTCAATTTTCAATCGCGCAACGATCACGTTACTGGTATTTTATCACGCGTGATAATAACTGCTACTCGTGATTTTCGTGATTGTACTGAAATGTACTGTGAAACGTTAAGTAACGAAGTTTCGTCAATGTGATAACTGATAACAGAAACGCGCATTATATTTGCTTTATTGGTAATTAGAAGAATTAGCGTTCAGAAAGATTAACTCTCTCGCTCTTTTGGTGCTAAGCCGAGTTCGTCTTTCTGAAATAATGTAAGCCGCTTGTCGGCAAAACTTATTTTATTGCTAACAAATCATGAGCAAACTCATTTACATGAACGATTACGACGCGAGCGATAAGAGTGTCCAAATTCATGCCATAACAGTGTCTAAATTCATGCGATAACAGTGTCCAAATTCACGTTACGTACGAAATGAACGCGCCACTCATCAGTTATCGTCCAGCCGGCGCGGGCGTTCGTCAGAACGAACGGCGGATCACTGATCCACTGATCATATCACTGATCCACTGATCGCCGATCACTAGTGATTGAATTCGAATGAACGAAACCAAGTGAACGGTTCAATTCGGCGCTCACCGATCATCGTTCAGTGGCGCGCCGCGCGGTCGTTCAACGGCGATCAGTGAGAACGGCCAATCGATGTGATCAGTGATCGGTCGCGTCGTAGCGGCGCGCGCCGAGTGATGGCAACGCGGTGCTGTTCGTAGCCGTGATTCAACTAGCATGTTCTTTCGAATTCTCGTAACGCGTTCTTCGTGATTGCAAATATCACAGGTTATTGTTATTGCTATTCGTGATCACACCCATCACTAGTCAACACCCATCCGATGGCCTCCTCGCATGGGGTGCGAACCTGGGTAGGACACTGGGTCAACCAGTCTCCCCCGGGAATCAAACCTCTGGCGCTCCTGGACGGTCTGCGCACCGAGCGGCGCAAGCCAATCGATTGTGCTCTCCGACTAACAATCGGGGGAGTCTGGAAACTGTATTGTTTCCTATAGAGCGGGGGTGGTTGTGTACCTTATGGCGACTGCTCTTGAATTGACCATTGGCCATCCGATCCCGGTTCAGAGCCGGGCAAAGGACGCCTTGGTCCGCTATAGATTCGGTGTACTCCGTTTCACCGCTTCATAAGGGAGAGGACCGCGCAAGCGACCTCGAACTCGGAACCAATCGAGAGACCGGAGAAATCTGGTCACAATTGGTAGTTAGGGCGCGAGTGCCGCCCGCCAGGTAACATACCTGGCTACTCGCGGTAAGGCGTTGGCTTCTAACGGGTTGTGGCGTAGCTAGACGTTGGATTTTGTAAATGTCCAAAGTCTTCTACGCTCACTGCAGGGCGACAGAACGACTAATCGTTAAAACGTCCTGTGGTGACGGGCTCGCCCGTTGTAGATGACACCGCAAGATGTTAGTCAGAGTGCACAATCGATTGGCTTACGCCGCACGGAGCGCAGGTCGTCCAGGAGCGCCAGAAGGTTGATTCCTAGGGGAAATGTCGCAAGATGTCTTGACTGAATCGAGGGCTTTTCCGTTGTGTCGACTACTCTTCAGACTTCTGTATGATTTTATTATCATAGATTTATTATTAATTTTTTGTGTTTTTTTTCAAAATTTCAGCAACCTGTCGGATGCCCACCCAGATCTCCACCACTCACCGCCGCCGCCCGATCCCTTACTCGCTGCTGTCGTTAGAGAGGTATCAAAGTATTATAAAGAAATTGATTTGAAGATTTTATTACATACAACTAACGGACTTCTTGTATCTTCTAGACGTCTCCGCCATGGTCGCCTGGACTGTCCCGTCTGTTGTCGTCGCAGCTTAGAACGGTTTGTATATATAATAAATATAGTTTGGCAAATTGATTTTGGAGATTCACGGAATTCTTGTATCTTTTAGACGTCATCTCCGCGGTCGAGATCTCGCTCGCCACAGCCAGGACCGTCCCATCGAGTACCTCCACCTCTACCTTTTATTTTCTAAAATGCAATGTATTATCTTTATAATGGCTCGATTGATTGCGTTTCTTCGTAAACTAAAGTCCTGTACTATTGTAGTCCCGCAGAACTATTGTAGTCCCGCAGGTTATTCGCGTGTTAGTTTGATTTTACTATGTTCTTACGATCTAGATTATATGTACAACTTACGAGCTATGTTAGCTTCGATCTACTTTATATGTACAACTTACAAAATTTGTTAGCGAAGTAGAACTAATGTGGTAATTGTCTAAATTATTATGTTCAATGATTATCTTATTTTAGTTTCACACATATATTTTGTGATACATTTGTTTCAGTGATACATGTGATACATTTTGTGATACATTTCACACGGACGACTTTCTGCGCGTCGAATGTAAAATGAACGGTTGTCACTTTTCCGCACTAAAACTAACTACCGAAGATAAAGCAGCTGAATCTAAGACCGCTTGAAATGCGTTCAACCTTATTCCGACGGCTATAAGTTCGACAGAATCGTCGATCGTTCATTTCATATTCAGCTCTTTTGTGTTTTTTTTCTAAATTTCAGCAACCTGTCGGATGCCCACCCAGATCTCCACCACTCACCGCCGCCGCCCGATCCCTTACTCGCTGCTGTCGTTAGAGAGGTATCAAAGTATTATAAAGAAATTGATTTGAAGATTTTATTACATACAACTAACGGACTTCTTGTATCTTCTAGACGTCTCCGCCATGGTCGCCTGGACTGTCCCGTCTGTTGTCGTCGCAGCTTAGAACGGTTTGTATATATAATAAATATAGTTTGGCAAATTGATTTTGGAGATTCACGGAATTCTTGTATCTTTTAGACGTCATCTCCGCGGTCGAGATCTCGCTCGCCACAGCCAGGACCGTCCCATCGAGTACCTCCACCTCTACCTTTTATTTTCTAAAATGCAATGTATTATCTTTATAATGGCTCGATTGATTGCGTTTCTTCGTAAACTAAAGTCCTGTACTATTGTAGTCCCGCAGAACTATTGTAGTCCCGCAGGTTATTCGCGTGTTAGTTTGATTTTACTATGTTCTTACGATCTAGATTATATGTACAACTTACGAGCTATGTTAGCTTCGATCTACTTTATATGTACAACTTACAAAATTTGTTAGCGAAGTAGAACTAATGTGGTAATTGTCTAAATTATTATGTTCAATGATTATCTTATTTTAGTTTCACACATATATTTTGTGATACATTTGTTTCAGTGATACATGTGATACATTTCACACGGACGACTTTCTGCGCGTCGAATGTAAAATGAACGGTTGTCACTTTTCCGCACTAAAACTAACTACCGAAGATAAAGCAGCTGAATCTAAGACCGATTATGAATGAATGAATGAATGAATCTAAGACCGATTATGAATGAATGAATTAATGAATCTATCATTATAATATTTTAGTTTCACACATATATATTTTTATACCTAACGATGAAAAAATGATAGTGGTTGTAAAAAGTCTGTTGGCTAAAATTGTACTGTATTATCTTTGGTAGAGAAGGAGTCACGCCTACAAAGAGTCTTGTTCATCTGCTGCTGTGTATTTTCATTAAAAAACCAAGTCTGCAAAGTGCCATCTAAAACGTAATCAGTGTCATCTTGTAGAGGAAAAAAAACTGCATATAGTGATTTGACAGGATTTTCGACATGGACCATTGACGTAAGTCAAAAGTGCATTTAATAAAAGTGACAGACAGTGAATTAAAATTTAAATGTACCTACATTAACATTCCGACAAACATTCCAATCATTCCGATCGCTGACGTGTAATTCCAATCGAGTACCTAGAGATAACACTCTATTCGGACCGCCCAACGTGTGACACTTGTGGCGCAGTGGGCTAAATCTCGGTCGCTGCTGGAAATTAGTGGGTTCAATACCTGAGTCGGATTTTGATTTTTTCACATCATTTCTAACATTCGATTACATAATAATAACTTCAGCACAAGTAGCGCTATCTATAAAGGAGAATCTATCTACACTATAATTAAAAAAAAAATAATTAAAAAAAAAAAAACAGCGAGAAAGTGATAGCGCCATCTAGCGGCACTCTCATCAACTTCTAAGCGATATCCCCTCGTCGCGCCATCTACAATCGATTATTGGAAGTTTTCATAAAGCATAGTACACCGATTCGGTCAAAATGTCTGTACCATCGGGAATCGTTCTAAATTCATTCGAATGTAAAAAATGCGAGAGAACTACCACTATCCCGGAAGAAATATTAATATGTTGTTCCTGCAATGAATCTATCCATAATGGGTGTCAAACGAAAAAAGTCACTAAATTGAAGATGAAAACGTGGCGCTGTCCGACCTGCGTTGAGAAACCGCTAAAAAAACTACGTTCGCCATTGTCATTCAGCGCTACTAACGAATTTCGAAGCGACCCGGATATTCGTTCGTCCGTTAGTAAGCTCAGCAACCCTGGATCTCCACAGATTTACAATTATGTAACTCGAGAAGATATTCAAAAGATGCTTAGCGAATTCAAAATTAACATTGCCGGAATTGTGGAAGACAAACTCCTTATAAAATGCTCAGAATTGGCCGCTCAAAATAATTCCATTCTACAAGCCATCCAATTAATGTCGGCCAAGTATGATGACGTCATGAAGAGGGTTAATGACGTTGAGGAAAAATGTGCTGCCATAAAGTATATTAAGGAAAAGAATGAAACCCTAACAAAGCGGGTGACTTATCTCGAAGAAAAACTTGATGCAATGGAAAACAAAGGTTCCGAAATGGAAATCGAAATAAGGGGTCTACCGGAGTCTCGTCAGGAAGATCTTCAACAGTCACTGATTGACATAAGCAGTACTATAAATAGCTCAACCGACATGAAGGATGTAATCACAATCCAACGGAAACCTCACTCTGGTGCTCAGGCGGGTGGCCCAAAACCAGTTATTGTGAAATTTTCCAGACAACAGCATCGCGACAATTTTATCTTAGCTTTAAAACAATTCAATAAAAAATGTAAAAGTAACTCAGAGAAGTTGAATACATCCCATTTAAATATTGCCGGTGTACCAAAGCCCATTTACATATCCGAACACCTATCTCAGCGTACGAAATACCTATTCATGGCCGCAAGAAAATTTTCTAAAGATAATAAGTTTTCATTCTGTTGGTGCAAAGGTGGCGGCATTTATCTAAAAAAAGAAGAAGGAGCTAAAATATTTCGTATCCGAAGTGAAGAAATGCTCGCCCATATCATCTAATCATTGGCTTTCGTTTCTCTTAAAACTATATACGGAAAAACTCTATTTTATGTTAAATGTTAAACTTTATTATACAGCTATTACTTTAAAGAAGACATTATTCTATCGAATTATTCTTATATTTTTCACTGTATTATTATGTTGTCAAAATGTTGTTATATATATACTTATAAGTGTGTATTTTGTCACGTATTTGGTGAGTATTTATTATAAATATATACGACTTATACTCACAATTTTTATATCTTACAAATTCAGCCTTTACAAGTATTCTACTATACACGTATTTTCAAGTACACCAACGCAATTTGCCATTATTTTACCTTCCTTGCTAGATAAGTATGTTTTACTAGATGCTCATACCAGGCACAAATATTTATCAAAATGAATGATCTGGCCTATTCGTTAGATGAACTTCAGCAAATTACTTGCGAGGTATTCGACTGCTTGGAGATGTGCAAAAAATTTATTAAAAATATCAAAGGCATTAATATCCTCACTATGAATATTCGGAGTATAAATAAAAACTTTTCCGATTTTCTACTGCTTTTGCATAGTTTCGACTACCTTTTCGACGTTTTAATATTGACCGAATGCTGGATTAATGATATGTACACTCCAAAAATCATAAACGGGTTCACTTCTTATTTTTCTAATGGCATTAGGTTACAGAATGATGGCGTAATTATCTATGTAAAATCTAAACTGCAGGGGGTAGTAACGGAAAAAATGGTTGACGAATCCAACTGCCTTCATCTGCTGCTAGATGGACGCATTAACATATTCGCAATATATAGATCTCCGAGTTATCCTAATTTAACACGTTTTTTGCTATCATTAGATAGGCTATTAGAATTGTATACTAGTGAGTCTAATCTCATCGTAACCGGAGACTTAAATATAAATATCATAAATGATAAACACCGGCAAGCAGATGACTATCTGGACATGATGGCTCACCATGGTCTTTACTCCGCTATTGATAAGCCAACCAGAATTGATGGGTGCCATATTAGCTGTATTGACCATTTCATGGTAAAGTCGAAACTTCAGGTGAAATCTTTTATTTATGAAGCATGTATTACTGACCACTTTGCCATTGGTATATGTATATCTAAAAACATGAATAAAACTTTAAAGAAAAATATTATCAAAAAAATAACTAATAAAGAACTCTTTTTAGAAACAATTAAAGCTATGGATTGGAATCCAGTTCTTCAAAATTGCAATACTAACTTAGCAGCTGAACTTTTCCTGAATAACATTACCCTTGCCATTAAACTTGCGTCTACAGAAAAAAATACAAAAATTAGTCGATCGAAAATTAAAATCAAACCCTGGATAACGGATAGACTATTGTCATGTCTTAGGAAACGTGATAAAATTCATAAAATGATAAGATGCAATCCTAATGACATACAACTCCTAACTTATTATAAAAAATACCGTCATATATGTAAAAGGCTCATTGAAAAGACAAAGGAAAATTACTACAAAGAAAAGCTTAAGGAAGTAAATGGAGATCCAAAAAAAACATGGAACATTATCAAGGACATAGCTTATGGTAAAAGTGAACAGAGACCAATACACTCAATTAAAATTAACAACGAAGTAAAAACGATTGATCAACATCCTAAAGAAACCTTAAATTACATCAATAAATATTTTGTCACTATTGGAGAAAACCTAGCAGGCCATATTCTTAAGAATCTGAATAGTACTGAGACCGCGTTGGCGGACGCCATCGATATTACGCAGAAAAAACCGTCTTTATTTAAATTCACTCCAACTAATATTGACGAGGTCAGTAAAACAATTAGAAGCTTACAATCTAACTGTGCTCCTGGTTATGATGGAATCGATGGAGATTTGCTTAAGATTGCTATTGACTACGTCTCAGAGCCCATAGCTCACATAATAAACCAAAGCTTTATTACGGGTGTCTTTCCGAATTGCCTTAAATCAGCCAAGGTACGGCCTATACATAAATCAGGGAGCACTGACAGTATTACCAACTATAGACCAATCTCCTTACTAAGTATAACCTCGAAAATTATAGAAAAAATTGCTAAATCTCGGCTTGTATCATATATTGAGTCGGCAAAATTGCTCTCCAACAATCAGTACGGCTTTAGGCAGGGTCGAGGAACCAACGATGCGATTAATTCTGTAACTGAATATATAGCAAAAAACATCGATAATGGCAAGAAACCCATCGCTACGTTCCTCGACTTGTCTAAGGCATTTGATACTGTATGTCATAACATTTTACAACGTAAACTATTGAGTTACGGCATAACTGGCAAGGAGAATCAGTGGTTCAAAAATTACCTAGAGGACAGATCGCAGATCACGGTAATCGATGGAATCGAAAGTGATAATGCAAAAGTTCGATATGGCGTTCCCCAAGGCAGTGTCCTCGGCCCGGTCCTCTTTCTATTGTACGTCAACGAGATATGTGACCTGCCACTCGGGGACAACACACGGATCGTCTCTTTTGCAGATGACACTGTCCTGCTGACGGTAGCCAATTCATGGAAAGAAGCTTTCGAAAAATCGCAGATGAATCTAGACATTGTGAAAGGTTGGCTAGATAGACACGTGCTGACGCTGAATGCTTCAAAGACTAAAATGGTCTCATTTGGATTGCGATCAGACGTTACAACAAGCGAATTCCAACTAAAGGTTCACTCTATCAACTGCTCTAAGCCACCCAACTGCGCCTGCCCGATCGTTCATAAAGTAGGCGAGATTAGGTATCTTGGTTTGACCATTGATTCCAAGTTAACCTGGAAGAACCAACTAAATGAACTTACATCACGCACTCGAAAGTTAGTATACGTCTTTCGTGAGCTACGTAATATTCTGGAAAAACCGACGTTAAAAATTGTGTACACGGCGCTTTGCCAAAGCTTATGGATGCACGGTATCATTGCATGGGGGGCCTGTACGAAACAAGTACTTGAACCACTGGTTAAAGCCCAGAAATTATTATTGAGGGTTACTTACAGAAAACATCCCCGCCATGACTCTGACCTGCTGTTCAGCGAAGCAAGTGTTTTGGATATTCGTCAGTTGTTCGTGAAACAATGCCTAATACATTTTTACAAGACCTTAGAGAAACGTTCCCGAAGCCAGCAGCAAAGACCAACTAGAATGGCTGAAGGGACGAACTATGTAATTCCTCACGTACATACAACCTTTGCCCAAAGACAGTTGTATTTCATCGCCCCAAAAATTTTTAATACTTTAGAAGAGTCAGTAAAAAATGTTCAAAATATACAACAATTTAAGATAAAAGTAAAAAAATGGCTCCTTTACGAAGTAGGTCGTACAAAGACTGAAAATGAATTGCTTCATACAATAATTTAAAATATGTGTGTGTGTGTGTATTATTATATATGTATGTATATATGTTTGTATGTGTATATGTGTATATATGTATGTTACTAACCCTTTATTATATATATTTGTATTAATATGTTTACTATTTTATGCCATTTTATTTCTTAATTTTCTTTTTTTCAGCTTTTTTCTTATATTTTATTTCTTTATTCATTATCTTAGTGTTAGTATTGAAAGTAGTCTATTAGTCAGTACTACTCAAACGTCACTACTACTACAAAAACAAAGGCTATATATTTCGTATGCCCAGATACAGGCTGTTCGGTCTAGTTGGGCATTCGTCTAGAATGATCGTATGGGATGTATTCATTTTCTTATTACTTATATAAATAATTACAAATCATATCTGTACGATCTCACTGTTAACTCTATACCAAGTTGTAACAAATAAAAAAAAAAAAAAAAAAAAAAAAAAAAGGTATATTATGTAATTGTTTTGTATACCTAACATTAAAAATAGGTTTCCTCTTGATTTGCTTACTGATTCTTCTCAGAGTGGCCATTTTCGAATCAGTTGTAAGTCATAACAAAAAAAAATAATGTTTGATTTGTGGGAAAATCGTGTTTTATTTCTTCGTATGATTTTTTGGTAAATATTTTTTTTTTGTATTTTTGTAACAAATTTTTTTTTTTTTATAAAGTTTATACGTAAAATAATGAAAGAATTTATATTCTGCAAAGATTGCATAACAAATTATGTTATTACAACCACTGCAAATTTTATCGATATTATCAAATGTGTTTGCCCATCACTAGCGGCTTTCAGCTTTTTGTATGGGAATTATTGCAAACTTCCAGTATTATTTATTATTATTTTTACTATGAAACGTGACTGTTTAGAGTATAATAATTACTTATTGGACATATAACAAGCGCCAATATTTCAATAAATTTCAAAAACTATTAAAGACTTCGGAATTATGACGGTTCAAAAATAGTACTGCTTTTTTGAGGACAGATTTGAAACATATTTAGTTTTCTATATCTATAAAACAAACTGGAGGTTTTTGTTCTATTTATAGCATAGTATGATATAGTAGTCGACTGATTTCAACACAATTTCAAATAAAAAGAGCCTCTAATCATTCATAAATAAAACATACATAAAAAAAATACTCGACGATTCATCAAAAATTTTCGTGGTTTTCATGAGCTAATATCTAAATATTTTTGTATGCTAATAAGTAAAACGAAATAATAGTTTTGATAAAGAATATAATACAGATGACGTAAGTATTTACAATTTCTAAATAGACTTCCGTATTTTCTCGTAACACAATTATACGGCAGAAATGGCGAGTTTTTTTCACTTCTTTGAAGTTCTCATATTTATTCATAATTATCCAATTGTTTTACAAAATGATATTTCAATATTCTATATTCGAAATTTCAATGCCATCATTGTGCAGTTGTTCTTTTTATGATTGGTGTAGTAGTTTCGTAGTTATAGTCCTTGAAGTCGAGCGCCGTCGATGTCGCCGAAAATCCTGCAAAAGTGACAGATGATTCCATGAAAATACCCATTTACTCCAAGGGTTAACACCCCCTAATTTTCTCTGAGCCTTCGACCCCTTGAAAGACGCCCCTGAAAGCATCGCCTATTCTAAACCTTGGAGAGCCAGCCATGGGAATGAAACTCACGATGGCATTTTTTTTGGACCCTCGAAGATTTGTTTGTAGGGGGTGTTGGTGCACCCATACTAATGTATAACGGTGGCTTATTCAATGAAAGTGACTTTTCTGCATATAATTGCATTATATTAATACATTATATAAAAATCAGGATAAATAAATAAAAAAATAAATAAATAAATATAGGCGGCTGTGAATCGTCACAGCTAAAAAACCACCGATTGGCGCGAATGGCCATCCAGGGGAAAGATTGCAGTTAAGAAACTGGAAAGATGTCATAGTAGAATGATCATTTTTATAAAAATGTATTTATTTCTAATTTTTAACCCTTGGAGTAAATAGGTATTTTCATGGATGCATCTGTCTCTTTTGCAGGATTTTCGGCGACATCGACCTTAAAGTACTATAACTATGAAACTACTACACCAATCGTAAAAAGAACAACTGCACAATGATTGCATTGAAATTTCGAATATAGAATATTGAAATATCATTTTGTAAAACAATTAGATAATTATGAATAAATATGAGAAAGTCAAAGAAGTGAAAAAAACGCGCGACCAGATCTGGTCGTATCATACTCAACGGGTTAAGGATATTTTAATTTATTTTATATAAATCACAAGCACAATCACATTACAAACTATTCCGATTTCTAGAACATGTGACTCACTGGGCAAAGTGTGTAACCTTGTCTAGCGACAATACAATGCTATTGTAACCATGTTACTGTATTAATTTACAGATAGTGACTTCAAATCACACGATGGAACGCCTGAAGAATCCTCAACTAACCGAAGACCACCTCCAGGACATGATGGAAAATGTATCAATTTCCGAAGAGCACATTGAGGCGATTGACGATCTGAACACCGAATACAGCAACTCCTTCGATAAATGGATATATTACATGAGCGAGGGCTATAATATCTTGGCGTACGGTCTCGGTTCGAAGAGGGACGTCCTGCGAGACTTCATCCAGTACGCTTTTTTGTCGATCGACATTCCTTGCTTCGTCGTAAACGGCTACTTCCCAGGGTTGACCATCAAGGACGTTCTGCGATCGATAATGGTGGACCTTCTCCAGATGCCGAGCGCTCCTTCCAACGTCTTTGAAGCGGTGAACGCGATCGACAAGCATTTGAGCACTCACGACGCTCAATTCGCACTGGCGGTGCATAATATCGACGGCCCCACCCTGAGGAATGAGAAAGCGCAGTATTTACTTTCCAAACTCGCCTCTTTAAAGAATGTTTACTTTGTTGCGTCGATGGATCATATACGGGCACCGCTATGTAAGTCTTTATCTCTACTTTTATAGCTGCTGTATAGGGAGAGTGATAATAAGAGGAGGCGTCACCATAGTGGCTTAAACTTATAAAATACCTTTGTGCAATGGGCCCTGGTGCAAAATTAAACAAAAGGCCCCTCCCCGGGCCTTATGTGTACTATGTAACAAACTATAACACAGGTATCAGTCCAGAACAGACTGTGGTCTAGTGGAGCTGATAAAATCCATCAAATCTGTAATTTTTTGCTTCACAAACAATGATTAGGTATCTTTTAATTTCTACCCTAACTTGTCAACATTGTAAACTTTCATTTTGGAATTAAATAAAAAAAAAAAATATTCTGATGAAATCAGTGCTTGGCTGCTTACCGGGGTGTTACAGCCGATTTTTTTTCTAATCTTTCCAGTTTGGGGCAGCTCGAAACTCAGGAGCTTCAACTTTAGCTGGTGGGACGTGACCACTCTGAAGCCTTACTTGGAAGAGACCGTAAACGAGAACCTATCCTTGGTCCACAAGGCGGGCGCTTTAGCGTTGTCCTCTCTGAAGAATGTATTCCTGTCTCTGAATGCTAAAGCGCGCGGAATATTCTTTATAATTGCCAAGAAGCAAATCAACGGGACGAAGACTTCACACTATCAAGGTAAGAATTTGCTCAAAATGTTCTGTATCATACATATATTTCAGAATATATTACATTAATCAATAATAATAAATACAAACGGAGCTGCTATGGAATTCACCGACCGGAGTCAGGCCCACCATAATACTATTATTATACTTCTGAGGGGTGAGCAGTGGACTCTCGACTAACGACCGGCTGTGGTAGATTTAAGACAGGTGTCTTGCCACATGTGAGCATTAACTTTACCACTTATTCACTCCCCCTTCGAAGCCATAGAATTTGAGATGCGGAAATCGCACTTCAGTCTAACCTGGCACAGTATACCGACTTAGAAATGTAGATGCACTCTCAAGTGGCAAGGCGTTACGGGGATAGGGTGCGAGGGATATGTTGCGGCAAATGCCTGAAGTTAGCGTTACGCGGGTGTGGGTTTTCAAATTTCTCGAATGTTTGAATCTGCATTGGCGGAGTGATGACCATATGGCGGCCATCTGCGAATTTCGTTCAAAGTAAATTTTATAGTCATAATGATGAATTCGGACCAATATATTAACATTGTATGATACGGGAGCTCCACAAGATCTATCCTTCTAACGAGGGAATTTTTCAACAGGATCTCGCCCCATGCCATTCTTCAAAAAAGTGAAACAGTTGTTCACACAGAGCCAAATTACTGTACGTGAATGGCACGGAAACTCCCCGATCTCAACCTCATCGAAACCACTGGGTCATTTGCAATAAACGGCTCTCCAAGATAAATTGTACAATAAAAACAAAGATTTGATTTATTTGATTTCACGATGATGAACTGAAAGGAAGCTGTCAAAACTTGGTAAATTCTATGCCTACAATAGTGATAGGTGCTATCAACGCAAAAGGAGGACATATTCTGTATTAAAACTAACAATCTATAACTACCAGTAATGTTTTTGAACATAGAAAAATACTCTGTTCCAATTAATTTGCACGGTACTGTATGTAAGTCAAGAGTTATACATTCGTATTTGTCGCTATCAGTATTGATTATATAAATAAAATACAATAAAATACAAACGGAGCTGCTATGGAATTCACCGACCAAAAATCGGGCCCATCATATATAATTATTACACTTCTAGGAGGTGAACGGTGGATTCCGGACTAACGACCGGCTGTGGTAGGTTTAGGACAGCTGTCTTGCCACATGTGAGCGTTCACCTTACCACCCATTCACTCCCCATTCGAAGCCATAGAATTTGAGATGCAGAAATCGCGGTTTTAGATAATTTTTCTAGAAAGGAGTTGATTATTTTCCTGGAGAGACCAAGATCTTTAAAAAGGTGAAACAAAGATTTAGCTGGCAGGCCACGAGCGCCTACTTCCACCGCGTGAAGGTGAACAGTGAAGCCGTTCCGGGTGACGGCATTTGCGAGATCATGGTATTTATTTAATTTGTACTCGTGGTCTTTTGGGAATTATTTGATTCCCATGGAACGGATATTTGATATTTGATTCCCATGGTATTAGATTGCTCAGCTCCGTATGACATTTTGTCAACCCTTTTTTGGCGGTGAAATGCAGGTGGCACTGGTAGGATTGACGGCAAAACTAATAGCAATTTATTTAGCCATCTATAATAACATTGATATTTATTTATTTTTTTATAAAGGACCGATTGATTTTAAAAATTTAGTTTTAAGATCAACGCATTTCATATGCCAACGTCAACAATTCGCCATTTTCTATAAACACGGCGAATTCCCGTAAACCGTTTTCAAATTTTAAAAACGCACGAAATAGATTTTTAGTAAAACTTGAATAATTCGTTCATTGATTCTGATTGTCGCCATGGTATTTGCTTTATATTTAAAAATCTACATGTATTGACACCAACTTGCTACATGTATTGAACCAAACCAACTTTACTTACTTAAATATATTTTATTTTTAATGGATATTTTCTAAAATATTATAATTATAACAGCCTATAGCACCAAATAACGGGATAACACCAATTTTCATACATAACTACTAATAACATATTGTATCGCTTATTTACAATATTAGATAGCTCAATGGCCTGTTTTACTGGTAGGTATAAATACATTAAAATGTAACTTGGAATTGCACATTTGAGTACCCATTTAGTGACACAGAATTGTATTAAATGCTATTTTAAGGGCATTCAGTATTTGTGGTATTAGATTGCTCTACTCCTTAGTAAGATTTGGCAACCTTTCTGCGCAGGCGAAATGCAGGTGGCGCTGATAGCGTTGACGGTGAAACTAATAGCAATTTATTTGGCCATCTATTATAACATTGTTTTTTTTTTTTATTCCTTTGTGATCTTGCAATCTGCCCTGCCTCAGGCGTGTGGGCATTTAGCTAGAGGTTATGTATTTGCTCTGTCATGAATGGTATTCATACTATTCTCCTTATGTTTAAATAAGATCTTGAGGGGCTCTTCTCTTTAGTCTCTTGAAGGTGCGAGTGGTTTTGTCCATTAATTTGCAGGTCAGGTTGTTTGGATCATTTGCTATTCGTTTTGCGTAAGATTTGAGCTAGTATGATGTTTCTTGCTTGACGGTTGGTATCTTCAGGTCGCGATGAAGTTGACAATTGGTGATATACCATGGAGCGTTTGTTATCATGCGCAGCATTTTGTTTTGAAAACGTTGCAGTATTTCTATGTTGGAGTTTGCTGCAGTGCCCCACAGCTCTACTCCATAGGACCATACGAGTTTGAGGACACATTTGTAGAGAAGGAACATTGATAATAAATGTTTTTTTTTAATGGACTGATTGATTAAAAAAAATTATAATTTAAGCAATGATAACAATAATAACATTCAATTATTAGTGCAAATAGCATTTTTTATATAGGCTGATTACATCACATAAATAATACGGAGAGATAGAATGCCATATTATCTGAAATGCTGTCTAATTGAACTTTAAAGTGTAAGCGTATTGAAATACCAAATTAATAATTGATAATAATCAAATAAGCAAATAATAAGAGTTATGATTTAAAAAATCTATATTATTATTTTATACCGTATAGGCGTGTTTTGAGCACCATATACAGTGCGCCGCAGTACTGTTATACCACGAAAGTCGCTGTATTGAACATATTAGAAGATTAATCAATTTTTAGAACTATGAGTTGAGTTATCTACACGTTGAGTTACGTAGTAAAATCCTGGTTGCCAAATTTTAGTAAGACATTGAGCGATTCTAATACGCTATATAATCAATGCTAGAAGTGACAAAGATGTCATGATGGCTATTAACATCAATCAGAATTTTCTATCCATCTTTCCAGGGTTGCCGTACCAAGAATTGTACTCGTTAGCCAGAGAAGGTTTTCTGGTGAGTTCAGACTTTGCTCTGCGCACGCAACTCACCGAGTTCATAGACCACAAGCTGATCAAGATGAAGAGATCTGTCGACGGAGCTGAACACCTGCAGATACCAATCGATAATAATTTACTTCAAGTATTTATGGAACAGCAAGAAGAATTATGATTTCTGGCTCGTTTTTACGTGTATTATTATTTAATTAGGTCCTATTTAAATAATTTAAATTATAAAACAATTTTACAAATTATTCTGTTTTACTTTACCGGCCTACCAACTGAAGAGACTGGAAAGTATTGTGAACGCGCTTCTGAGTGTCTTCCTTCATGATAGCGCCGAAACGCTCAATCCAATTAAGCTGAAATTTGGCACGGAGCTATTATTTGATCATAGCAAGAGTTGAAAAGGTTGTGGTTAAAATCGGACCACCAGGGGGCGCCCGAGAGAATGCGCTCATCGATTTTATTTATGAAATTATTATTCAGCTGAAAACAGTCCTTGGCTACTTGCCGGGAAAGTTTTGGGGTGGCACAGGTGGAGTACCTTAAGAGGATGTGCCATAGTGCAAAATTAAATAAAAGGCCCCTCCCCTTTACTCACTTACATTCATTATGGCATATAGGATGTAATTACTGTATACCTAGCTACATTACATATTTACGTATATATTGGGTCCGATTGCGTTTCTTTGTGAACTAACTGAAATAGATAGAGCGGAATATGAAACAAACGATTGTCGATAAAAACTACCCGTTGAACTTATACTCGTCCGAATAAATTTGAACACATTTTGTGCAGTTTTAGATTCAGACGTTTTATCTTTGCTGGGTAGTTTTAATGCGAAAAAGTGACAACCGTTCATTTCACATTCCGCTCTAGCGTATTGCCCTGTCTCGTTCACACAAACTAATTTCCGATTTTAGTTCACGAAGAAATGCAATCGAGCCCATTGTAGCTACATTATAAATAGGCGTATTCTTTGGGGGTATTTCCACAAATATGCTGTGGAACAAGTTCCCAAGAACTTCAGCGGGTTCCCAAGAACTTCAGCGGGATCACAAAGAAACATTGTTGCAGGAGAATTTTCAAAACTGTTACTTTAATTTAATTACTTTACTGTTAATTTAATTACTGAATTATATTTATCACTTTTGAATGTTGGTGAGAAATAAAAAAATACACTGCTTACTTGTTCTTATAAATGCTTACTTGCTCGTAATGATTCACCTCCCTAGAAAGATGCCGGCTAATTAAAACTCAGTGGGCTCGATTGCGTTTCTCTTGATCTAAAATCGGAAATTAGTTCGTGTAAACGAGACGGAGAAGTACGTCAGAGCGGAATGTGAAATGAACGGTTGTCACTTTTACGGATTAAAACTACCCACTGAAGATCAGCTAAATCTAACGCCGCACAAAATGATTTTAAACTTATTCGGGCGTCTATAAGTTTGACAGGTAGTTTTGGTGCGGGAATATCGACGACAGTTCATTTCATATTTCGTTCTAACGTATTGTTCTGTCTCGTTCGGTTGAACTAAGTTCCTATTTTAGTTCGCAAAGAAACGCAATCGGGCCCACTGTATACTTAAATATACTGCAGCAATAGCTCAAATAGCTTAAAGCCTTATAAAGTCTAAATCCAGCACTGGATACGTGCATTGTAAATCACCAGGTCTATTATATAAAATGCCATCTTATTATATGCTTTTACACATTTTATCAAAATTGCCACCTTTTATTTTTCATCTTGCCTGTATCCACCAATTCAACATCTGCATGTTTCGTGCTAAGCATGCTAGCATCTTTTTTGTCTTTCCATTTCAATGGCAATAAACCCCGACAGGAAAACTTTTTGTTTCTCCTTTTTTCAAATTGAATGAAGCAAGCTCTTTTGCCATGTGCTTTCTGTATTTTCGGATAGTTCCGACCATTCGTAACATTTTTTAGTAAATTTGAAAATAGTTGTGGCGATGAATACGTGGCCTTTATTTAGAATAGGTTGACAACACTTTCAGAAGAACTCTCCGATTATCCTTACCAACATAGATTTTGAAGCGAACACAGTAACCCGATGATACTGTCATGCCAAACGAGTATCAGCTGTCAAAATGTACCCAAAGGGTTAACTAACATGTCTGTTACTGGGCGTTGTCGATCACAAGGGCAATCATTACCTTGCATATGTCGTGGAGATTGAGCGTAGAGTGGATCAACACACGCAAAAATAGTTGACACTGCTGCGAGAATTGTCTTCGGCTGCCTCAAACTACTCCCATCGAGAAGCTTTATACGCCTATCAGTATCGCTCCCTCTGCAATACATCGTGATGTCCTGGCTGATTCTGAACGCCTAAACGCGATAAGTCGACCCAAGACACCCACTACACAAGCGAGAACCACACCATGATTGTCTCAAATCGCAAGTCATTCTTAAGCCGCACACAACCAATCCAAGGCAGTCAATCTTTGAAATGCAACAATCGATGGAGGTCTTCACTAGGCGAGGACGTAAAGGAAGAGATCTGGCGTAGTCTCAACAGACTGTGGGTGAGTATGACAAGATGCCGAGCCAATCTCGTCCGTTGAGGCTACACAGATATTCCAATACGCGATGAACACTGCAAGTTGAAGACCAGGGTCGAACCCCATCACACACACCAGGACCTACAAGAGACGAACGACAAGGTCATCCGGGCCGGATACTTTTAGAGAACATATCCTAACCTGGCCCGGAGACATTAAAGAACAAACCTTGCCGATCACAAACAGCATGGCAGCTCCATTCGTGAGCTCGTAGTCGAAAATAAAACACGGATCATTTAATTTTTTACTATTTATTTATAACATTGTGCATTTTACAGTTAATGTAAAGAAACACGCTGTCAATAATTGTTTTTTCCTCCGTTTTCATTATTTTTCTCGCGCTTGCATTATAGAAATCTATAAAAATTGTATAATATCTCAACGGCCTCATTCCTCCAACTGATATAATAAAAAGTTTTAATCTCTAAATTACAACAATTGGCTAAAATCAACATTGACTGACAGCCTGTCACTACAGGGGATCGGAGAGATACGAGAGAATCAAAACGTGTTGGTCAATTTTATTCTTAAAAACTTCGGAGCGTTTGCATAGATAACGTCTTTTCTTCGGCATACATACATAATATGTACATCATTAAAATTGTATAAATTATTATTTTTTTATGTTAAGTATACATACGCTCCAGGTCTCAAATTTGTACAAAAAAAAACATACTGAATCTTCGTTTCTTACTGCATAATATAATCTAAAATTTGGAAAAATGAACAATCGCAAAATATACAACGGCGACGAATCCAGGGCACCAATACAAACCTTAATATCTCGGAAACTAACAATGCTAGCGTATTCAAATAAAAAAAAATATAGACTATTTATTACTACTCAAATTAAATTAATAAAAATAGAAAATTAAATTAATTAAATTAATAAAAAATCTTGATTGCTGTAAAGCAATACCATCAAAAAGGCTAAAAACAAAATTAATTATTTTTTGAAAATCAAACTATAAATTCACTGCATTTGTTTGTTCTGTCATAAAACAAAAATTATAAGGAGTCTCTGGTCTTCAATATTCATTATTAACCTCTGGGGCACCAAAAAGGCTGATAGGCCTTTTGCAGTTGACAGATTGAAGTAGCCGGTTTGGCTGGCCTCCATGTATTTTATATAATTATATAATATACATGACAAATAGGTTTAATTATTAGGCTAACCGCGCACTACATTAAATTCCGTACGTTTCATTTTTGGAAAAACTCAATAAATCACAGGAAAACGCGCAAACTATGCAAAAAAAACCAGTCTGAATTTAAATTCTGTGGATTGCTACAAGATTGGCTGCGGTGCGTCACCGGATGTGCTTTTACATACTATGGAGTTATATAGAGCCGCAGCGCACTGCGGAAATTATTATGCAGAGACTTGCATGCATAGACAACGAATTACTAAAACAGTAGAACTCCAATTATCCGAACTCCGACTATCCGAATCGCTGATTATCCGAAATTAACATGGAAAACAAATTAATACCGAAACGTACTGATTGTTGATAATGCACCGACTCATCCCACCGAAAAAGGGAACAGCCAGTTTAAAACAATCCTTTTACTGCAAAACGTCACAAGCTTGTTGCAACCAATGGACCAATCTGTTATAGAAACCATGAAACGCCATTTCGGACAACTTTTAAGGAATCTTTGGGTAGAGGGCGAAGACAATGAGGGTGTTGGCGAACCACAAAAAAAATATTTTAAAAGATTGACCTTAATGTCTGAGTTGAAGCAGACACGGGACCATAAGCTCTTTTTCTTTAAAAATAGTTTTTTTAATGTGCATACAGTAATTAATTAAAATATACCCTATTTTTGGGAAAATCCAATTATCTGAATGGGGTCCGGTCCTAATTGATTCGGTTAATTGAAGTTCTACTGTAATTTCAAAAAATTCCACCGTAGTGCACGGACTGCAAAAATTCGATGTTTTTTCCAGTCAAGCGTAAAAAACATACCGCAACACACCGTAGTGCGCGCATTGACCTTAAGTAACAAGAGAATTCATTTTAAAAAACTAATGTTAGCATTTATATACAAAATCGACCAAAAAAGGTGCAGCGCCATTTTTGCGCCCGAAGCCTGGCTTCAGTGGTAATTATTGAATAAGCTAGCATTCTTAGTTTCCAAGATATGAAGGTTTATGCTGGTGACTCTGACTTATTGCTCCAGAGTGTATCATCAATCTTTACGAGGTTAAGTCAATAAATCTAAATATAAAGCAAATGAATTGATGTAATGATTTTGGAATAATGCTTGCATTCAGTTTTACATATTATTATCATCTTCACTCCTAAAAGCAGATTTACATTGAGTAAGTTAGACTTCAAAGTCAACATGTCAGTACTGACCTGGAACTGCCATTGTTTAAATCGATTTTAAGTCAGTACAGCGGTCGCATTAGCACCGACTTCAATATTCTTGGTATATATTTTGAGGTTAGTTCACTCCCCCTGCCAGCCGCGCCAGCAGTACTGACCTTGTATAAACACCAAAGTCAGTAATTAGTCAATCCCTGGCACTGCGTTGTTGTAGGGTGACATGACGTTGTAGGTTGTTAAAAAAAAATAACTAGCAAAAATGACACATTTCGTTCGTTTTTTAAATACTCTTCTGCTTCTGCATTTTTTAAATGCTATCTCGGAAGATAGCACTAATCGTAGAATAAACTGATCCATGGGAATCAAATATCCTAAAAGACCACGAGTACAAACTAAATAAATACCACGATCTCGCAAATACAGTCACCCCGAACGGCTTCACTGTTCACCTTCCCCGCAGTGGAAAATAGCGCTCATGGCCTCCCAGCCAAATCTGTTTCACCTCTTTAAAGATCTTGGTCTCTCCATGGAAATAATCTTTTTCCACGGAAATATTGGAAAATAACCATTTAAATACCACGGAAATACTACAAATACTCTTTAAAGATTTCGGTCTTTCCAGGAAA
Source organism: Micropterix aruncella (assembly GCA_944548615.1). Classification (NCBI taxonomy): domain Eukaryota; kingdom Metazoa; phylum Arthropoda; class Insecta; order Lepidoptera; family Micropterigidae; genus Micropterix; species Micropterix aruncella. The sequence goes on from OX155955.1 coordinate 2,130,325, forward strand.
ATAATCAACTCTTTCCTAGAAAAAATATCTAAAACCGCAATTTCTGCATCTCGAATCCCATGGCTTCGAAGGGTGAGTGAATGGGTGGTAAGGTGACGCTCACATGTGGCAAGACAGCTGTCCTAAACCTACCCAGCCGGTCGTTGACTATGCAGATGTACTAAACAAACTTGAACGTTTGCAAAACGTATGCTCACGATTCATCTTCGGTCTACGTAATTATGATCAGGTGACCGAATATAGGGCTTGGTTAAAGTCGTTGTTAGTACACCAAAGGTATGTTCATATACTTGCTCTCCTGTATTGTGCACTCTGCCAATCAAAACCATCCTATCTCCACGAGCTTTTTGAACCACTAAGATTCTACGGTCTCGTACTTTGGTAAGCCTCTTGACGATTTACTCAAAATTCCTTGTCATAATACTGATTTCCACTCCTACTCTTTCTGTGTCTATGGTGCAAGACTGAAATGATCCCCCAGCAAATATATGAATGGGTGGTAAGGTGTCGCTCACATGTGGCAAGACAGCTGTCGTAAACCTACCACAACCGTGGTTAGTCCGGAACCCACCGCTCACTTCCAGAAGTGTAATAATAGTATTATGATGGGCCCGACTCCGCTCGGTTGGCACAGTGAGTCAGTTCTTGGCAATAGCACTGACGTCTGTAACTTACTCAATGTAAATCTGTCTTAATGATGGAAAGAAACCGAATACTGAACGAATGCTATTTATTAAAAAAAAATGTGTGCTAACGATCCTGATGAGATGAGACATCCTATTCATGGAATGACGTTTCCTTTTTTTAACAATAATATAGAATCATAACAATGTCACATAAAACACGAGAGCAAAACATTTCATCGATTAAAAACTAAAAACAATTAATACAAATACAAGCCGACTCTCATTCGGATGATAGATAAAAAAAGACACAATTACATAAATACTGGACAAATTATGTATTTTTACCGATTTATTGCTAAAGTTTATCAATTAAGGACATAGAAAACTATATTAACTTAGATGTAATTTTCTATGGTTTGCCATATCGCGGCAAAAATGTTTTTTTCTCAAATTATTTTATTTTTGATACCATTATGTACACAGGGGGTCAGTATAAAGCCATTATTGCAATAACTGTCTCTCTCATTCTAGCAAATGCTCTAAAACGCTTACAATCAATAATTGAGAATCTTGCAGCAATAGTGGGGGGGGGGGGGGTGTCACACGGCCCGGTGGCATGGTCAACTGATCTTACATTGTAGCTTCCAGGTTCGATTTCCAGCTGGGTTACCATTTCCCGTTGGGATAAAATAAATGGAATTTCATTTCAATGCCGTCGATCGAATGCAATAACAACACACACATCCATATAAACACTTCATATTAGGGTTGGTTGTAAGAGATTTTACTATGGCAATAAATCCGTCCATTGTGAAATTTCACAATAAATAGTAGAAAAAAACAAACAGGACCATATTTGTCAATTTTCGAGCAGCTAAAAACAACTGTTTAAAAAAAGTCAGTGATAAAATTAAAATACTAACTTGAAAATATTTTTTAATACATTATTCGCACTGTTTGAAATGTTTTTTTTTTAATTTTTGGAAAATTTCAGAGCCGCTTTCTTGCACCAAGAATGTCAAAAAAGGGTACTATATGTTTTCAAATAATTAAAATAAAAACAATAAATATCATATTTTTTATTGTTTAATATTTAAGAAAGATTGTTACTTCAACTTGCTTCATAAAAAAAAACAAAAACAGTATTTAATGAACAATTATTGTTGTATGTTCTGGAAAGTCCGGATCTGGCTTATGCCAAGTGGAGAAAATAGTGGAATATGTCCTTATTTATTATTGGATCTGTACCCCTTTTGAACCAATCGATTCCATTTTTTACATATTCATACAAAAAGCGAAAAATCACCAAAAGTAATCCAATTCAGGTAACTTTACACTAAAAAATATTTTCACATTTCACAAAACGGACGAACCGCAATCAGATCTACTCCTCAACGTTTGTTTTACAACATCGAATCAAACGTTCGTTTTAAAAAACATAATTCATCAAAATGTTTCCTGCAAAAACTCACTTTTGAATAAGCATACCCACCGTCAAAGCTTTAAAAGTTATATAATTTGGTCCGGGCGCTCCCAGCGTTTAATAAAAAAAAACATTTTCCAGTATTGTAACAGCAGCTTTTACTTTTCCACCCTGTACAATAATAATGAGACCGTAGTGTATTTCAATTTTGCTTCCTCACATAATTTTACAAAGTGACTATGTCTTTAATGGGGATGTGTGTGCAAGACTTTTGTAGGTGGCGTCAGCATCGATTGGTACAACCCTCACAGGAGCGCCGCCTAAGCCACAGTATACCAGACAGTAAGCGCACTCTCGAGCGGCAGGGCCTTGCCGGGATAGGGTGCGAAAAAAGTGAGCAGGATACATCACGGCAAACGCCTTTCGTTGGCGTTACCACAGTATACCATAACAGTAGACTCTCTCTCGAGCGACAGGGCATTGCGGGAAGAGGGTGCGAGAAATGTGGGCAGAGGGGTACGTCTCAACAAATGCCTTTGGTTAGCGTTACGCGCAGGTAAAGGCTGCCGACTTTCTGGCGACCATATCCAAGCCCTTACGACTCATCACGTATTCGCTTCGATTTCCATTTTGTTCTAAGAGAAGCTACTGTCCGGCATGTCACGTTACGCGCGGTTGAAGGTTGGCAAATTTCTCGAACATTTGAATATCTGCATCGACAGAGTAGCTGCCATATGTCAGCCCTTAGTAATCGTGATATTGCTCACTTCGATTTCAATTTTGTTCTAAGAGAAGCTACTATCTGTATATTGTGGCTGGTGGATGTTTTACATCATTCTTCTTCGTCTTTAGGTTCATTGTGATCCAAGTGCCAGCCAAATGCGACCAGTGATGGTAGTAACAAAAATAGTGGGTTAGCACACCTTAAGAGTAACTGAAATCAAGGATTTGAAAGTTCTATTCGATCCGCAGTTAAGCTTTAGGGATCTCATCCGTCTACTATCCGCAACCTCATTTAAAATCCGCATCCGATATGATTTGGCAGATTGACAATTTTTAACACTGAACGTTCGCAGTAGATTCGTTTTTATTTCATTTATAATGCAAACAACCGCGATAGTCTTCGATTTCAGATTATAATCATGGTCGATCGCACCATTTGTTTGTCAGTTTTGCCTTATTACACATTGCACCACTAAAATGACATGAATCAAAGGAACATTTTAACCTTTCGGAAGCCAGTCATGCCAAAATTTTCAAAGCCCTCGAAAATTTATTTGTAGGTGTGTGCAATCATACTAATATATAACGGTGGATTATTCAATAGCAGGCTTCAATGACAGGCTTTTACCGCGGTGCAGGGAGAAATAGCCGATAATTGAATAAATACGGATATAATACGGATAATACAAAAATGCCAATCAGCGTGCGTCGCCACCCAGGGGTTAATGACAATGGACAAACAACATTTTCTATCTATTCTGATATGAATTTAATATCACTAATGAGACATTGAAAAAAATATCAAACGTCCACCGTTTATGTGCTCCTCTAACACTTATTAGGAACCAGATAGCCTTCTATAGTATATGGCTGTGCCGAATGGTTTGGCCAGGAACCAACATGCCGATGTGCCATCTGGCGGGAGGAAATTGCAGTAAACATCCCCATTAATGTTATTCATATATAAATCAAACACAGTGTAAGCCTGCGCTGCGCTCACACCGGATAAAGTACACCCTACGATTTCTAGATTTGCGATTCTTCTATTTTGACCGTTTGTACTATCGATTGCGACGCGTGTAACAGTCCAGAAGTCGCAGGGTCACACGGGCCCACCATAAAGTCTATTAACAATGTAAAAAAATATCATGTATATAATATATATATATATATATATATATATATATATATATATATATATATATATATATATATATATATATATATATATATATATATATATATATATATATATATATATATATATATATATATATATATATATATATATATATATATATATATATATATATATATATATATATATATATATATATATATATATATATATATATATATATATATATATATATATATATATATATATATATATATATATATATATATATTACAACGTACGTGGCATTTTTGCGTGTAGACGGTATCGGCGCACGTATGAGAAAATGTCTATTTTTAATTCAACAATCACTTAAAATCTACGGAGAATGACACTCAATTGTTTGGCTCACTCTCCTCTTCTAACTTCCGCTTTTTGCCTCGGGGGCTGTCGTCTGTCGTCTCCGGTTTTTTGATGTTGTTGACGGCGTTGGCTCCAACTTCCCCTTCCTCGTCATCATCATCCAGAGCATCCTCGTCCTCTTCTTCTTCCCCACCTTCGTACACCGAACTTTCTGATAGTTCCTCCTCTGAAAAATTAAAAAAAACCAACAAGAATCAACACAAATTCACATTTTTCAACGTTTCTTTAAAATTTAGTCTGACTGTCGCACCTAACTGATCGTTATAAACGGCGCTCAGCGAAATATCTTTGTCTTCGTCGTCACCGTCTTCTTCGCTTCCGGAAACTGAAAATAAAAAGGGTAATACTGTAATATTCGGTGTTATGTAAAGAGCAGGAGAGGAGCGACTGGGGTCGGTTTACTTTTTAAAAACAAAGATTTGCATTTACAAACAAACTCAAATTATCATTTAAGCGGTTGTGAGGCGCCAAAACAATTTCTTTTTGGGATCGGCCAACAAACTTAAACGCCACCAAGGCAAAGAGCCTTTTATGAACGAGCTTATATTACAAAATGTATTAGTTGAAAATTCGTCTTTATCAATATTTATATTAGTTAAGTATTAATATTTTTGTGAATAAATCCCCACTGCATCCCAGTGATCTCGAGACGGTCGAATTTTGTTTGTTTGTTTATTTGTTTGTTTCTACTCTATTGTGAAATATCACAATAGGCTGTTCTAGTACCATATGTCAATCTCTTACTACCAATCCTACTATGAAGAGTTTATATGTATGTGTGGGTGTAACATGTGTCTTGTTATTGCATTCGATTGACATAATTGAAATGGAATTCTAATAATTTTATCTTAATGGAAAATGGTGACCCAGCCGGGAATCGAACCCGGAACCTTACAATGTAAGGTCAGACGACCTAACTGTGCCAAAGTGGCAGTTTCTGACTACCCCATAGGTAAGGTTAAGGATCAGTAGGTCGATTAGACTTGTAACGGACCTTAAGTCCACTACATACGATCAACAAATGCATCGATTTCCAATGAATTCCACTGACACAATTCAGCTATTATTTAAACTCGTGCAGCGGTGAATCAGCAGGATGAAACAATACATTTACTCAGAATATTTCGAATTGCATCATTTAACGGCCTATATAAACCGGCCAGAAAGCAACCAAATTATCAGTCCCCGATTGATCACCTTCCCCCAAGGTTGCGACGGCATTCGGCACTCTCTCTCATGAGTTAGGTCAACGAATCCGGCTCCTTGGAAGTCTCGAAACATCAGTCTGTAATCCCACAGACTCGAGCCGTGCCCAGTACAAGATACTAGGAGCACATATACAATCCTCATCCTTTCCTACATAACCTCCGTCGCGCAACCTCGCGTCTCGATAAAGTAATCCGGGCACTCGTTAATTCGGCAAGCGTTATAACTGGCAATATTCAATCGATTCAATCAATAAAAACCTTCTGCTTCATCAAAACCGCCTTTAAATACGGAGATAACTCCAAGTTGACACCGCCGCCTCACATCGAATAATTTGAAGTCTTGTGAGGGGTGGTCCCTAACAGACTATATGCAACCACTTTCGTTACAAAAGTCCGTGCGACCGCTTAAATGTAAAAAAAAACTTGGCAATTCGAAAGGCTTATAGAGACCGTCCCTCCAATCGCTCCCCGTTCACGCCAACATTGCGGATTCTTACACATAAGAAGTGAAGCCATATTCAGCAATCCAAACACTGTATATAAAACCAATGGTAAGCTTGCACTTCTCGAGCCCTCTTTCTCCCCATCTGAATCACTTTCTAATCGTAAGGCTGTCAAGTCAATGTCCAAACCTGCAAACCACCCAACTTTTGATAAATCCTAGATTAAAACAGTGTTGCCACAAGTATATGCGAACGAAAGTCTCTGATATTTTATCATGTTGCCTACTAAAATCCTCCGATGTTGCCTGCTAAAGTTGCATTTTGCCCACGAATATTTATTTTTACTTTCGTAATAGAAAAAAGTAAATACGATAGGTAGTATAGCTACTGTGAGAAGAGATAAAAGATCACTGTTTTGCACAAAAAAAACACTGTTTTGGTTTTGTTTGGAAAAAACACCCACGGGCAATTTTCTTATTTTTCTGTAGAAATTCGTAGGGAGATTTCAGTAGTTATTTTAAATGTTTGCATTTCTGTATCATTGAACAGGTATATACAAAAATCGATTGTGTCACCCCAAGACTTTCCCAGCAAGTAGGCAACCCCCTCTCCCCCCCCCCTACCCCACGCCAACCCAACCTTCCCCCGCATTAGTGTGGTAACAAGTAACGATCGACGTCGACTGATCTATTCTACCGTCGATCGATGCAATAGATCGATGACTAATCGATTGGTGTGGTGGCAACCTAACTTGTGAACTTGAAAATACCGATCGTCTATGTTGACGGGGAAATAGCGTCTCCTTATAGACATTACCCAGAAATTATATGGAACGCTATAATAGCATGCCCTATGATTTTGCACGGAAGGAGCTAGACACGTACGTGTGCGTCGCCCTTGGTTGGAGGGTTAACAGATCATAACAAAAATTATATCATCAGATTAAAATTGGCTAAAATTGGCAAAGAAAGTCATAATATAATTTTCATTACGTTTATAAGTTAGTCTTTAACCCTTGGAGTAAATGGGTATTTTCATGGATGCATCTGTCTCTTTTGCAGGATTTTCGGCGACATCGACTTAAAGTACTATAACTACGAAACTACTACACCAATCATAAAAAGAACAACTGCACAATGATTGCATTGAAATTTCGAATATAGAATATTGAAATATCATTTTGTAAAACAATTAGATAATTATGAATAAATATGAGAACGTCAAAGAAGTGAAAAAAAAGCGCGACCAGATTTGGTCGACTCGTACTCAACGGATAATTGTTTCGCGACCAGATTTGGTTGACTCATACTCAACGGGTTAAAAAAAAACTGCCAGATTGTAATATGATTATCACCACAAGACACAGTGTTAAAATATGTCCTGTATGTGGATAAATACCTACATAAACCACAAATATTTCATTAAAAACCTGTAATAAAAATTATTGTTTACTATATGTATGTAATGGCAGTCGTGTTTTTTTTTTCCTTTTAATATATTTTCTTCTTTGCAATTATACCCCGAGTCGCCATAAATAACATAATAGTAGATTAACCATTTTTTTACAAACAGCGCCATCTAGAGGTTGCTTTTCATAGTAAATTTCTTGTTGGCAAATTGTAGTACGATGTTGATCAGTCTTTTAAATACGCCTATTAATCAGTGATACTGGTATAATATTCAGTGATCTAACAGCATTATTAACTCAAAATAAATGATGAAATTTTGAGTTGTCAGTTGTCCGCCTCAGCGCAAGGAAACCCGAGCGTGCGCAGCGAGCAGCTGACCTCCCTGCGCGCCTCGAGGCAGCTGGCAGCCCTAACCGACACAGTAGCCAGATTTTAAAACGAAAAAATACCACGGTCTGTAGAAAAAATACCATTTCTCACTTTGAAATTGGTCAAACATACTACCAATATACCACCCGACATATTGTTCCAATTTCTTATTAAAATATTGAAAGATGTCATGTATTTTACTTTAATGTAATTATAATTTATGTTTACGATTTTTAACCAAGTGACCTGTCCCCACGGTGAGACAATAAATAAAATACAAACGGAGGAGCTGCCATGGAATTCACCGACCGGAGTCGGGCCCATCATAATACTATTTTTTTTTTACACTTCTGGGGGGTGAGCAGTGGATTCCGGACTTACGAACCGGCTGTGGTAGGTTTAGGACAGCTGTCTTGCCACATGTAAGCGTTCACCTTACCACCCATTCACTCCCCCTTCGAAGCCATAGAATTTGAGATGCAGAAATCGCAGTTTTAGATAATTTTTCTAGAAAGGAGTTGATTATTTTCCTGGAGAGACCAAGATCTTTAAAAAGGTGAAACAAAGATTTAGCTGGCAGGCCACGAGCGCCTACTTCCACCGCGTGAAGGTGAACAGTGAAGCCGTTCCGGGTGACGGCATTTGCGAGGTCATGGTATTTATTTAATTTGTACTCGTGGTCTTTTGGGATATTTGATTCCCATGGAACAGTTAATTCTACGATAAGGACAATCTTCCGAGATAAAGAGTATAGAGTTATATCTGGACGCAGGGCTGTGCATCCGAGACTTTCAGGGAATTTATACTGCTTAGAGACCGAATCGACCTCCATAATCCAATCTGAAGCTTTCTCGATTATTGAGAAAGGTTTTGCAGTGAGATGTTTTTTGCCTTTAGAGCCAACCCGCACAAACTGTATTGGGGGTTTGGAGGATACTGTGGAACCCTTGTTGGCACGAGCCACTGAGAGGCTAAGTACCTCGCGAATAATATATATACAGTATACACTAGTATACTAGTAGGTCCGTATAATTATCTCGAGTCTGCAATAGAGGACATGTTTTAAATGCACTTCGGCGTGAAGCATAAACCTTTTCCCCTCGCAGCAGGTACACAGAAAGATTGCAGAGGTATTTTAGTATTGCGATTTGGCATTTATACCTATGCTTAGTCAATTCAGTATCATTGTATCGGGGAACACACTTAGGGCGAACAGCCGGTTAACATCTGCTAAATAGCCGTTAGTTAATTACCATTAACAATTTAACAGCTAGTTAAAATTTGATGGCTCGCACAACCATTTGTGGGCACCGATTATTTAATCCCGGTTAGTGGGGATGCATGTCTTAACCGCTCGACCTATACGAACGTACGTGATACTTCCGTTATATATCATATAGAACGATTTATAAAAATATATATAAAAATTATATATATACAAATTTACATAAAATCGCTATATAAAAAGCGTTTATATAAACCGCTATATATTTTGTCTGGTATATTTTAAACAAGTATTGTTATTGAGAAACCTAATGAAAAAAAACAAGGATTTACCTACTTATTTGAATAATAACACAAAGGTATATTATTCAAGAGGTGGTTTAAAAGAGCTTTTTTGAGTTTTAAAATACCAATCGTGCCGATTCCTAAAAATCACAGCGCAGCTGACAAAATTGTTGAAATATGTCTCGATTGTCTTTTTGGTATTTTTTATCACTCTTACCAATAAAATTATCTTATAACCGCGTTAAACCCTTGTTATTGTTATACCCGGTATAGCCGAGTTATAACGAAGTTGTAAAATCGTGACCAATAAATCAGTTATAACGCGGTTATAACTACTCCCTGAAACCAAAGACAAGTCATATTTCTAGCATGGCAACGCCCGCTTGGAAGCAGTGTGGCCAACTGAAGCGGCATGAAATGCACATGAAATGTCACTTTTTGTTGTCAGAAAGCCCTTGCCCATTGTTTTGTTACGCGAATGCTGATCGAATTTAGTGGTATTTTGCAGGTCAGCTCTCAGGATATCGATGATTCTTGCGGCGTATGGCTTAGTGAAACGATATTTAGTTTTGAAATTGTAATCATCCAAATCGAACGGGTCGTATCGCAATTTGTAAATTTTTGGTCGCCTATCACGACGCATTTTGATTTCTTCCAATAAATCCAGATCGATCATATCATCCAAGTCGACAAAATCCATTATTCGGCTAAAACGCAGGATTTCACAGCAGTATAAAAGGCGTATCCTCGTCGTAACACGGCTATTACAACGAAAGCGCACGATTCGCGAACGAGAAGCTCCACGTCCGCGGCTGTCAGGTGGCTGTCAGTTTGAAACAGCTGTTACGCCGGTCGGCCATTTTTAAGTTAATACTCCGTTAAACCGCTGTTATACCTGGCCTAGGGGTGGTATAGCGGAGTTATAGTGCGGATGGAAATCCAGTACCACTATTCCATGCTTATACCCGAGATGATCAGTGGTGTAAGCTATACCGCGTTTATTGGTCACAGATTTTCTTATACCTAGTAATAACAGAGGTATAAATTTTACAACTCGTTTATTGGTAAGGCTGTTAGTGTTTAGAGTTTTGTTGCATTAGTTTTCTGTTGTTTTGACCATTTGGCTATGAATTTCTATATTCGGGTATGAATTTCAATAAAAATACTAATGATTTTCTCATGAATAACCATGGAGCAAACGACGCTGGTGACAGTTCCTCTGGGTCGAATAGTCAACAAGTCAACAATAACAAAGCCACAGAAAAATAATATAAAATAATAGCCACAATGATAATAAGGTCAAAAGGAAATCACGCACAGCCTAACCTCAAAATTTTGACAGTTCTCGTTAACAGCCTTCGTTAACGAACGCTAACCGGGGATCGTGGTCCGGTTAAGGAAATTAACCAACGTTAGCTTTAGAGTGTGTGGTGCAAACGAATTTGGGATTTAACCATGGTTAGTGCTGTTAAAGGAAGAGAATCTGGAGAAAATGCTTTCCGGGGGGTCAAGTGGAGGAAAGATGAAGCGGAGGCAGATCCCCGGCCAAATGGAACGACCTCATAAAAGAACTACAAAAGGCTCAATACAATCTACGACCCGCCATGCAGAAGACAAGGCGAAGTGGAGGAGCCTCGTAGTCACGATCCTCAGTAAAGAGGGATAGACGGAGAAGTGGTGTTAACCGTGATTATCTTTTTTAACAAACGTTGGCGCAAGCCGCTCTTAGAAAAAGTATTTTTTGTTTATCTACCTATTTGGTTATTTAATATTATTGGAAGGTTTTCTGAGCCAATCCTCTTTTATCACAGCGAATTAACCAATTATTACAATTTATTTTATCTTTGACTACATTTTAACCCTTCGGCTACATAACGACCAAATTTGGTTGCACATCAGAACACCGTTGACTACGTATTGACCAATATTGGCGGCTTGCTCCCGGAGCGCACAGCAATATTATTTTCTAATTCGAACGCATCCTAAAATCCATACCAAATATCTCATTATTACCATAGATACATAGACCACAGCTAGAATAATTTCGCGCGTCATTTCGCGAATATTTCTGGTAAAATTCCATTGTCCAACATCATAATTTTTTTTTTCGAGAAATTATCAAAATTTTTATTGGTTTTTATGAGCTAAATCTAAATATTTTTGTATTTAAATAAGCAAAACGAAATATTACCTTTGATAGAGAATCTAATAAAGATCACGATAGTATTTACAATTTCTAAATAAGGTTCCGTATTTTTCCGTAAGACAAGTAGTTAGGAATGCCGAGTTTTTTTCACTTTTTAGAATTTCTCATATTTATTCATATTTATCTGTTTTACAAAATGATGTTTCAATATTCTATATACGAAATTTCAATGCGATCATTGCACAGTTATTCTTTTTATGATTGCTATAGTAGTTCCATAGTTATAGAACTTTTTTCGAGCGCGGCGATATTGCATGAAATTCCAATAAATTGCCGCAGTCTAACATGAAATTATTCAGCTAATCGAAGGGTTAATGTCCAAAAACTAAACTTTTTGGGTCAAGAGTCAGCTTAACCCTTGGAGTAAATGGGTATTTTCATGGATGCATCTGTCTCTTTTGCAGGATTTTCGGCGACATCGACTTAAAGTACTATAACTACGAAACTACTACACCAATCATAAAAAGAACAACTGCACAATGATTGCATTGAAATTTCGAATATAGAATATTGAAATATCATTTTGTAAAACAATTAGATAATTATGAATAAATATGAGAACGTCAAAGAAGTGAAAAAAACGTGCGACCAGATTTGGTCGACTCGTACTCAACGGATAATTGTTTCGCGACCAGATTTGGTTGACTCATACTCAACGGGTTAAACGGCAAAATAGCATCTAACTTGGCAACACTGAATAAATATGATACAAACGTCTGCGAGTTTCTTTTATAGGCAAATTGTGGAAAAAATTGCAGCAATTACAATCTGACCGATGGTATGATCTCATGGTTAAGATAAAAGAGCATTTTTCTAAAATGGTAACATACCTCCTAAGAATTCATCATCAGAGTTTCCATCATCATTTCCATTCAGTTCTTCGTCGTCATCGCTGTCGTCGCTGTCTTCAGCATCATGATCATTACGATCCAATCTAAAAGAGGTAATTATGTAAATAAATACAAACAGACAACCGCTGGAGTCAGGTCCATCATAATAAATTTACGATGAAACCTTAATTGACAGCTCCTCAAATCTTCATTTTACAGAGTGTGTCGTTTATTTTGTATGGTCCCGAATTAATCTAATATCAAACACAGATAAATATAACGCATCCATCATTCCTCAATACAACAGTTTACCGCAATTATTGGCTATATATGGTATTAGATTGCTCAATGTCATAACTTGAGCTGTCAACTACAACGGGCGAACCCATCACCTAAGAAAGTTTTAACACAGTCGATTGACTGACGCAAACCATTCAGGAGCGCCCGAAGGACGATTTCCAGGAGAACTGGCACGCAGGCAAAATCCTACCCAGGCTCGCACTTTTGCTTGGAGGCTACCGGATGGGTGTTGACCTGTGAGTTGGGCCGACCCTAACACATAGGGTCTTAGTGATCCAACTGCAATAGGCCCATTAGCTCAATGTCATAGTACGTTTTGGCAACCCTGCTGCGTCGGCGACATGCAGGTGGCGCTGATAGCATTGTACAGCGAAACTAATAGCACTTTATTTGGCCATCTATAATGACATTGATAATGAAGTTTTTTTTTTAAATAAAGGACTGATTGATTATAAAAACCATTGTTACCAATGATAATAATAATATTCATTATTAGTGTGCAATAATTCAATTATCTATTGCATTTTTTATATAGGATGATTATCTCATAGCAATAATACGAAGAGATAGAATGCCATCTATAAATAAAATACAAACGGAGCTGCCATGGAATTCACCGACCAAAAATCGGGCCCATCATATATAATTATTATACTTCCGGGAGGTGAAGGGTGGATTCCGGACTAACGACCGGCGGTGGTAGGTTTAGGACAGCTATCTTGCCACATGTGAGCGTTCACCTTACCACCCATTCACTCCCCCCTTCGAAGCCATAGAATTTGAGATGCAGAAATCGCAATTTTAGATCATTTTTCTAGAAAAGAGTTGATTATTTTCCTGGAGACCAAGATCTTTAAAAAGGTGAAACAAAGATTTAGCTGGCAGGCCACGAGCGCCTACTTCCACCGCGTGAAGGTGAACAGTGAAGCCGTTCCGGGTGACAGCATTTGCGAGGTCATGATATTTATTTAATTTGTACTCGTGGTCTTTTGGGATATTTGATTCCCATGGAACAGTTAATTCTACGATAAGGACCATCTTCCGAGATAGAGAGTAAAGAGTTATATCTGGACGCAGGGCTGTGCATCCGAGACTTTCAGGGAATTTATACTGCTTAGAGACCGAATCGACCTCCATAATCCAATCTGAAGCTTTCTCGATTATTGAGAAAGGTTTTGCAGTGAGATGTTTTTTGCCTTTAGAGCCAACCCGCACAAACTGTATTAAGGGTTTGGAGGATACTGTGGAACCCTTGTTGGCACGAGCCACTGAGAGGCTAAGTACCTCGCGAATAACAGCAAGGACTTTGTCGTGGCGGTAAGTGTACCGTCCTTGATCTAAGGCCACCTTGCAGCCAGCTAGAATATGTCTAGCTGTGCAAGGGGTGTTGCTACAAAGGGGACATGAACTATCCTCGGCATAGCTCCAACGAGCGAGGTTACTGGGGTCTGGAAGTGTATGCTGAAAGGCATTTAAATAAAATTTCAGCATCTCTGGCGTCCAGTCATACAACATTACTTTCCAGTGCATTGGAGGAGGAATGCAAAAGTCTCCAATTGTTGTCCAATCATTCTGGCATTGAAGGCCAATAGCGTGAGCCATACTATTGCTGTCGTAATCTCCCCGAAAGAGAGACTTCTTCAAGTCCACATCGCTCATGGTTGTACTGCCATACCCCAGACCAGTGCCATTCTGGCCGATTCCAGTAAGAAACTTTTTGTGGAAGTCAACGCGGGCTTGTAGATCATTTGACTCACTACGGCCAATTACTATGTGCTTCGATATTGCCGGATCCTTGGAATTGCTTAGAATCGAATTTTTGGTTATTCTGGAGTTGGCGTAGAGCAGAGGGCAGTTTTAGAGGTAGCCCAAAATTGTGTTTGGACCTGAAGAGAGTCGAGGGGTCAGCTGGTTTGGCTAAGGACAACCAGAATTTTAGACTAGCTGTCACCAGTGCATCCAGACGAGACAGTTGGGTTTTGGTGAAATCGTAAATAAGAAAGGGCCATGACAAATGTGAAGTTAGATAGTTGTCATAGACCTTACGAGGGCCAGAAATTAGCAATGCATCGATCTTTTCCAGGCAACTACTGAAATATTCTATAACATGATCGCCAGAGAGGTCTTTTCCCTGGCAGGTGATTTTCCTGCCAAGAAATTTGAAGTGGTTATTTGGGTCTATAAGGGAGATAATAGAGCCCTTATAGACCAATTTTGGGTCATAGGACGTAAATTTTGTGTCTATGCGGGCGAGTCCAATGCAAAAACATTTGGAGGGCTTCACTTTTATACAGCCTGACCAGTCGCACAACAGCTCCACTTTCTGTAATAGCAGGGAAAGCTGCTTGGGGCTCCTGGTGATAAAAGTTAGGTCGTCGGCAAAAGCGAGGCACGACGATGTGTATTGGCCATCTGTTTTAAAACGATAACCCCACTTCTTGTCGAACTGGGTCAGGCTTTCCAGCAGTATATTGAAAACGATATTGAATATCGTCGGAGAAAGGCAACAGCCCTGAAACAGTCCAATTGAATATGATATAGAGCAGGTAGTCCATTCTTGCGTTTTGACATGGAATGTCAGACAGTTGTAGTAGGAGGCTACAATGTCACGCACCACAGGTGGGAAGTTGTACCAGCGGAGCGCAAAGTGGAGGAGACTGTGCCGAAAGTGGAGGAGATTGATCTGAACATTAAAGTGCGTAATTATTACATAATGAAACCAAATTAAAATTACATCTTTATGTAAAAAAATACTAAAATAATAAGAGCTGATTTAAAAAGTCATTGTTATTATAGGTACTATTATTCTATACTGTATAGTGTTAAACTGTTTAGAGCGCCATCTAAAGTGTGCCACAATACTGTTATACCATGACACTGCCATATTGAATAGAATAAGAGAGCATTAATCAATTTTTGGAACTCAGCGCCATCTACATGTTGCGTTTTATAGTAAAATCCTAGTTGCTAAATCATAGTATGATGCTGAGCAATATAATATGCTATATTAGTGTTTTTTAACCAGTGGGTCGCGACCCCCTGGGGGGTCGCGAAAAGACTCCCGGGGGTTCGAAGGCAATCAAAAAATAAAAATCGAAAATATTACAAAATCTTTATTATATCAAATTCCAACATTTACAATTTCGGAAGAGAAAACACATTTATTATGTGTTTTTTTTATTTCTTTTGCAAAACTTTATGTCCAACTAAGATGTAAGCAGATAAGTACAGATTCGAAAAGGAAAAAAAGTTAAAATTAATAAGGTTTTCGCCATAGTTTTTACAATAAAATATTTATTGAATGCTTACAGTTACAGCTGTAGAAGACACTAAGGGGGGTCGAGAGAATTAAGTTACAGTCTAAGGGGGTCGCTTAAGAGTTTTATTTATTTTTTACCCAAAAGGGGGTTGCAACCTAAAAAAGGTTGAAAAACACTGTGCTATATAATCAATGGTTGAATCTATGATTATTTTATTTAAAATGATTAACCACTTCCCTCATAAATAAATTTATTGTGTATTATTTCTTGCAAAAACCATTTCAAAATATATACCACTAAGAAGGTCTTCGCACCCCCCCTCCCCCTTCTTACTTCCGTGGGACCATTTGGTTCTTGGGCCGATATGGTATAATAAAGTGCAGAGTTCAATCAGCATTGACTGAAAAAATACATTATCAAGTGGTTCATGACGAGAAGTAGAAGTCAGTGCGAAGAAATGGGCATTTGCTATATTTGATACTTGACAATAAATACATTCAATTGATTATATTTAAAACAATTACCATAATAAATAATTAGAATTATATACAGTGGATCCTCTCATAAGGAGCATCTCTCATAACGAGTAATTCACAGTAATTCCTCATAACGAGTATTCACACCTCTCATAACGAGTATGGGTAAAATTTTTTCGCTGAACGAGTGTTCTGGAACGAATTATGCTCGTTATGAGAGGTTCCACTGTATGTGGATTTTATTTAGTGGTCAATTTAATTGTTTATTTATTAAGATTTATAGATTTAAAAATAGTTACCTTTATATATTTACATTGTAGAGAAAAAAAATTAAGTCAGTATCTTTTATTACTATCACCCCAGAACAGATACACAACCTAGTGGGGTGGTAAATTTCACAACAAATGTCATCTTTTCCGATTTGCAAAAAAAGTTGTCAGAAATATTATTTATACTTTTGTTTTTGCTAGAATCTATTTTTTTATAATGGATAATTTAATAAAATAAAAAAAAAACAAATTAATGACAGCCCGCGAACCAAAAACGGTCGAGGACCCCATAAGACCTACGGTTTATAATCAAAGGACTCACCCGTCGAGAATCACCAACGAAGGATGAAGGGCGAACACTTTGGCTTTGTAGTCCTCGATGTTGGTGACGTCGTTGTTGAACAAGTCCAAATTCTTGAGCTTGGTGAAGTTCTTGAGCGGCTCGAGCGC
This sequence comes from Micropterix aruncella, assembly GCA_944548615.1. NCBI lineage: Eukaryota > Metazoa > Arthropoda > Insecta > Lepidoptera > Micropterigidae > Micropterix > Micropterix aruncella. The sequence continues at coordinate 2,147,366 of OX155955.1, forward strand.
CTCCAAGTCCTTGATCTTGTTGCCCGAGAGCACCAGGTGCGAGATCTTGGGGCTGCCGCCCAGGAAGTGCAGGCCGTTGCGGATGCGGTTGTCCGACAGCTCCAGCCGCCGCAGGCTGGGCAGCGCGGGGAAGCCCTTGAGCGAGGTGAGCCCCACGCTGTTGAGGCTCAGCGACTCCAGGCTGGAGTACGACTCGTCCAGCCCCACTATGTTGGTACTCCTGCAGTTGTCCAAGTTGAGACTTTTCACCTAGACAGAATAAACCTCTAAATAAAAACCAAACTCACGAGTGGGCATAGGCCGCGCCGAATTTCTCAGTCCCTCGCCCGCATGCTCAGATCCGAAGCATTGCATTTATTGAACACCAATGCACTGAAATAAAAAAGGGATAGAAATCCCTTTAAAGGATTAGAATTACTATCTCTTTTTGGTTTTAGTGCATTGGTGTTCAATAAATGCATTACGTTTAATCAGAGCATGTGGGCGAGGGACCTAGAAATCTGGCGCACCCTGTATCCAGGTAAATATTTTAAAAGCATGGTTTTTTTTATTATGAGTGCATGTCTAAGCAAAATTGACATTAATTTCATGGGGTAACAAAAATAAAACTGGAAAAAAATGTTTTTATATTCTTCATAATTAGTTTTTTTTTTATATGAGATAAAACAGTTGAATATCATCCACAGAGTTATTTGTTTAATTAGAACCTTTGTTATTGAGGACAATATTTTTTTATGCGAAACTTTCAGATATTCTGTAATTTTAAAAGCAGACTATTTAAAAAAAAAGTATCCAACTTACTTTTTAGCGTATAATATTCTACAAAAAAACCCTAATATCCAAAACAATTTATTTCAGAAGAAAAAATAGTATTTGTGGATCATCTTTGCCATCTAAAATAAGCTTTAATACAGCCATTGTGTTTTTTTCTAATTTAATAAAATATATAAATATATATATTAATTTTTTTATACTAGAAACACCGCATTTTACTATCTTTGCGATCTGGCAACCCCAGCAAAAGCGGCCAATCAAACAGTTTGGAAAACCTAGCTGAAAGGGGGGCACGCGCAAAATGTGAAACGCTAAAAACGCAGATATACGTTGCGAATCGCGGCAAATTGGCTTTACAAAAATGGCCACTTTGTTTTGATTTGCGATGCGAATGTGTCCTTTTCCAGTGAAATGTTCATTTATGCCGAAAACGGAAGATTACACAACACAACAGGGGAGTGAGTGACTGTCATGGCCGCCGTTAAATGGCGGCAAGGACGATAAAAATGGCCGCGTAAGCATTTCGGCGCTAAAACATAACAAAACCCTTTTTCTAACACTAAAACGGAGCGAATCGGTTGCTAAACCGAGTTTTAAATTAGTATCCGGATCTGTACATAGTTATTTCGCCCTCTTTTTTGTCATATTGACAGATGCAGTCTTCCTCAGTGCAAGTGCATTTCAAAATCTAAAACTAGCGAAATGGGGCGAAACGTTTACTTTTTCGCTGTTATAACGCAATTTTTATTATTTGAGAAGATGTATGCAACGGATTTGAATTAAAAATAGATCGGCACGCATTATTATTACCCATTAGTTAGCGCCATCTTGATAAACTAGTTTACCAAAGGAGAATGTTGTGATTACATCGAAATTAACAGCAAAAACGACGTTTTAACGCGCGAAACGGCCACAAATTTAGTAACAATAACGGGAAGCTGCATTTATCGCATTATACTGTATTAAACCCGCCATTGCGTATGATGCGCACTAGCTACCGCATAACCTATATCGCCAAAATTTTCAGAGAGCGAACTATTCAAAATATGACAGATCCTGGGCAATAACACTGCTTCAAAATCAATTAAATCGATACATCAATTGGCGGTAATTAGATAATAACTCCATCGTGGCCATTTCGACGAAACAAAACCAGTAAATTAAATATCCGTCTAGATTCTAATATCCCGCTGAATTTTTCAATTTTATCACTGCTTTTACAACGTTTATCGATAAAACAACTAGAAATGATGCCCTCAAAGCACTTACCTTTGATGGACTCGTGCCCCTCCTCTCGAGCTCTATTCTCTTCTCCATTTCGATCGCGTTGGTGATCTCAAGAATTACTATTATTTACTGATAAACACAACTTCAGCCCCAGTGAGAAAACGCACGCCACGGCCTACGCAGAAACGGACAACTCGTTTCACTTCACTCACACGGCTTCGCTTTCAAAACAGTACAAGGGACAAGGATGTATTCAATGAACAAGAACAATCGTACATGAATTTGTAGTCTCAAAGATAAACGGAAGATATCAATGCTTTCGACAACTTCTTTTTATGCTAATGGCAGGCACCCAACGAATGTGCCAAGTGGTGAATACTTAGGTAACATTAATTGAAAAACAGCATGTATGAAAGTAGCTACTTATAGATTATTTTAATTTTTTAAAATTGTTTTTGACCTTATTAGATGCCTATATTTGGATATTTCTTCTTAGTATTTTGATTATTGCTTTTTTTAATATATTATGACTGTTTATATGATCCGATTCTAACAATTCAAGATTATTCTAAAATATTTTATTCAGTTATGATACTGAACCTATTAGATTTTTCTATTTGTCCTCAAAACAGGTAAGATAATATAGTACCTATAGTATATGTGACACGTCCAAAAGCGGTAAATTTGCCAATTAGATACGAATGTAATGTAATTATTGGTGGGTGCCAATTAATCAATAGGTCGGCACAAGCCTGCAACAACAAGTGTAGACCCCAAAGGAGAAATAATTCAAGTCTATTTTTTCAATTTTGAGGTTTTGATGGTAACCCAGCCTTGAATCTTCGATTTTTCTAAGCTGGGGCAAAAGCGACATTCCCCTCCAGCATTTGAGATTAATGATTGAAAAAAAAACTCACAAACCAAATATATGTATCTAGGTGGGTTTTTTTTATGAATAAGGGGAATAAAAACCATTAAATAAATTTGCACTCTTTATTACCTAATTGCTACTACCTCTTCCTTGTGTGACGTTAATATAGAGAATACATACAACCAGAGCATACAACGCACAAGCCAGATTAACCTTCAATCCTTAAGTCCCAACAAATTTTACTATCTATTCTTGCTACAGTTTTACAGAGCTTTCCTCCCGGCGAACTAATATATTACCACCATTGTTGTAAATCATTTGGAATAAAATGTTATTTAAAGTAATTTTATTATAAATAGGATAGAAAACGAATTTACCGCGTGAAATTTGTAGCACCCGACGTTTCGGTGACGTTGCAGCCGCCGTTGTCCAGGGTAGACTGAAGAGCTCTCAATCCGTTGTTTTGCGGGTAGGCCGCGTACCGCTTCCGCCACTGCGTAGATTATAACGGTGGTGGGGGGCCGGGCTTGGAGCGCGGGAATTTTGAAAATCCGTCTTGCACACAACACTCACTGTATCCTGTTTTACGTCTTTGCGTTCGGCGTTCGGCGGCGGGAACATTTTAAGAAGAGGGTTCCACGTAGAAGAGAGTTTGTAACCGTCGTCTCTGTTAAAGTTCGGGGTTATTCCTATTTCAATGGCTTCCCGGATCATGCGAGGAAAGTAGAATTGTTCTTTGGATACCACAATGGGATTTTGAAACTGCATCCAGTGGTTACTTCCGCTATCCAATATATGTTCGCAGATCGCCGATTTTTCTCGCTGAACGTTTTTAACAGCTTTGATGTGTTCTGACAGTCGCGTGGCTATGGGCCGTTTCGTTTGTCCAACGTAGGCTAGACCGCAACTGCATTCGACTTTATACACACCCGGGGTTTGCAGTGGTATTACATCCTTTACAGGCCTCAAAAATCGAGCTATATTTTGGGTCGGTTTGAAGATCGTTTTTAACATTGGATAGCGGAAGTAACCACTGGATGCAGTTTCAAAATCCCATTGTGCTATCCAAAGAACAATTCTACTTTCCTCGCATGATCCGGGAAGCCACTGAAATAGGAATAACCCCGAACTTTAACAGAGACGACGGTTACAAACTCTCTTCTACGTGGAACCCTCTTCTTAAAATGTTCCCGCCGCCGAACGCCGAACGCAAAGACGTAAAACAGGATACAGTGAGTGTTGTGTGCAAGACGGATTTTCAAAATTCCCGCGCTCCAAGCCCGGCCCCCCACCACCGTTATAATCTACGCAGTGGCGGAAGCGGTACGCGGCCTACCCGCAAAACAACGGATTGAGAGCTCTTCAGTCTACCCTGGACAACGGCGGCTGCAACGTCACCGAAACGTCGGGTGCTACAAATTTCACGCGGTAAATTCGTTTTCTATCCTATTTATAATGTCAAACAACCGCGATAGTCTTCGATTTTATAATTTTATTATATTATTTGATTCAACAATTTGTTGTCAAATGTTGCTTATTTGCTCGTACTGATTCACCCATTTCAAGGGTGTCACTAATTAAAAACTCACGCTGTATAAATAAGTAATGTAGCTAGGTATACATTAATTACATCTTATATGCCATAATGATTGTAAGTAAGTAGGGGCAGGAGCCTTTTGTTCAATTTTGCACCTGGGCCCATTTTTTCTAGTTACGCCAATGGTTGCAACATGAATTCCTAAAAGGAATTGATCATAACATGAATTCCAATCTGTAATTTGTTATCGCCAAAGCCTTGCCAAACTCGATTAAATCTCGTCAGAGCGACACGCATTAAACGATGCTAACGCGCATTAAACGATTTACGCGCATAACTGCGCTCTGCCACATACTTCAGTAGAGTCTGGCGAGGCTGCACTTATTATGAACATTAGCCAGGTGTGTTGTTTCGTGAAATTATAGGATCAATTATCATGAACAAAAATTTCAAGACCGAAAATGAGAGCAATGACTTAATATTTTTGTCTAATTTCTAAATCCCGCCAGACGTATTCCGCGACTTTTTAAAGTAAACAGATTTCTTTCAAATGACAATCTGTAAGAATATCAATTTGTATTATACGTTTTAAACCTGTAAAAATGAGGGCAACCTTTCCGTCAATCACATCGATTTTTTACGTTCTTGTAATTTTTGAAATATTCCCGCCAAATTAGCATCATTTAATTTTGCTCTTTTTTGTGCATTTAATGTTCGACTCCAGTGAATGGAAAAGATTTAAAATACTGGGAAAATAAGTACAATTCGAATGCACCCACCGCTCACCCACCCATCACATAATCCTCACCAGACGCGGAATTTCTTGATAAGCATCAATATAATAGACCAGATTTAATTGCTTTTACAAACTGGGAAAATAAGTCCTAAAAATATTCACTACCTCCCCGACTATAAAGAAATTCAAGTCCATTGATTTAAAGGAGAAACATCAGTTTCTGGAAAAAATTAAAGTGGAATTGGTCCTGCATATATGCATATATTTCATATTCTGTTTACATGGATTATTATAAATTATTATTATCGAAAAATCCGTTTCTATAATTCCTTCCTTTTTAATAGCCTGTAATCTTTCTTTTTTGCATGGGAGATAGGGAAGTTGATCATCGATCTGGAATATCTATTTTTTTTAATGGATTGATAACTAAATTAGTCTTGTTTAAGAATACATTTATTTTTTAACATCGATTTGATAATACAAACCTAAGCTACTGCGTTTTTAAAATTAACATTAGTTTATCTCAAAATAATGATGTTGTGACATAATTTCATCTTCACTTGTGGTCTTCAAGTACATTGTAGATTGATATATAAATGATAAACGAAAATAGTACCAAGCATGAGAACAGATGAATTTGCAGAGCATTTCCAAACTTTAAATGAATTAAGAGGGATAGAAGATGGATGATAAGAAGTAGGAGTCGAATTTTGAGGTTAACACGGTCTGAAAAGTCTACAAATATATATGGTCGAGTGGGTAACATGCATGTCCGCAGTTTTTATCTGGATGTTATGTGCCATATCTAAGTCCACTCAGGCCTGGCCCGCGCCCGACTTCAGCGGCCAGCGCTCGGCGGATCTATGGAGTCGGGTTACGTTCATCATGGCCAAAGCATTCACTTTGTTGTTTTCTTAGAAGCGACAAAGCGAATGATTTCTTTCTAACCTCGTTTTCTAATTGAGATGGACATCCGCTAAGGGAGGAGAGTTTTTTTGACGTGACAACGTCTTATAATTCGATGGAGCCGGCTGCACGCACGAAAAAACATGACTCATGCGGCGTTACCTCGCTCTGAGGCGTTCCATTTAAGGCGTTCCAAGTGAAGAAAAAAAATCTGACATAATTGTATTTATGCGTACAAATAAATGTAACTTGATCAATTCAATTGTGATTTCCAGTTACCTCCTCTATATATATACAAAATATCTATCAAACAAATAAAATTAAAATTTTCTTTTGAAAAATGCAACCATTCCATCAGTATTTTCTTATGACGTTGTCACATTCAACTATCGTCAGTAAACCGACTTAACAGAAACCGATTTTTTTTTGTATAAGGCTGTCAGTGTTTTTTGTTAATACTTACTCGATATCCTCTAGCTAATGATTATATAACACTTCAATACTCTTTGTAGTCCGAATCATTGAAAGCATGATTAGCGTAAAAACGACTCACCAATATTAACCAATGAAGGATATATCCTTCATTGGTTTTTATCTTGGAATCGTTATACATATTAGTCGAGTGATATTTGTTATTTATACGTCTACATGGTATTTTTAATACAAAAAATCGTATTCTTCCCGATATTTTCGTTTCTATTTCTATCGCTTGTCAAATAATTCAATTAGATTTATTACGCGTTCATAATGCAATTTTACTAGTCTGAAGTTCCAAATTGCCTTGATATAAATGTTTTTCCATAATCGTACGATTATCGGAAGAATCGCATGAAAATACACTCTCGATATAGTAGAAATGACGGCGGCACGCTACGCCCTCCTGCGGCATAATTTATAAACTCATTATGGCGGCGCAGAGGAAGTCAACACAACCGCGCATTTTCAAATGAGATTAATTTTGATGGCCTCGAATATTATTATTATTGTCGATGTGATTATAACATCAAAAAACATACAATAAATTATTACATATAAATCCACATAATCAAATCCGAAACTAATGTTTTAAAACTGCATTTCCGAAATTATATTGGGTTACTTAATACGGCGTTGCGTCCAACGTCCTCCTTTCAGCTGTCATTTTTGCAGTACTTGTGATTCGTTTTTTTTGCGGTTGTGTTATTTGATAAATAAACGTGAAATAATGGCAGATGATGAATTAAACGGGGATTCGGACGAAGCGCAGCAGGATAAATCACAAAAGAAGGCGGCGAAACACGACAGTGGCGTAGCAGATTTAGAAAAAGTCACCGATTATGCCGAAGAGAAAGAAATATCTTCTCAGGACATATCTGGCGTAAGTTCCTATATCAAAGAGTTGGAATCTGCAATATAGTATATTACATCTCCAACAATATAGTATATTAAAAAATGTTTCATTGTAATATAGGCTTAGAGTTATAAACTAGTGTTTTTATTCTGTTTTAAGGTTATGATAATTTTTCTTTGTGTTTTAGGCGCTCTCTCTTATCGGGGATAGACGCAATAAAGAAGCGGCAGAGAAAATGGAACGCGAAAAGGAGCTATTGAAGGTCTCAATCAGAAAAGAAGATGTTGATTTAATTGTGAGATATTTATTATCATTAATAAACTCCGACGATTGTGAAAATCCTTCCGCATCATTTCCCTGAAAGTCTCGAATGCACCGCCCTCGGTCGAGATATAAGTATTTACTCCCTATCTTGGAAGATATTGTAGAATTTTAGACTTTCATGATACCTAATCAAATTGTATCTCCAAAGACCACGAGCAGAAACTAAATAAACACCATGATGGCTTCACTATTCACCTTCATGCGGTGTAAATTGGGGTATTAATGTTATAGTTGAAACCTATTTTACAGTGTTGATTTTTTATCTTCACCCGACTATTCACCACGCTGATTCCGAAACTGCAATAATCTTTATTTGGCCTCAATAAATAACCGAGATACAGGCATTTAAATTTTGCATATAAAGCACCTACGAGGTTTGTGAGAAAAGTAATGAGACTGTTTTTTTATCTACTAAAGTTTTTATTTTGTCAAACAACAATATTGTCCCCTTCAAAGTTATCACTGGTGTCACATTCTTTTGAATGTTCTCTAGAGTCCCAAAATGTTGTCCTCTTAAGTCATTTTTCAATTTCGGGAGAAGAAAAAAGTCACAAGGACTCATGTCAGTTGAATTTGGTTGTTGGCTATCCTCTCAAAAAGATCAACGCGCACGTTTCTTCCATTTTTATTTATTAATTTCCCAAAACATAATTAACCTAACAAAACATAATTAACGATTTCAAATCGTTAATTATGTTTTGCATTATTATTCTACTAAATGAAAAAGGTTTGTATTTAAAGAACATGTGTTCCTCATTTCGTTGTTTATTGTATCGCAAGCTTACCTTTTTGCTTACAGTGACAATCTTGGAAGTTGCTTCTCTGTCTGAACATTTGGATATACAGGTTCGAGTTAGGCGGCACCTGTGTTATGCGAATTTCGACTTACGCGGAAAGAAATCGCAACATTGCTCAAGTTTTGGAGCAATTTTATTTAAAAAGAAAATATATAATTTTAGATGGTTTTACATAAAAAAGATAATGAGTACGTATTGTAGTTTCCACTAATCCGATGTGGGTAGTTTCCACTAATCCATTAGTTTTCACTAATTTGATGGGCCCGACTCCGGTCGGTGAATTCCATGGCAGCTCCGTTTGTATTTATTTATTATTAGCGCGCACTAACGAAGACTAATCCTCAGCGCGCACTAATCCTTAATTCTCATTTAACTGCATAACTCGACGGATACCTGTAGTACCTTTTACTATTATTTCAGGTTAAGGAGATGGAGATAAATCGAACGCTAGCTGAGCGCACGCTGAGGGAGCATCGAGGGGATTTAGTCGCCGCTCTCACTTCGCTCACAGACTGACTTGGCATTTTCCAGACATGTGAACTTTACACACCTGTTTACCATGAAATTCATGTGTTCTGAACTGTTGGAGTTCCTTGTTTATTTATTATGAAATGACTGCTGGCAATCTGTATAATGTAATAAAACGAGGCGTTACCATTTTTAATTCTGCTTTTCACTTGTAGAGTGCATAGAATACATAGATTTGAGACAATCCAGGGAAGGGTTAATTCGATTATAATAATTAAACTTTCCATCCTCCATCGTCAGACCCTTCTGGTCATAACATGTTCAAGTTAGCTAACAGTTCCTGTGCAGCTGGCAGTTGGGTCCTCTGGCAGCTAACGGTTCCTATGCGGCACAATTTTATCTCCTATTCAGTAGCCTCCTCAAAGAGGTGCAGAATCTGGAAAGGAAGCTGTTTCCCCTGCTACGGCAGGTGGATCAGATCCTCTGGGAGAGGACTTTCATGTACTGCTGGGCCGTTTGCGCATTGCGCGGTGTCAGCCTATCCACTGCACTTCGGTGAATAACTGGACGAGCCTGGAAATGATCTGGAAACTTCTCCTAAGCAGTAGGGATGGATGTTGACCTGTTGTCACCCACTCTTGAAACGACCCGTTGACTACCCGAGCCCGCGTGAAAGACGGGCAAAGTAAGCCTTGGTTTGCGACAAATTTCAACTAAATTACTGCTAACATCAGGTAGAGGCTGCACAAGCGACTTTGGACCTGTGACCAGACAGGAGGACTGAGATATCCGGCCAAATCTGGTAGTAAGGACATGAGATCGGCCCGCTGGGTTCACTTCCCAGTACCTCGCAGTAAGGCGTTGGAGTCTCATGGGTATGTTGGCATAGCTAGATGGTTCTGGACTGTTTCGTGCCTAAGTCTCAACTTTCACCCCACAGTTAAAAGAACGATCAATATTGATATACCTTCCTGGAGTGGCGGGTTCGACCGTAGTAGGTGACAACTCCAAAGTGGTCATAACATACAACCAAATGACTCATTGAGACAAGTTAACCCTTCAGGCCTCGGCCCCTCAGCCGATTGACAAGTTGATGTCCCAAAAAAAATTTGTAAAAATTAGTAAAAAAATTGAATTATGACACTGTCTCACCAAAACATTAATTACTTCCAAACCACTGTACCCATAATTGAAATGCAACATACATAATAAAATAAAACAACTACATTTTTACTTTTACGTTTTCGTCGTGTCCAATAGACGGCTAAAGACCGCTCTTGGACGTGTCAAATAATTGGGTTAGGTAGTAAGTCTCGTTACTACTCTTTATTGAATATACATAGGTAGTCAAGAATTAACTACTAGATTGTCAAACTATAAATATAAATAATCAAAATAGAAGCCTAATATTTGAAGTAGTTAGTAATTCGAAAAGATACGTAATAAAATTATTCATCGTAATATCATCGTAATTCAAATTGTCAGTACAATGTTAAATAATCAAATTAAATCTAAGTTATGCATTTTAAACTAAAATAGGCACAATATTTGAAAAATCATGGCCCTCAAATTCGGCCACATTATAGAAAGGGTGGCCTATCAGCATCTCCTTGATGTTTTTTTTTTATTTTATGTCGTCCAGCTGTTTAAATTTTGTAGGGAGTAGATTATAGAATTTAATGCTAAGGAACAAGTAGGTTTTCTGTACTTTTGCCAGTCGTATTCAGACAAATTAAAATAAATGCAAACAAATTAAAATAAAATTAAAACGGGGCCATCACGCTGAATCGTGTTGTGGCCGATATCGGCCAATTGGGGCTCTAGGGGTTAAAAGAGTCCATACTTAATGGGCTTATTGGTAGCTATTGATGAGTCCCTATGACCACCTTTCACCTCGATCATCATACAAAATGGATGGTACCATGTTATTGTATTGTCACCAGAATAGCATAAATTTGCAAAGTTTCAAATTGGTACGACAATTAAAAGCGGTTGAAAGTTTGTTTGTTTGAAAAACTTTATTGCACACACAAAAGAGTGCAACGTGGTGGGGCTTATTACCAAGTGCCGTTGACTAAACCAAATGGCTGATCGAAGGATGTACCATGATCTAGTCTTCCTACATAAAATCTTAAACAACAAATTAAACTGCATGGACTTGGTCCAGCTAATACATTTCCGGACCCCATCAATAACGACAAGACAGTCCTCATTGTTACACATTAGCCGTTGCAATAACAACTACCGTAAAAACTCTTGTGTGTAGGGTTTACGATGATCGATACGCATCAATAGATATCTTCGCTGAATCGAACATTGGATTCAGAAATTTGTTAAAGAGGGCGATATTTCACACTTAATATTTAAAATTTAATAATTATTTAAAATTTATTACTTATTATCTACTGTTTGCACTTGTACTTATTCATACCAACGTACCTGTCTCAACTTCAATTATCGTACTGGTAAATTTGTTAAATACGTGGACACCCATAAAGAAAATGTATTTATTTATACTATGTTCCTCCTTTCCTTCCTGGTCCCTCTCTTCCTATCCTCTTTCTTTTCTCGTTTTTTTCTTTCTCTTATCATTTAGATAATCTTGATGTTATCATTTAGTGGAAAATTGTCTCTGGTGTAATTTATATCTATCTTGTTTGGCTACTTACTTTTATACACCGTTATTTTCCTGAATAAAATAAAATAAAATAAAATTATTTAGGAAAATTAATATGTTGGGTCCTTACTTATGAAGTTGCTGTTCTATAAAGGAAATTTAAGGTCAAAAACTTTGTATGAAAAAATATATATTTAATGTCAATTAAACTTTATCGCACCCAAAATATTCAACCGACTTGATGACGATATAAAAAAAAATGAAAGTACTTTTTTATTCAATAAAAAATAAAAAAATGGCTTCTTGACGATATAGGTCGTTCAAGGACAGAGAATGATCTTCTGCAAATCATCTCTTAGAAATAATATACCTGAATAAATGTGATATAAGATAATAAACATAATGTAACATATATGTGTATGTATGTATATGTATATGTATATATGTGTATATGTATATGTAAGTGTATAAGTGTATGTGTCCTACGTCAGTTATGCTTCTCCACCCAAGTCTGAAAATAAATCGTATGCCCAGATACAGGCTATACTCGGCCTAGTTAGGCATGCGCTGCGCATGGTCATGTGAATGTGGGTCGTCGTTTACTTCGCACCATTACTTGGTATGACCATTTTATGAATTTTGCATGTTATGTTTAAAATAAATAAATAAAATTAAATTAATAGAAATATTGACCCCTATTATCTATGCAGATTTGTCATTTTATTGGGAGTTGCTTAATTCCTGTGCTGTAAAATTCTCGAGGACCGGAACCAATGAATGCTTTAAAGGCGTTTTTCACCGACTCCTAAAGTTGTTTTTTTTCGCTTGTAAAAAGTTATCTAAATTCTGAAAAAAAAACTATTAAAGCAATGTCTGGCAAGTACGGTGAGTGACCAAGAGTCTCCAGCGGCAACTCCTGCAACTTGGCCACTGTTTACAGTGAAATCTGTGGTTATACGTTGTGATGCAGAAGCAGTGGCGATGAGCGATTAACCAGGCTCGGTTACATAATCACGAGCTTCTCCATCATTGTTTACAGTTCTTAACAGTACACATTTACAGTAACTGTATAGCCAGACTGCAAGAAGCTGTGATAGAAAACACCGGCACAGGATCTCATATTAGAATATAATGCAAATTTTCAACTTCACCATGGTTGCACAAATGAACATATTTGATCAAAAACAAACGACGGAAAGAGAAATAAACAGCTGATTCTTAAAAAAGAATAACATATTGAATTTGAAATTTCAACTCAAATCCAAGTCATCCAAGTTCAAAGTAATAATAACAATAATAATAATTTTATTCATTCAAAACATAAATTTACAATTTTATTATTTGCAGAATCTGTGCCTAACTAGGCCATAGCCCGTACCAAGGAAAACTCTATGTATGGCGAAGATTTATTCATGTGTACATGATATTAAAATCAAAAATACAAAATATGATAAAATATAAAATAGATAAGCGAATTCAAATTAAATTTATAATTATATTTAAAATGTTGATATAGCATGGTCATGGAAATAAATATTAATACAAAATGTCGTAATATGAAGTTTGTAGAACAAACAAATAAATAGTATTTAAATATAAAGTGTAGTGCAATGTATGACAATAATAATAATGCAGACCTTTACTTTAAAATATGGCTTATTGCCTTTTCCACCTCATTTCTACGAAGTTGAAGTAAATGTTGTGTAATTTTAGATTTTAATTGGATTGACTTAGTATGTTGGCATGTATTTATAGATTCTTTTAGATGGTTATAAATTTTTGGCCCTATAAAGCTAAAGTGTCTTTGGGCGAAGGATGTTCGGGTTTTCTGTGGATTGTGTTTACAGGTTGTGGCGCTCCTCGTTGAAATTTTATGCTCAGCTTTAACGTGAATATCTTTACTTTTTAAGTAGTTAAGAAAGACTGTTTTTGCATATACCTGCCTGATGTCTAATATATTCAGCTCTGCAAACAAGTCGTTTGAGGGGTAGGTACCTTCGGGGCTTTTGGGCAATAACCCGAAGAAGCGCCTTCTGCGCCTGTCATAAGCGGATTTAGAACAATACGTGTAGACCCTCCCCAACCTAGAATACCGTATAAAATTAGGCTATTTGCAAGAGCATGGTAGACATTTTTGAGAGATTTTAAGTCTAACACGTTACGAAGTAGCTTAAACGCGTATATAAGTCTCCTTACTCTAGTCGCCACATCGTTTACATGAGCATCCCATTTAAGGGTGTTATCAAATACGAGACCGAGATATTTAGCTCGAGTTTTATGTTGTATAGATGTGCAGTTACATTGCATATTAAACAATAAATTATTTTGGGGTTTTGGGGTACATGTATGAATTTTTATACCTGTGTGCATAAAGTCCTGCTTGCCAGTAATAGAAAAGGTAACATAGTTTGTTTTTTCGCTATTTAATGTTAATAGATTATTCTGGAGCCAAATATAAATATTGTTTAGACCGACTTCTGCGTTTTTGTAAACCGTCGACCAGGTCTTCCCTCGGAAAATTAAGGCAGTATCATCAGCAAAAGTATCCATCACCCCAACACAGGCGTATACCTAGTGGGGTGATGTAATCCTGACAAGTGTAATCCCTTTCGCGATTTTCTTCATATGTATTCTTTTAAAATATGTTAAAAAATGAACGCAATGTTTCTATGTAACTATAAAAAATAGGATAAATAAATAAATAAATAAAATAGAACTGTTTTACCTCCTTTTAATGTAATGTTGGATAGGTCATTTATGTATACTAAAAATAAAATCGGGCCTAGGACACTTCCTTGTGGTACTCCGTAACGTATACAACCATCGACGCTATGTGTTCCATTTAGTTTCGTAACTTGTGTTCTATTAAACAAGTAGTCGGTAAACCATTGTAATGCTTTCCCACGAATGCCATTTTTTTCTAATTTACCAAATAAAATTTTGTGCGAGACTGTGTCGAAAGCCTTGCAAAGGTCCAGGAATACTACAAGGCACTTGTCTCCTTCATCCAGACTCTTTACTATGTTATCGGATAGAAACGCAATAGCATCCTGCGTAGACCTGTCGCGACGAAATCCGTATTGCGTAGGAGATAATAGGTTATGTTTATTCAAGAAAGACATCAACCTCGATTTGACCGCCGTTTCCAGAATTTTCGACAATGTATTCAATACTGGACAATAATGACAAGACAATGTAAACAATAATGTGATTGGCCGATAACAGTTAACATCACTAGCTAAACCGCCCTTAAATACTGGAGTAATTTCAGTTTTTTTTAGGCAACGGGGGAACACTCCAGAAGATATACCTACTTATGTTAATAATATATCTAATCGGGTTTATCAGATTTTCGCTGCATTCTTTAAAAATTTTAGCAGAAATACCATCTTCCCCAGTAGACGTTTTATTTTTTAGACTTTTAATGATTGTTTCAATTTCACTGCTATCGGTGGGCCTTAGAAATATAGTCTCGTGTAGATATTTTACATTCTTTAAGTTACATGACAATTTTGATTCTATAGTTTCAAGGTTATCCAATGTTTTCCTGGCTAGCTTGGATCCTATATTTGAAAAATAATCGTTAGAATAGTTTGCAACATCTTTAGTATTATATGTAACAATGGACGTCAGTTTCCCATCAATATTTACTTCTTGTATATTTGTGTAATTTCTTTTCCTCCTGTAAGTTAATTCATTAATAAGATTCCAAGTTATCTTTGAATTACCAGCATTTTCCGAAAATTCCTTTGTGTAATACATGTTTTTTGTTTTATTTATAATGTTTTTACAGGTATTTCGAATTCTGATATACTCGTGATTTAGAATACTGTTTGAAGGATCTAATTTAAGGGCTACATGAAGTTTATCTCTACGTCTTATACTTTTAAGTAGTGCTGGAGTCATCCATGGCTTAATTTTCCTTTCGGAATGGGGGACATATTTCTCTTTGGTATTTTTTACAATTATTGTTTTTAACATATTTATAAAATACTCAGTAGCGTCATTAGTATCAGTAATGGAGAGTAATGGACTCCAATCGATTCTTTCAACTTCTTTGCATATGCTTTTATAGTCAATAATATTGACTTGATTTAACGTTGCAATTTTGAATATTAGGTACTGATATTTTTAGATACATATATAGTGGCAAAGTGATCCGTAAGCTCACTATGGCAAACAATTCCTATTGTATCAGCTTTAATAGAGGTAAATATACGATCAAGACACGCGTTTTTGCGAGTAGGCATATTGATTGTTGATTTCATTCCAAATTCCGCAAGCATACTCAGGTAGTCATTGGTAATAGTATTCGATTCTAGGATATTGACGTTCATGTCGCCAGCAATCACACAGTCTCTATCCCCATTCACCTCTATTAAATCTGAAAGTGACTCTATGAAAGGCTTTATTGGGTTAGAAGGGGATCTGTAAATTGCTAGTATTGTAATTGAGTTATTCATAATAGCTCTTAAACAATTTGCCGTTGGCATTATTCCTTCTTCGATTTTTATATTTCTGGATTTATTCGAGAAAATTATGACGCCATCATTTTGGCTGTTGTTATTTATAGTATAGTAGGTGTTATAGTTATCTAGTTGCTGAGATGGAATCTTATTTTTTATCCAACATTCTGTCAAATTATTAAATCAAAATCCGTATCCAGCGAAGTCAATAACACAATTAATTTATCGAAGTTTTTATTTATACTTCTAATGTTCAAGCAGAGCAATTTTATACCGGACTGCAATATCACCTTTTTACAATCCCAAGTAGGTAACTGCAGGGTAGGCCGGGGTTCAAGTTCTATTAATTCACCTAGTTTAATCGCGCCCGTGGAAAAGACATGCATAATTTTTCAGGAGCGTTATAATGCCAGTGTAATACAGGAATAAAAATGCCATATTGCAATATTCGTTTAACTGTATGTAGTAGAAATAACGAAATAAAAATAGGCCATTTCTATACTTGTTCATTAGAAAAATTACGATATTGCTTATATAGTCCGCTAATAAAATTACGACATTTTTAAAAATAACAGAATGGTTGTAATAGTCAGTAGAATAATTTAAGATTAAAATTGCGAAATAGAAAAATATATGTAAATTAAGATAGTCATCAAAAATATTTAAAAGTACCTAATACCATCATATAAGTATAGTCAAAAAATGAAATATGAGAAATCTTATTCAATTTTACAGAAGCAAACAAGTGGAGTACGATCGAATAGTGAAATGTAAGTATATAATCAGCAAAACAAAATAAGTTTAAAATGGTAAAATAGTAGAGTAAAATAATATAGTCTAAAGTAAAATTGTAATGATCATTAAAATATATACAAAAATATATCCTAATATTAAAATAATAGGAAATCGTAATAAAAAAATAATAAAAATCCTTCAGGTAAAAACGAATCATCGTGGGAATAAGGAAAACTAGTTTATAGTGGAATTTCGTAATCAAAAATAAGGAATTATCAGTGGCAGTTTTCGAGTTTCCAAAATTGGTACGAGCACACAGCCTTCACAAAATGTTTTCTAGAGAGCTTAAGTATTTGATGGTGATGGGACGGCGGTTGTCGTCTTTTTTGACTCGTGTGATCCCATTTTTTAGCCAGACGTACATGTAGTTTCTGCTTTTCCCTATTTTCCTCGCTTGTAGGTAGAGATAGCGTAAAAAGGGAGTGAGTGCTTCTTGCAGAAAGTGGCCAGTATGAAAAAACAGTAATTTTATATACCCAATATAACAAGTGTCATTTTTGTAAAGTAGTCATAATAAATGAGTACAATTACGTAAATAAAACAATAAATGTCAATGTAATATCAAAGGCAGGAATGGGATATAAGGACAAGCTAGGAGACGGGAGGAGGGGGGGGGGGGGGGGGAGGAAAATATTTATACAATAAGTAAATGTCTCTTAATAGATTTTTTAAACCCGATAAGGTTTTCAAGTTGTCTTAGCGGCAGAGGCACAAAGTTCCATATTCGGGCCGCCTGCACTGCAAATGACTTGGACATTAAAGTTGATGAATGCTGAGTTATAGCCAGTAATAGATTTTCCTGAGAGCGTAATGGAAGGCCGTGGGATGAAAGCGGAGAGAAGATATTATACAAATAAGAAGGCATGTTTGAATGAAGTACACGTGAGAGTAGGATGAGTATGTGAAAATCCCGACATCATCTAATGGGGGGAAACACCATTTGACTAAGAATGGTCGATATGTAATTAAACTTCTTCAGGGTATAAACAAATGAAATCCACGCGTTTTGAATTCTATCTTTTTCATTGAGTAACTCCTCGAGTAGCTCATCATTCGCGTCTAGGTAAGCCACATCAGTGTAGTACATTATTGGTAAAATAAAATATTTTACCGGGTGTGATTACATCACGGGCATTTCTTGTAGTCGGTGAATTAGTACAACGAAGTAAGCAACTTTTGATAAAAAAAAATGATAAACGGTTGTGTCACCCCAAGACTTTAGCGAGAAGTAGACACCCCCCCCCCCCCCCCCCGCATCAACTCAACCTTCCCCCATGCGCCAATTCGTAGTATATTTGTAGTATTTTCCATTTTATTAAAATGGTGTTTCCCAATAATGATGTAGTATGGTTCTTCAATTTGGCGGACTTTAAGTATTATTTGCGTTAATTGTATACGTGATATTCCAACAAACATGCGATTCGGTCTAACAAGGCATCTGTGTACCGAATTTCAAGTTTAGGTTCAATATTTTGAGATTGAAATATGACTAGTGCAGGTCCTGGTGGACCGATTTCAACTACAATCTTGTCAACTCTTACCATGATCGAATGATTCCTGCAAGCTAAATTTTAGCTCAATCGAAGGAAGCGTTTAGGCGCTATCGGGGAGGAATACACACACACACAGAATCACAGTCAGACTTCAGTTTGGTAATGGTCCTAATCATCTCTCAGGGGGGGGGTAAAAATGGATATTTCCGTCTTCATCTAAAAAAAATATTCCTTGGTCCGGGAAAGTAATTGACATCTAAATTAATAAGAGATATGATTTAAAATTTCGTTTGTTATTATATTATTATTTTATTTCGAGATAGGATACTATACTGCTCCGCCATACTGTCATACCGCAAACACCGCCATACTGAACATCTTCTCCGTCGTTCCCTCATTACTGAGGATCGTGGCCACTAGACAACAGTTTACCTACGAGGCTCCTCCACTTCGACCTGTCTTCTGCATGGCGGGTCGCAGATTGTATTGACCCTTTTGTAACTTCTTTGATGAGGTCGTTCCATCTGGCCGGTGATCTGCCTCTGCTTCTTCTTCCCTCCAGACCCCCGGAAAGCATTTTCTCCAAATTCTCTGGGTTTCTCCTGGCAACATGACCGAAGAACTGCAGGACCCTTCTCATGCATACAGTAGAGAGTCTCACTTGGATGCCGAGTTCTTCCAGGACAGATTTGTTGGTGCGGCGTGCTGTCCATGGGATTCCTAGCATTTTACGCCAACACCACATCTCCAGTGCATCGATTTTGGTGCGTATCCGAGCCTTCAGGGTCCATGTCTCCGATGCATAGAGAAAGATCGAGAAAACCAGAGCTCGAACCAGCCTGACTTTAGTCCGCTTGCTTATACCCCGATTCTTCCACAGCCTTTCTAGCTTGCTCATGGCCGATCTTGCCATCTGGCTTCTGCGTGAGACTTCCTTTTCACAGTTTCCGTCGTTGCATATCATGGAGCCCAGATAGACAAAGTCTTTCACAGCTTGAAGGTCACTCAGCTCGTTGCTGCGTTGCATAACTGAACATAGGAGAAGATTAATAAATATTTAGATATATTACTGCCAATTATCTACACGTGGCTTTTCATAGTAAAATCTTTACTGCCAAAACATGGTACCTACGACATAGAGTGGTCAAATACCCTATATAATCAATTGTAACACATTATTCATCATTTTTACGAATTGCTTCTCCACTGCAACAGTCAATTGCAAGCTCCAATTTTATGCAGATGATTCGTCCCCAATTGTTTCAGCGAATATTTTGCTGCAACTGAACTAGACACTTCCATATATTTTGAGTGACAAACTTCTAGTTTTCTGTGAATCGTTAACTACCCGGTGAATGGCACCGGGCAGTTAACCCAGCGGGCAGACCAAGCGTCCTCGCTACCAGTTAAAGCCAGATTTCTCTGGCCTTTCGACTGGTTACAGGTTCGAGGTTGCTTGTGCGGTCATCTTCCTTACGAGGGTGATTCGGTTTCTACCAAATCTATCGCGGACCACGGCATCCTTTGCCCGGTTTCGGTTAGCTAATCGGTCATTTCAAGAGCAGTTGCCGTAAAGTTAACAGCCACCCCCGCTCTATAGGAAACAAAGCCGCTCCCATATGCCCCCGGTTATCGACAGTGTTCTATGATGGAATTTAAACGTTGATCCCCTGTGACAAACTGGGACGCGCCCGTAACGCACTTCAGGTTAGTGCCTCTTGTTGACAAAGTGGCGCTTAGTCATTCACTCAGAAAATTGGGGGGTGATTCGTGAAAAATGTAGCGTGCTAAATTTGTCTATGGTCCATTTGAATTCAGTTCAATTCAATTCAAAATTCTTTATTAAATCCATAAAGTTACAAATAAATGTAAAGCCATCCTAACTAGGTATCGCCTGTACCATTGATTATATAAAGCAATACCTGTACTAAGGTAGGCTTAATGTAAAAGAATGTAGGGTGGTTTACCTAATGTGGTATTTTTTCTTTATATACATATCAAGTAATACATAAATGTAATATATTAAATTTAAGATGACAGATATGTATCTATACATAAAACAAAGTCGGGTTTGTTCGAACACTTATAACTCGAGAACGGCTGGACCGATTTTCATGGTTTTTGATTTGTTGTATTTGTCTCCGTCTCCGAATAGCAGAATAACTATTAAATACAAAAATTGGAAAATTGACAAAAAATTAAAATAAAAGAAAAAACATTTTCCCATACAAAATGTAAATCCGTGTTTTTCTCATGGTCAGTTGTACGTGGCATGTTCACGTGTCGGCAAATCATCCGCTTTATTTGTTCTTGCGACTGATAAAAAAACAAAAAATGTCGTATATCACAAGGGGCTTCAATGAAGAAAATTAAACCGAGTGCATCCCATGCTGCACAATATGTAAATAGTTTAATTCAATCAGGTCTTGCTGACACGCGATTGATATACTTAATTTTTGTACTTTTATATTTCTTTTTGTGTTATTATCTTAATAAAGTAGTGAACTAAATATTTATTTTGTATTCATTGTATTACTTTCATAAAATCATAAATTAAGTTCAGCTAATCTGACTGTTGGGCGGTTCATTTCATTGACTGTTCGGTTCGAAGGTCAGCTAGTAGGTACATATAATATAGTACGTAATAATATGAAATTTAAGAATATACATAGATATACACATACATACATAAATACATATATACTTTATAAATAAATATTAAATAATACTATATAGATTTCAAAAAGCGTGCTCTATTTTTAGTATATATGTTATAAGTGCCTCCGTTTCTTCTCGACCTTTAGTCAAAAGTGACTTAGCTAGGTTTTTCTTCTTGTCTACTCCGTGACTAGCCCTAGATTTCAGTCCTGCAGGAAATGAGCCATAAACATGAGCTATAAACAAATTTAGCATGCATTTTTTCAAGAATAGGCCCAATCAGCCAAGGCGTCAAAAGATATAAAATCGAATAAATGATTTTATAAAGTCTGCACTAAGTGAGGCAATATTTAGGAGGGGTCTGAAAATCTTTCTTTTTGACAATGTTTTCTGCAGCGTTGATGATTTTTGATGCAAGTGTATTTAATTATAATGTAAAGGTTGGTTATAATGTAAATTCGGATGACACTAGCTTTTTCGTAAGTGATAAAAATATTTTTGACCTAAACCATTATAATGCATAGTGCTTTAAATACCGCACGCAGTTGGATCAATCAAACCAATCTCCTCCTCAATTAAAAAAAAAACACCGGCATGCATTTCTCGTCTAATTACAGAAGGTCGATTGATTCGCCCGCTCTATTTAGTTCAAAACGACCAAATAAGTTTAAGCAAGGATTCCAAATTTCTTGGTATTGTGATTGACAATAAAATAAAACTGGAAATCTCACATAAATGAACTTAGTAGTAGCATCTCGTCTGCGATATATGCTGTGCTCAAAATTAAATACTTAGCTAGAGAATCTGCATCTCTCTCTCGCTTGCTTCCATACGAAATGGCTTACGGTATACTTCTATGGGGAAACTCCCCTGATAGCTCTTCAATATTTATACTCCAAAAGCAGACAGTACGGACCCTCGCAGGGATAGCGCGAAATACTCACTGCGTTCCGTACTTTAAGTTATTTAAAATATTAACTATGGTCTGTAAATATATTCTTCGATGCCTAATTTATGCGAGAAGAAGCGTCACAAAACGTAAACTAAATGGTGACCCATGACACTCGCCAGCGACTAAACATTGCTCTTCCCAGAGTGCACCTAACACAGTCACAAAAATCCTTTAATTACGTTAGTTTAGTGCTTTTTAACTGCCGTCCTCTCGAAAGGAGACTTCTGGAGTTAAACATATTCGAGAGCTTTATAAAAAGAAAATTGGCATCCACACATGCTTTCTATAAGTTGGACGAGTTCTACAGCTGTGCTGAATCGTTTGTAGTCTAGATATTATTTGTATATTAGATTTAAACAGTTTAGGGCGCTCCCGGATTTCTTTCCGGCAGGGCACTTTTCATTCATGCTTTTTTACAATATTGTTTTTTATGCGCTTCAGGCTGTTTAGCTGTTAAGTTGATTTTTGAAACAGTAAAATTTCCAAATTTTGTTGGAATTTAATTAGTGGATCATTTTACACGTTTTTAAGTTAGGTTTTTTTAAAAAATGCAATTGTTTTTGTTTCTTTTGTTCTGACATTTTTGCTACTATTTTTGCTGCTATGTTATGCCATTTGATAATTTCTGTTGTCTTTTCAAGTTTCCGTGTTTTAGACTATTTCTACCATACCTATCTCTATCACTATCTCTGTTCACGTCATTGAATATATTATGTCTCATTTGACATATGAATTTGGGCGTTGTTTAACGTCGTGATAACGCCTGCGACTCAAAAAAAAAATCGAGTCGCAGGCGTTTGCGCCTCGCCCGATGATCATCACTTTTAAAACGTGTCTTTCCTTTGTCAAATGCAATATTGAGTGAGTGCTTCTGTTCGTCAAATGAAATTCTCTATTTTTTAACGATAGATACTTCGTTTGTTATTCTAAATATATAATTAAATTAATCTCACTTTTTTCTATACTAAGATATGTTGCAAGTTGCAAGTTCTATTTTTGTGTGTCCTAATTATCTTCTGTTGATGTTCCTTTCTTTTTACACGATTGCCCACAAAATAGGAGTGTAATGTGGAGTTAATAGGAGTTAATTCTACCATAATTTCTAAAGCTGGAACCAATTTAGCTAGTTATTTATAGTTATCTTGATAGTTATTGGTGGGGACCACCGATAACTATCAGACGTATGTAACGACATACGGACTTTCGAACGCGAAAGCTCTTTTCATAGGTCTCATTTGTTACATGATCAGTTTCGAATCATTGTGGAAAAAGTTACAGCTAAGACAAAAACCTATGACATTGTACCTAAAACATCGGTTATTACAGTAAAACATTGTTATTAAGTGTTAGTGTCAGAACAACAAACTAATTGTCATATATTAAAACCGATAATGTAACCATGATGCATCACAATTGTATCTTTGGCGGTTCGATTTCCGTAAAATAAAAGGTATGACGACGCAAGACATGGAGGCGTGGCGTGGCTCCGCATACCAGGCCGGTGATAAGTGACGATTTTACTTTCCCGGCCTAAGGGAAAGTTTTGTGAACGCGCTAAAAAAATCGAGATGAAGATGAAAATATCCATTTTAACCCCCATGGGACCATTTCTAGACTGAAGTCTGTCTGTGAGCCTTTGTGTGTGTATGTCTGTCAGGGTGTGTGCCTGTGTGTGCGTGTGTGTGTGTATTCCTATGCGATAATGTCTGTATTCCTCTGTGTGTATGTATTCATCTCTGTGTCTGTGTGTGTAAGTATATATTTCTCTGTATTCCTAAACGCTTCATCCGATTAAATTGAAATTCGGCATGCAGGCATCATTCCGTCATGGCAAGAGTTGAAATGATTGTAGTTTAAATCTGTCCACCAGAGGGCGCGCTTGTTGCGCTGTCTTGTTGTTGAAAATACTACAAATAGGTATAGTACGAATTGGCGCGCGGAGGGAGGCTGGTTTGGCGAAAGGGAAGGGGGTTGTGTACTTGCCGGGAAAGTCTTGGGGTGACACAACTATTTTTTTTCATATATTGACACAGGTTTTTCTTTCAGCTGTAACTTTTCCCCCAAAACGATTTTAGACTGACCGCCATAGTAACAAATGATAGTAATTAAAAGAGCTTTCCAACGACATACATATGTGTGGTCGTTATTGGTGGTGGGGACGCAACCCATTCATTTTTGCTCTATTATTATCCTTTTATTATCTTTTTATTGACATTTTTTTCGTTTACCAGATTATAGTCCAGGAATATAGACCTCATCAATGTCTTCCAGCTCTTCATCTTGGAATGTGTCACGATCTGTTTTCTCTTTAATCAGGTCCATTTGTTTGGCATATGAAGCTACTTCGAGTAATAAATTGTCATCCACATACCCATCGTAATGTGTGAACTGTGACCTTTTTCAGTTGGCACATATTACTAAACATTTGATTTGGACATTTGGCAGGTAATGGTTTCTTGGAAGCTTATGGTTCCTGTGCAGTTGGGCCACTAAGACTTGCACGTTATCTTAGGTCGGCTTAACTCACGGTTTAAACCCCATCCGGTAGCCTCCTCGAAGATCGGCTGTGCACTCTGAGTAATTACTGAAGGAGTGTGGAAGCTATTGGAAATATACTCTCTCCTAAGCAGCGGGGTAGGACGTTGACCTGTTGTCATGCTACTCTTGAAACGATTTATCGGCCACCCGATAAAGGATGCCTATGTCCGCGATAAATGCATATTAAATTACCGCTGTAATACAACAGGTAGAGGCCGCTCAAGCGACTTCGTTCCCGTAACCAGTCAGGAGGACAGAGGGATCCTTAAGGTTAAATCCAGACGGAGATATCCTGCCAAAAATTGGCAGTTAAGGGGCGAGGTGGCCCCATTGCGTTACCTTCCTATTGCCTCGCCGTTCATATAGTGAACAGATGTTGGCGTCTGGCGTGTTGGCATCTGGCGTCGTGGCTTTGCTGGACGTTAGATTTGTATCGTCCCAAAGTCTTCTACGCTCACCTCCCGGTAGATAGGATAGAACGATCATTATCGTTAAAATTTTCTGAGGTGATGGGTCCGCCCGTTGTAGTTGACACCTCTAAAGCCTCCTCGAAGAGGGTCGAACCTGTAGTTACTTCGGAATCTATGGTGATTCTATGGGCTTGAATAGCAAGCTAGGACTTGAATAGATAAGATCATTATCTTCATAAAAAATATATCGCAGTTATTTAAAAAACAACGGCATAATTAACAAATTGCAAAGATACGCCCGCTATTTCCATCTTGGATGAAATTCCCCTTATCGCGCTTGCTTTGAATAAAGATAATCGTTTGATAGGTGTTATCTCGCAGTTGCGATACCCCTATCGTCGTTTCGCCATATTTACCGCTTCGTTCTTTTCAGTTGCTCATTCACCACGAGTCACATCTCTGTGCTATAGTAGCTTGATATAGATACACATATATACCCAATATGATATTGAGAGTGTCCTGTTGAGGAATTATCATATATATCTGACATATATCATATATATCTGATCAAATGATTGGGACTTTGTTGATTGTGTGTATTGTGGGGTCGGCAGTTGCGTCGCGGGAAAAGTTTCCCGGTTTTGGTAAGTGTAATAAGTTCTAATATTCAAAGTGTTTGTTTGGTCGTTTATTTTTACTCTTAATTGTGAAATTTTACAATGGGCGGGTCTATTATCATACGACAATCTCTTACAACCAACCTTACTATGAAGAGTTTTTATGTACCTACAGTACCGTGCAAATTAATTGGAACAAAGAGTATTCTTCTTCGAAAAGTGCTTTATTGGACAAAAACAGTAGTGATAGTTAGAGATTGTTAGTTTTAAAATATAATGTGTCCTCCTTTTGCGTTGATAACACCTTTCACTCTTGTAGGCATAGAATTTACCAGGTTTTGACAGCTTCCTACGTCATCATCGTGAAACCAGACTTGAATTACTGCACTGATCACCTTGGTTTTCGTTGTACAATCCATCTTTGAGAGCCGTTTTTTGCAAATGGCCCAGAGGTTTTCAATCGGGTTGAGATCGGAGGAATTTCCGGACCATTCAAGTACAACTTGGGTTGCCGACTACAACGGGCGAGCCCGTCACCACAGGAAGTTTTAACGATTAGTCGTTCTATCTCCCTGGAGTGAGCGTAGAAGACTTGGGACATAACAGTCCACCATCTAGCTACGTCACAAGCCCGTAAGAGGCCAACGCCTTAACCGCGAGTAGCCAGGAGTGTTACCCGGCGGGCTTGCACTCACGCCCTTACTTTAATTGTGACCAGATTACTCCGGTCTCTCGATTGGTTCCGAGTTCGAGGTCGCTTGCGCGGTCTTCTCCCTTACGAAGCGGTGAAACGGTGTATACCGAATCTATCGCGGACCACAGCGTCCTTTGCCCGGCTGTACATTAATTCAAATTACCATTCAAGTACAGTAATTTGGTTCTGTGTGAAAAACTATTTCACTTTTTTCGAAGAATGGCATGGGGAGAGATTGGAAGTATAGACCTTGTGGAGCTCCCGTATCATATGGTTTGATAACATGACAATATATTGGTCCGAATTCATATTCGATCAGGCGACCAACCACTATGCCGGGCCGTGTTTGAAAGCCTTAGTGAAACGCATTCGGTCATAACATCCATTTCGTGTAATGTCAATTTAGATAATTATATAAATTCATTATGAATAAATCGATGGTGCCACACCAAGACTTTCCGGCAAGTAGCTAAGGACTGAATTCATCTGAATATTAATTTCATTTAAAAAATCGATGAGCGCGCTATCTCGGCCGGCCGACGAACCGGGTTGGGCTCCATTGCGACGCCTCAGGCGGCGCGCTTTGCGCTAAGTACCAAAATACGACATAAATATTTAATTAAAATGTATGATAAAGCCTGCCTTCGCGCGCAAAAACGGCGCCGCACATTTTTGGTCGATTTTGTATATAAATACAAACGATATCATTTTTAATGAATTATCTATTACCTAACAATTAATCTGGTTGGTCATGTATATCATATATTTATATAATATATATATGGAGGCCGGCCGAAATGGATACAACCACCGATTAGCGTTTTTGGCCTCCCGGGGTTAAATATCATACGTTTAGCTTGTACCTATATGAGATATCCCAACCAAAATAATCGCAAATGTAGCATATTTGTAGTATTTCCGTGGTATTAAAAAATCTATTTTTGTATACGATGTAGTATTTTCCTTGATACAGCTGAATTTTAAAAATATTTGTGTCGCTTGTAGGTATAAGAGATATTCTAACTAAACGTTCACAATATGATTTCGGCCCAACGAGGCACCTGTGTACCAAATGTCAAGTCTTAAGGTCCAATATTTCGAGATTGATATAGGACTAATGTGCCTCCTGGCGGACCGACTTCAACCGCAATCTTTTCAACTCTTGCCATGACCAAATGATGCCTGCATACCAAAATTCAGTTCAATCGGATTAAGCGTTTGGGCGCTATCATGGAGGAATGCACACACACAGACAGACACACAGACATACGTTAACCCCTCCTCTCGCGAAGTAAAAATTCAGCTATCACTTTTGCCCGCGACATTTTCGCGAGTAAAATCGACGCGAGTCGACTACCTTGATACAAACGACCATAACTTGTAAACCACTATACGGATCATTAAAAAAATTACTGTAAAATGATCGCATTGAAATTTGACATATAAAAATATATAACCTGGAAATTGGGGGAGTCGGCCGTTGGTCCCGCAAGGGATGTTAGGGAGTTACCGTTAATCTGGAAATAGTCTTAATCGTCTCAGAGGGGTGAAAGTGGATATTATGTCCGGCTTTATCTCGAAACAAAATGTGCGCGTTCACAATACTTTCCCTCGTCGTCGGTTGGTAGGCGGGGATAGTAAAAATTGGTTTATCTCATTTTATAATTCTACACAAAGGACAGCTTTAAATAGTCTATTTATTTGCATTACGTTGGCAAGCAGTAGATTAAATGTTTATGATATACATAATAAGCCTTGATAGCCTGTAGCCACTCTTTGAATATTCTATTAAACAGGGTACTATCGTTACCGTCGACAGGACGATCGACCCGGTGGCATAGTAAATAGCTCGTTCGATCTTACATTGTGAGGTTCCTTGTTCGATTCCCGACTGGGTCAACATTTTTTCGATGGGATAAAATTAACGGAATTGCATTTTCAATTCTGTCGATCGAATGCAATCACAAGACAAACCTACACAGGTTACATGCTATATAATGGAAGTATATAGATATATACTTTTATCATATATCTATATAATGGAAGTATATAGATGGAAGCAACCGTCCATCTATATACTTTAATTAAATAGATGGACGGTAGCTTCATTATGGACAAATCTTTAAACAGATGCCTCGCAGGCGTATTTATTTATTTATCTTATATATAAAAATGAATCGCCGTGCGTTAGTCTCGCAGGATCTCGGAAACGACACGACCGATTTGAATTATATTTCTTTTATATTGTTTGGCTTGATTCAGGGGTGGTTTACAAAAAAAAATATTTAGAAAAAACCCAAAGGAACAGCTAAAAAATCAAAAAAATCGAAATTAGTACTTCTAGGGATGGCCACTTCGTATTTCTGTCAATAGATGGCGCTCTCTATATTTTCTAACAATAGATTCTATTGTTTGACAGCTACGCCATTCATAATTCATTCCGCGCGACTGTGTGAAATTGTTATTACATTTAACGTCGTTTTTTCTTTTAAAAAAGGTAGTGGGATTGGAGAATAGATTTGTTCACTTTGATCAGCCATTATATAAAGGTAAATAGACTTTTCAGGCTTATACATAACTACAAATTTGCCCTTAGTCTGAGGATTTCAATATTGTTAAGTTCTCAAGGAATGTTCGACAGATTTGAGTGACTGAAAACAATTCCGTGTCTTTTACAGTGTTCATTATAATGCCGAGGAGAATAGGTAACATAGGTCGTCGAAGTCAGTCAAATGCGCGGCGATCTACTTCACGTGCAAGCCGCACTGATGACCAGCGAGCGACGGATAATGAAAATAGTCCTATTGGCATTGTCGGAATTATGTTTGAGAGCGACTGAAAATGAACGACAAGCGAATACATTGAGAATGCAACAATTTCGTGCACAACATACACAACGCCAGCAATCACGACAAAATCAACATGACCGATTGCGCCGTCGCAGTGTTCCTGTCAACCTGGAACAAGCGGCATTCCATTACGATCCGGAAATCGAT
Source organism: Micropterix aruncella (assembly GCA_944548615.1). NCBI lineage: Eukaryota > Metazoa > Arthropoda > Insecta > Lepidoptera > Micropterigidae > Micropterix > Micropterix aruncella. The sequence continues at coordinate 2,176,572 of OX155955.1, forward strand.
TACGGTGCGGAGAGATCAGTAGCAAGACTTTCACCTTCCCTTCTCCGACAGACTTACTACTTCGCACATCATCCCTCAAACAGTTTTGATGAAAAAACCAGTAGGGCAGTCCCCACCCTAAATAATGTAGTATATTCTGACCTTATATCGTCCCGGTCCCCTGGCTTGGACATCATATTTACAGACAGCTCTAAGGCAGAGGTTAGAAGTTGTGTGGGCGTGGGAATTTTCTACCACAACTGTAGAGTTGTCATGTTGTGGATTTATATTACTAAGTTTACCTTATACACACATTTTAAATTATTTGATTTTGTTTGTATTTCTTTTGATAAATTATTGACCTATTTATCCTTCGCAATATGCTATGATAACCGTGTTAGTCCGCTTTACAATATTTCTCATTTTTGCTTTCATGAGTGTGATTCTTGATTTCTTCCTCTTCTTTGCTATGGTGTGGATTTGAAATTTTAACATCTTAGTCTGCTGTGAACATGCCCTTCAAATGATAAAGCTCTTTTCGTTTTCCTGTCAGGTCCTATAGATCGTAGACCACAGCCGATTTATTTTTAACCGACTTTAAAAAAAGGAGGAGGTTATAAATTCGATCGTATTTTTCTTTAAATGTTTGGGACCTCAGAAATCCGTCATTTATGAATTGCTTTGGAAAATTCTTTTTATTTGAAAGGATGTACTTCCAGATTTATTTATTTATTTATTTATTTATTTATTTATTTGCAGCTGTTATAAAAAACATATACAAAAAAAAACAAGAACACACAGATTAAAAATTAAAACTATAAATAGACAAAGACTATGAAATAAAGCTACAAACGCTGCAAATTAGGGGTATCCTCAGGATATCTCTTATCCTGGTTTTCAGGACAAACCTATTAATTATTGATACATAGGTATATGATTTTTAAAATAAAATAACCAAATCAAATAAATCTTAAAACAAAAAATCCAAATAATCATAATCAAATAAATACACAAATCGAAATAATCAAAATCAAGATATTTAACATCAAATGATATTAAAAGAAAATAACGTAATTACATAAATTTAATAATCTACATATAATAAATCAAAAATAATCAAAATCAAAATATTTAACATTAAATAATCAGGTTACAAATTAATAAATAAACGAAGACAATAGTAATAATCCAATTAGCAATAGTTATTTTAAAATAAAATCAAATTATGACATCTAAATATCTTCCTTAAATAATAAACTTTTAAAGTGGTCCTTAAATACTGCAATTGATTTCGATCGCAAAGCCATTCCCAACCGTTTCCATACAACCGCAGAATAATACGAAAAGCTGCACTGGAAATGTGTAGTTTTGTGCTTGGGTATTATAGCAAGTTGTTCACGCGCCCGTGTTGAATGGACATGCCGGTTACGGGACCACGTCATAATCGAGTAAAGATATCGCGGCTGTTTATTGCGTAGATTATATATAGATTCGTCACATCTTTATCAAAATTTTGTTCTGATGATGTGATCCATGAGGAATTGAAGGAACTCCTCAAATATTAACATATGAAGTTGAAAATTTACATGTTGGTTCAGCTCCGATGACAATGCATTTTATATCGGAAGCATGCCCTGATTCTATACCCAGGATTAGCTCCCGACGAGGGGACTCCTCAGCGGTCAACAGCACAGTCACGAAATTGTGTATATGCATTCAATTATGACAGCCCGATCTACGTTTCATCAAGACAGGACTGCGGCGCCCAGGGATGGCTTCCAACGAGGGAACTCCTCAACGGTCAACAGCACAGACACGAAATTTTGTATACGCATTTAATAATAATAGCCTGTTCTACGTTTCACCATGACATGGCTGATGCACTTATTAAAAAAAATAACTCAGTTATTTTTGTTAACATTTTGTTTATTACCTGCAACTTTGCATTACAAAGATCTGGGGGCTAATTTTCTTGAGAAAAAATACGCTTTCTTTGATATGAAATATGGTCGTAGCTATACCGTACCACCCACGCTATACTTAATCCGTTTTCACCGTAAACATGGAATCGTCCATCGATTAAGACTTCTCCGAAGAACAAATATGAGGGGCTAAACGTCGTCGTCATAACGGTTGTGTTCAAGGCATGTTATACAAGTGGTACCTACTTTTAATTCCTTCCATGACCTGATTTTTTCGCTTACTGTCCTTTACACTTTTTTTCGCGTGTCCTTTCAGCAGTTTCATGTATATCACCTACGGTCTTTTTTCCATAATGTTTTATTCTATCTATCTTCTTATATCATATAAATAAAAATGAATCGCCGTGCGTTAGTCTCGCAAGATCTCGAAAATGACTCGACCGATTTGAATGATTATTCTTTTGTTTAGTTTGTCTTCATTCAGGGGTGGTTTAAAAAAAATATTTAGGAAAAATTAAAAGAAACAACTGAAAATCGAAAATATCGAAATTGGTCTTTTTGGGAAATAAGCCCCTTTCAATAGATGGCGTTCGCGGCGATCCTATTGTTTGACAGCTGCGCCATCCATAACTGTTATTCATTGCGTGCGTTTGTGTAAAATTTCAAAAACTCGAAAAAGTCAAAAAAGTCAAAAGAGTCAAAAAAAGTCAAAAAAGTCAAAAAAGTTGAAAAAGTCGAAAACGTAGAAAAAGTCGAAAAAATCGGAAAAGTCGAAAAGTCGGAAAAGTCCAAAAAGTCAAAAAAGTCAAAAAAGACGAAAAAGACAAGAAAGTCGAAAAATGCAAAAAAGTCGGAAAAGTCGAAGAAGCATTATTATTTTATCATGTAAATTAAATACATTGAATTTATTTTAATTATAAAACGATTGTAATTTAATCACCGAACGAAACTCAAACCGTACACGATTCGGCCATATTATAGATTTCAATGAATTGGATTTGGAAGGTTGATATAATCAATAAACGCTTATGAAGAGTTACAAACAAATCAATTTTAGGTGGTACGAAGTTCACCGGGTCATCTAGTTTATTTATAATTATTGGTACACAAACAATACTCTAATAAATACATTGATTATTAATAATATTTTTACATACTTTCTTATTACAGTATTATATCCTATCTGCACTCCGCATGCCTAATTAATAATTGCATTGATTATTATAATATTATAAATACATTGATTATTAATAATATTTTTACATACTTTCTTATTACAGTATTATATCCTATCTGCACTCCGCATGCCTAATTAATAATTGCCTATGTGCTGTTTAAATGAACAATTTACAAAATAAGTATTAATTAGAAAACTATTGTTATTATTATTATTTCAATCATTTGATATTATACACGGTGGCATAGTGGCAAGGTCGCCTGATCTTATATTGTAAGGTTTCGGGTTCGATTTCCGGATGGGTCAACATTTTTCCGTTCGGATAAAATTAACGTGATTGCATTTTCGATTCTGACGATCAAATGCAATAACACATGCTACACACAAACATATTATACATATAAACACTTCATAGTAGGGTTGGTTGTAAGAGATTGTCGAATGATAATAAGCCCCACTATCGCAAAATTTCATAATAAAGAGTAGAAACAAACGATCGTACTTAAAAACCCTGTGTTATCTGTAAAACAGCGAAAGTATACCACGATAAACTTAATATCTATAGTTTAGATATAAAGAATAAGAATATAGATTCTATACTATGTTTAACCGCCCAGGCTTTGAGTTATTATTTAAAAAGTAGGTGAAAAATCGTTGTTTCTTTTTCCATTAGATTTCCTAATAACAATACTTCTTTACAATATACCAGAATTTTTTTTTACACAATTGACCCATTTAATACCTTTTTTGTATTTAGAATCGTAGGAACAATTTGACGTATTACTTACGCTTTATGGGTCTCCTTTTTTTTGTACTTGAACGTACCTACGTGATACGGCTTGATTACGTTCGGGCGATAATATAGCGGACGTTCCATGTACTTTCGTATAGGTAGGGCGGATAAAAACAAAGAGTGACTGGCAATTTCGTTAAATTAGTTAAAGCAATCAACTAACCTTCAGAGATCGTTATTTTATATAAAATCATATAAATTAGAATTTAAGTTCTCTTTATCCAAGGACATCCCAATAATAATAATAATAAGAAAAATAGCTTTATTGTACCAAATACCTACTAACTATTTAGTATTTTGGTGCAATGAAACTATTTTCTTCTTCTTTCTTTACATCGGGATGTAAATGGACTATACAATACAATGCATTGGATGGATGTAATGTCTGTAAATAGTTTTATTAAAAAAATAAAATAAACAATAAACATGGGTCTTGCAAATATGGGAAAATATATTTTTACAAAATTCACAATTTTTAGAGTCGCAAGCTAATAAATCCGTCGTGTCGGAATGCACATTTTTGGTTCAAATTTATAATCATATTTTTAATTCAACAGATTCCGCGGAGGATGAAGACGGAGAATTAGGACAGCGTTGTGGCGAATCTGCGAAATGCAAATCTCCTGACTACAGGTGTCACTACCATAGATGCGTATGTAACGAAGGATATATTATTGGTCCTGAATTAAAATGCTTCAAGTGTGCAGGTTTGGATTTTTTAACATTTACACAGTGCCGGATCGACGTATATAGAGGCCCTTAGGCCCAGTGGTGGATTTGTCAGGAGGCAGTACATTTCAGAGGGCGATCGTTTTAGTATGTGATTATACAACTTCAAAGGGCGAACCCTTCACCTCAGGCAGTTTAAACGACATTGGATCGTTCTGTCTCCCGTGAGGTGAGCGCAGAAGAATTGGAACAAATACAATCCACTGTCTAGTTACGCCACCTGCCCGTAAGAGGCCAACGCCCCACGACGCGGCACCGGGAAAAGTACCCAGCGGGATTCCTCCTCCCCTGACTACCAGTTTTGGAAGGATATCAGGATACCTCCAAACTCCCGACTGGTCACGGGTTCGAAATCATTTGCGCGACCTCTACCTGCCCAGAGAAAAACGCAGAAAATGCCATTTTGAAAGTGCGGTAGAGCCGCGCTATAAACTTTAATGCCCAAAATCAATTATATATTATCAATTATATTACTACAATGTTAATCTTGATTCATACAATTATAGAGGGAGAGAAATTGAACACCATAAACTATGACAATATTGTAGTTGATTTCGTCATTAAAAAATAACGTGAAAAGTGTAATTATTGTTTCATTTCACTTTTATTAAATGACTAATTAATTAATTCATTTGGCTTTTTAATACCTTCTCACCCACTTATTTAAATGGGTGAGTAGGTATTAAAAGGTAGGCAAGAAGCCAGCAATGGACTACATATGGACTTGCCTTGATATTGTCTTATAATTTTAGGTCTTTGGGAGGAGTGTAATGGCGGTTGCTGCGTTGATGACATTTTAGGCGTAGAACTCGAATGCTATAATAATGTCTGTCGACATTGCTTCGATGCTGAGGGCAACGATAAGTGCAGGTATTTCAAGATCTTCACAATTTTAAAATAATAGCGGGCGATTGTGGTCCAAGCGCCCGCCGAGGATGAAAGTGATGAAACATATACCAAATGAAAGGGTACAATGTCGACTTCAAACATTCAGAAGGGCATCAAAATCTGTCAGCGATTTAAAAAAAAATATAGGTTTATTTTTGCCATATAAATTATTATAGTTTCTTTCTTCATTGTCCAATATTATTATAGTTTTTCTTCGTATTTATTGTTAAAAATCATTACTTCATCTTTATGATCATTATTATTCATCATCGTCATCATCATTTATTTATTTATTTATTATAAATAAATATAATAGTAATAGTAATGATAAGTTTACTTTTTGCCTTAGAACTTATTACAGATTTCATTTTATTTTGCTACGTTGTCGGATATGTTATTTATTATAGTTTTTTATGTGTTCATAGTTACAAATCATCACATCATCTTTATAATCATTGTTATTATTATTATCATCATCATCTCAACTAATGACAATGTGATGATAAATATGATCTGATAATTTTTAAGTATACATACGAAGGTAAAACTATAATAATATTCAACAATGCAGCAAAAAAAAAATCTACAGAAACTTCTGATGCAAAATAATCTTATCATTACTCGATGACGACGATGAATATAAACATGATGTGATGATTTTTAACAGTGCATACGTGAATACTAACAATAGCATATCCGACAATGCAGCAAAAATAAAAAAATGAAGTATAATAAATTCTAAGGCAAAAATAAATTTATAGTTACTCGATGATAATGATGATGATGATGAATAATTATGATCATAAAGATGAAGTAATGATTTTTAACTATAAATACGAAGGAAAAACTATAATGATAATCGACAATGAAGCAAAATTTATGATAACTTCTATCAAAATATTTGACAACTTCTAAAGCATAATGAGCTTATCATTTCTCGAAATCCCTCTGACAGATTTTGATGCCCTTCTGCATGTTTGAAATCTACATTGTACCCTTTCGTTTGCTATAATAATATGATTCATCCTTGGCGGCGCTAGGACCAACTATCATACATTCTTGCCCACTATCAAAATCGGTTGTGTCACCCCAAGACTTTCCCGGCAAGCAGACAATCCCCCACACCCGCAACCCCCCTTCGCCCCCCCCCCCCGATAGTGATTGTGTAACATGATTATGATCACAAATTTAGTACTTTTGTAGTATTTCCGTGGTATTAAAATAGCTATTTTCCAATATGATGTAGTATTTTCTTAAATACGGCGTAATAATTTTTTTTTTGTGTTGCTTGTATAAGAGATATTCCGACCAATAAGGCATCTGTATACCGAAATTCAAGTCTCTGAGTCCAATATTTCGAGATTGAAGTATGATTGAGTATAGCGCGCCCCTGATAGGCCGATTTCGACCATAACTCTTGCCACGTCCTCTTTTCAACTATTGCCACGACCAAATGATGCATGCATGCTAAATTTCAGCTCAATCGGATGAAGCGTTTGGGCGCTATCGTGGAGGAATACACACAGACACACCCATAGACACACAGAAGTGCGTTCACAAAACTTTCCCTCTGCCGGGAAAGTAATAATTCTTATCTGCCCGATTATTTTGAAAGGTGAAAACGAGCTCTCGATTAGTAACTCAACCCCATAAGTAAAATTCCTTAACATGAATAGTAAAGTATGAAATATATTTTAATTCCAGAACTCAACCTACGAGTGATTTGTACCTCTCAGCGACTCAGTTTGCTATGGGGATTTCTTTAGTTTTGGCGATATTTGCGACGTTCGTTCTTCTATATAAACTATGTCAAAAAAGCGATTCGAGGTAAGTTTTTTCAATTTTTAAAAAAAACATGGTATAGGCGAGCGCGGGGTAATGCGAGCGGGCGGGTAATAGCAGCGATGGCGATTGGACGGAACCTATGCACATTCGGTAGACCTTAAGCACTGGGCCGTTTCCGTCGATCACCGAGAAAGTTCGCCTGACGCGCACTAGTAGTACCCTGCCTGCGTCACAGTGTACCAGACAGTAGCTTCTCTTAGAACAAAATTGAAATCGAAGCGAATACGTCACGAGTCGTCAGGGCTCGAATATGGTCGCTAGATGTCGGCTACTCAGCCCCAAACGTTCGACAAAGTCGGCAGTCTTTACCTGCGCGTAACGCTAAACAAAGGCGTTCGTCGAGATGTACCCTCTGCCCACATTCCTCGCACCCTCTTCCCGCAATGCCCTGTAGCTCGAGAGTAAAGCTACTGTTTGGTATACTGTGCCTGCGTTCACTCACGAGGGACGATTGTGTGTTTTTTGCTCCGCGCTTATAATAAACTGCAGATTGCCAGCGTAGAGGCAAGTATGCAGATATATTCTTATCTTCTATACTAATATTTTATTTTTTTAAATATATTTATTTATTTAAATCCAAAATAAAAATTTACAATGTTGACATAAATAACACAGTGTAAAAAAGAGCAAATACTTAGTCATTGTTTGTGAAGCAAAGAAAGTACAGATTTGATGGATTTTATCAGCTCCACTAGACTACAGTCTGTTCTGGAGTGATACCACACTTATATTTGTTACATAGTACATTTTTTTATAAATTTTCGGTTAAAATAAAAAATGAAAAAATTTAGCAACATAATTAGGAAAATTTGAAGAAAAAGACATCTAATATTAGTTAGTAAAGCGGTAATAATAAAAGGATAAAAGGGTAATTACCTACATAGGCATTATAATATATAGATATATTTATATATAAATACACACTTATACATATAAAATATATATATACACATACACACACATACATATATACAAAATGTATCTACCTATATTCAATATATACTGTATATATGCTTACATAATAATATATAAATAAACAAAAATAAATCATTGCAAAAACTTTTCTTTTTTATTATTCTATATTATAATATATTATAATTATATTATAATTATAATATAATATTATAAAGAGGTAAAGTTTGTGACGTTATAGGAAGTAATCTCTGGATCTACTGAACCGATTTTGAAAATAGAACCAATAGAAAGCCACGTTATTTGTGAGTTTCATAGGCTATATATTAATTCGAAAAATGAAAATACTTTTTCGTGGTAGACAGATTTGCAAAGTAACTCGGAGAAAAAACGGTCGAACGAAAACGTTTCTAACTAACGCTGCTTTAACGATGAGAGATATATGATTAACTTCTAGAGAAAAGTTGTAGAGCTTGATAATGCCTACAAAAAAGTCAGCGACAGAATATGTCTAAATTTTATATGTAAGTCACAAAAAGTAGTTTTTTATATTAAAATAATAATTTAAATCGTTAGGTCATGTTCATTGGTCATATTATCAACAATTATGAAATCATATCAAAATAAGCAAATTTATCGTCTCAAGTGTATAAAACAAAAGACTTTCCCTTTTACTGCATATAATTTCACTTTTACTGCATAAATGGTTAAAGAGATAAGACACTCACAAATAAGACACTCACAAGGAGACACTCACAAATAACGGTAATATAGTCAAATTGGCATGCAAATTCATACATACATATGCAGTAAAAATATAACACTTCTTTTGGCAGTCAGTAAATAAATCATAGCACTCAGTACTAACCAAACCACACTCACAATTTCATCACAAGTAAAACATTTTACCGCCCAACGAACTGGGCACGGGTCAGCTAGTTGTAGTATGTTTATGCTTATTACTTACCTACATGCATACATAAGAGTTGAAAGGGCAACAAAAAAATATTTAAAAGTGACGATAAAGATTCATCTACTGAAGACCTAAACGAAAATTGAATTTCCGATGATGAGTTGAGGTGACGATATTCAGATGAGGAAACTCTTATGTGCAATTTGTTGAGACACATGAAAGAGTGGGGAGATGTGGTTCCGATGCAGAAGTTGCGAAAACTGAGCACATAAATAATGTTCTGGCAGCGATAGTCCATCTTCTTGTTTTTGTTTGGACCCTTAATGGGTCTAGTTTTGTTTTCCTTTAATAATTTTTGATCTTTATTTCTTTGTTTTGTTTCAATTGTTATTTTTTTTATTTGTATTACAAATAGTTCTTTGTATTACAATTAATATTTGATTTTTAAATATGTTTAGCATTATTTTTAGGAAGAAGTAAAAATTATGGCTGCCATTTCCCATAAGAGGGTTAAATGGGCTCTCATTACCCGCATGTATAATAAAATAGGAGCGATTGACTTTTTGTAAAATCTTTATTGTGCCTGAATGTATGGCTGTAATTGATATAAACTATGATGAAAAGATAGTCAAATAAACGAGCTTTAAGTTCCTACTTAAAAATTATAACAAAGTAAACGAATGTGGTTTTTATCAACATCTTCCCTTAGTAGGCTCCAATTCACCCGCTTTCGACTGCCTACGTGCGTTATTGTAGACAAAGAGGAAAAATGAGTTCCCGAAAACGGCATAATTTGATACGAGTGAATTATTTGTTGAGGTTTTGTCCCTATCTGCTGTTAAAATAGTTGATTGAAATGTTAGAAGAAGAGGTATATAAAAGAAACGTTAAGAAAGTTTGAGGAAAATTGGACCCAAGGTGTAAAGGCTTTAGATCGAGTTGTAAAAGCATATGAATCAGTATTCGGGGTGATTAGGATTCGCATCCGTTCGGGTTTTCCCGGACGGATGGCAATCCTAGGTAAGCATTGATCGTAATCTCTGTTTCGAATTATCCTTAAGGCGACCCTAATAGCTGAATGAAAGTTACCTTCTTACGTGTGATAGAAAGTTACCTTCTTACGTGGGGAGGGGTAAGGCGAGGCGGAAGACGTTGAGGGGTATTTCTTATGCGTACGTCTAAACTCATTCGTTACCACCGAGGTAACAGAATAGAGAACGGGAGTACGAAGGCGGGCTGTGAGTGAATGCGTTCACCGAATAGAAAGAGATAGTTGCATGTGGGGCCCTCCTCTATCCTTGTCTAGTTGCGCATGCGCGTTTATCCATAGCATAGCAGACTTATGGCGTCGAAGCGTTGCCATGGTGATATCTACGCATTGCCATAGTGATATATGTACGTGTCTCTGTTCATGCGCGACTAGACAAGGATAGAGGGGGTACTATATGCTGCTGCCTCGCATGTACGCCTTTGTTTCTACCTTGTGGAGACTGGTAGCTGTTCAAAGAGCTTGTTTATACTGGGTATATTCATACCTTATAGAGAACTAGTCAGTTTTATAGCAGGTTAGCTTCTAATGTTGATTTTTTAAATTTTACAGAAGAGCAAACAATATGAGACGCCGTGTGCTGGCCCAGATAACAGGTCGACAAATAGCTTATGAGGATAACGGCGGTCGAAATAGTGATGCGTCCATCACCACTGTCCAGCGGTATGTCGCTGAACGCTTGCGCGATGCTCCGCCACGGTAAGTATTTATTATTATTTATGTAAGTATGCGCGATGCTCCGCCACGGTAAGTATTTATGTAAAGGCGACGTAAGACCTCAGAAAAATATCCGAAATGGGCGGATTCGCGAAGAAATAGGTGGGGTCAATATTGTAGGGTTTGACCAATAAAAATCCAGCGTTGACGAAGCGTCAGGCACAGATTCTATGTCCGCCCGCACCGGCGACCGGGCGCATACTAAAAATTTCAATCGCAGCGCTGCCACAGAATAACTGTGTTTGCGCAGTGGTGGTTTAATGGTAAAGCACATTTAGCGTAACTCTCAGAGCGCTCTCACGTTTTAATTAATTGGAATTAATTTAGGGCCTAAATAAAAAATGTGAATTAACCAGTCAATATAATGAAATAAAAATATTATAAAACACACTCACCGCTTACCTACGTTGTAGGAGAAATTGCACCTGAAGGTTGTTGAAATCAGTTTAATAAAGCCTTTAATGTCCAACGCAATGAGCAACTTTTTTGAGTATAAATTGTAAATTGATTGCTTATCGCGGGATTCGCTTAGAAACTTTTAAAATTAATGCTTATATTTTCCAAAAAAAAAACATAAAACTGAAGTTCTTCAGATATGGTCGTTCCCAGGTATCATGTCACCTTAAGTATGTTTTCATAAATAAGTATTTATAAGTATAGTATATAAGTATTGAGCGTATAAGGATTGAGCGTATTCAAAAACGATTTATACTACATCTAAATTACCGCTTATTTTCCAACGGCTTGTCGTACGCTGAAGGTCTGCAACGCTACGGTTTAGAGACATTAGAGTAGTATCAGATATGTCGTTTCTACATAAAATTGTTCATACTGGGTTGGACAGTTCATACCTCCTGAGTAGGGTGAGCATACGAGCGCCTTCCCGACTCGCACGTGCTCACTCAACTTTTTACGTACCAAGGTTCAACACTAACTATGGTTCCAATTCGTTATTGCCGCGCGTTATGCATGCATACAATGTATGCTTTAACGATATTGACATATTTAACCATCAGAATAGTCGATCCTTTGTTAAGGAGGTACGTGAAAAGCTGATTATCAGATCGGATTGAATTAGCATGCACAGGCACTCACATGCACATTCGCACTACAGATACACACACCCACACACACATATATACACGCACACACATATACAAATACACACATACACACACTCACACATACACGCTCTCCATCACACAAACACACACTAACATCCATACACTCGCACCTAGCGATTTTAACTGTTACTTTTAAATTCTTTTTGGTTTTATTTATTTTGTATTGTTTAGCATATTTTGTAATCCTTATATAGCAAATAATTTAAAACATCATTGGCTTTGTTACTGCTATATATATATTATGCTTATACGTATTTTTTTATGCTGTATGTTTTTAAGAAAAATAAAATAAAATAAAATAAAATAAAGTATGTAAGTATTTATAAGTATTTATGTACACGGTGAGTATTTATTTATAAGCATTTTTCGGGGTTTACTTTGGGCTGTCAAATATTCTGACGACGATATAGCGCAGAATAGACGTGTAGGTATATAAACAAAACATGATCGCACTGGCAAAGTGTGCCGTTTAACATTTCTGACAACGCTTATGTCGCTTAGATGCGCATATAAACAAATTACGATCGCACAGGCTGGCAGCGGCTAACTGTCGATATTTAAAAAAAATATATACTTTATTCGGATCGAAAAATTTAAGAACCATTTTCTCTGTGGTATATTTCAATTCAAAGATTTTTTTGTATCTATTTTTTTATTTATTTTTTATTTGTTGTGTCTCTAAGGTCTCTATGAGCCTTCTAACACTGCGACCATTGCTGATCTATTGTGTTCGCCACCTACTATAGTTCTGCGCTAAGCCTCGTGTTATTTAAGAACCACAACAGGCTTTTGGCGCCAGATTGTTTTACCTCCTCAGGTTGGAGGTAATGACCACCCAAGTGGGTGTATCTTTTACGCATCAGCGGGCCACACTCGCACATGAGGTGCAGGAAAGTGTTTCCTCTGCTCCTTGGCAGAACCTGCACATTTGTGTGTCTCGGAGCTTGAGGTTGTACATGTGTTTGTTCAGGCCACAATGCCCCGTGAGCGCCCTCATCAATATGCGTAGATTGTTCCTATTTAGCGATAAGGCCTCAAGGGCAGTCTTAAGGTCGTAAGCTTTAATTAGCGCTTTGGAATGATTCAACCCTGGCGTGTTGTTCCAGTGGTTGACGGATTGTTCTAAACATATTTTTTGAGCATTAGGTTTGCAAGGCTTTTTGGTACGCCACAGCAAGATTCAGGGCCGTATAATGTTCCCTTTGCTCCCGCCTTAGCAAGTTCGTCTGCTTTTTCATTTCCCTCGATTCCTGCATTGCCGGGAATCCATCTTAGAATTATTCTGTTCTTTTCGCCCAGAGAATTCAGTAGTGATACGCAGTTTTGCACCAGCTTTGATTTAATGGCATTTGAGGCTAGTGGCATAAGAGCTGCCTTTCTATCCGAGTGGATATAGATACGGTGGTTGGCGTAGTTTTTATGGAGGTTTATATCCGCACATTCAATAATGGCGTATACCTCCGCTTGGAATACGGAGGCGTATTTCCCCAAGTTTACACTTCTTTCGAAGTCTGGTCGCTCTCCATATATACCGCAGCCTACGTCAAGTCCCGATTTAGACCCATCAGTATACCATTTAAGGCTACCGGCCTCTCAGTGCAGTTGGTTTTTTAGACAGTCGTCTCTGGGCGCCAGTTCCACTGAAAAGAATTTTACAAAGTTTAGGAGTGGAAACATGGTGTCAGATACCATTTTGAGGGTTGGAATTTCACTGACTGAGTCATGAACTGATCTTAGTGCTTGTGAGATCCAGTTTGCCTTCTCCCGGGCAGACAGCCTGTATATGCTGGCTTTCGCCATCTATTTTAAGGGAATGTGTAGGGGCGGTAAGTTCAGCAATGCATTTAGAGCTGCTCGTAGAGTGGAGGACATTGCGCCAGTTGGCACGAGGCACGTCGTCCTTTTTATCTATTACAAACAATTTAAAAAAATATGATTGCAATGATCCCTAGACGCGAGGGCCCTGAAAGGCGTGGGGCCCATAGGCCGGGGCCTGCTTGGCCTATTGGATAACTCGGCAATTGGTAATTCATATAGGGTAATATTACTCAATTTAGCTCGACATTTAGGCAGCTAGGATTTTACTATGAAACGCAACGTGTAGATGGCACTCATTGTTCCAAACATTGACTAACCTTCTCTTATGTTCAAAAGCCATAGATGGTCCTTTAAACACGGCTATCCTATCTCAAAATAAAATCATACTATAATAACAAACGAATTTAAATCATAATCTCTTATTATTTAAATAATATTTACATAAACATGTCAATTCAATTTGGTATACAAGGTTCAATACATAATACTCTATTATAATACTCTATTATAATACTCTATTATAATACTCTATTATAATACATAATACTCTATTTCAATACATAATACGAGTATTACTCTATTAAGATAGCATTCTAATATCTCCGTATTATTTCTGTGATGTGATCAGCTGATTTAAAAATGCGATAGATGGTACTAAGAATTTAATGTTATTATTATAACCATTGTAAATGATGGGTTTTTATAACCAATCAGTCCTTTATCAAAAAGCTGCTATCAGAACTTCACCAATCCTGCTATTTGGACTATAACCAATCAGTCCTTTATGAAAAACATGCTATCTGACAATGCTATCTGGACCTACAAAAAAAATGAGAAGCAGGACTGGAGTCTTTTCTTGTATTTTTTTTTACTTTTTAAAGAAATTTATATTTTTAATGACGTGATGATATTTTTTTTAAGTTCTGGCAAGTGTGCCACTAGAAAATACCTTGTACTTCAGCCGAATGGCTTTCTTTTGCGGCACACATATATATTCCTCGTCAGCAGACCTTTCCCATAGCAGTATACCATACGACAATCCAATGAGTCCAATGAGTCACTCTGAAACCTCGTGTAATTGTGCACCACTAAAGAGATCCCCCACAGTCAAATATCTAGGCATTGTAGTTGACAATAAATTGCGATGGGAAGAGCAAGTCAATGCAGTGTCAAAGAAAGTGAGAACCCTTGGTTATACTTTCAAAGAGTTGAGGAGTGTTCTGGATCGCAGGACGCTAACCATAGTGTATTTTGCATTATGTGAAACCCTTATTAACTATGGTATAATTGGGTGGGGTGGGTGCTGCAAAACCCTCCTGACGCCACTTCTAACAGCGCAAAAATGTATTTTAAAAATCATGCATCGCAAACCATATCAATATTCTTCTAAGGAACTCTTTAAAGAGGCTCAGGTTTTGGATGCTAGGTTATTATTCATTAAAACTGCACTACGTTGGGTTTTCGTGGCCAAACAAAATAAATCTTTCATTATTACGCACACGAAACCCACTAGACAACTCCTGAGTGATAATTTGAATGTACCTAGGATGAAGACGACTTTTGGACAGCGACACTACTCTTTCATAGCTACAAGACTCTATAATAAATTAAGCAGTGACATTAAAGCCGGCCCCAATTGTCATGTGTTTAAAAGCAAAATAAATAAATGGCTGGTGCAAGAAGAGCGTTTATCTATCCATGCCATGATCGATGTAGTAGAATAAATTGAAGTTGACTTAACATATATTGTGTATATATGTATGTATGTGTGTATATGTGTATTCTAATGTATTTAGTGTTTCTATTTCCTATATAATATTGTAAATTTTATTATTATATTTATTTATTATTATTATATATATTTTAAAATTATTATTATTATTATTGTATTTGGTTGGTCCAACGACCCTTCTTTTTTAAATGTAAAAATACAAATTGCTTGCCCTGGAACGGGTATATCCCAGTTGGGCAGCACTAGCCAGTGAATGAAAGAGGAAAGTTTTTGCCATTTGTTTTAATATTATATTTATTGTAAAATGGTTAATTTAATAATTCCAATAAATAAATAAAAATAAAAAAAATGGAAATAGATGAAGTAGACTAGTAGCACCGTTTGCATATCAGACAGCTGCCTGACTTCCGTCAGCTAGAGCTAAGTCTAGCAACTAATCTTGAGATATACGGACTCCATCGCAGTTTATTGCAGAGCAAAAAAGATCAAGCCTATCTATTTATAATTCTAATGTGTATCAACCTTTTAATATTTTGCTCTGTAAATTTTATACATTTTGTTTTCTTATAATCTAGCGCAAGATTGTTTGAGGTAAACAAGATAATTTCTTTTTAACGAGCAATTTTAAATATTAGAGATGTGTCATCAGCAAAACACAACTGTCTGGTATGTTTTACACCATGTAAGGCAGGTTGTTATTGTATACCTACTTCTCCGCTGCAAGCCATGGCTCTCCGAGAGGCAGTGTTGGGTCAATCGATTGAATATTTCAATCGATTAATCAAACACGATTGATTTAGTCACGATTGATTTAGTTGCGACTAACGTTAATCATGATTGAAGTAATCGCGACTAACTCAATTAATCGTTAATCGTCAATCGTCAATCGTCAGTCGCGACTACCTAGCTCTTCAGATGCTACCCGATAATTCATTCTCGTCGGTCGGCCGGTCGGTCCGTCGGTCGGTCGGTCCAGTCGGTCCGGTCGATAGACAGACCGGACCGACTGGACCGACCGGACCGACGGGACCGACCGGACCGACCGGACCGACCGGACCGACCGGACCGACCGGACCGACTATAGAAAAACGCAAAACTGAAGTTGACCGCTTTCGAGAATATCAATCGCAAACGTTTAATCATCAGTCATGACTAACGATCGTCGACTAATCAATCGTTAGTCGCCCATTGACGATTAGTCGTCAATCGTTAGTCTACAATCGCGATTAACGTATTTAATGTTCAATCGTCGTTAGTCGACTAAATTTTGCCCAACAGTACCTACCATTAGCGTCCTGGCAGTCGCTGCAAGTATACGTAGTAGAACATAGTCTATTTTATTACTATAGCATTATAACCTGGCTAGATAGCTTTAAAAAAAATCGGTTGTGACTCCCCCTAAGACTTTCCCGGCAAGCAGACAAACCCTCCCTCCTGCGCCCTACCCTCCTCTCCCTCCTCCCTCTCCCGATAGTGATTGTGTCAAGTGATTATGATCGCAAATATAGAATATTTGTAGTATTTCCGTGGTATTAAATTGTATTTTTTTCTGTATGCTGTAGGTTTTTTATCAATACAGCAGAATCAACTGGTCGTATCAAGAGTGGCTGATATCAGACCAATATCCACCTCTGCTGCTGAGAAAATAGTATATCGTTTCAAGAATCCTTCAGTTATTCACCGGAGCGCACAGTCGATAGGCTGGCACGCACGGTGCGCAAACCGCCCAGCAGCGCCCTAGGGCCATCCTCCAAGGGAAAATGATCCACCAACCGTAGCCTGGGATAAAGAGTCCTTACCGAGGTAGGCCCTGAACCGTGAGTTGAGCCTACCAGAAACAACGAGCAGGTCCTAATGGCATAACTGTACGAGAGCCGTTAGCTGCCAGAACGTACAGTGCAGTTATTTTATCATCCCCGAGCCGCTTGGCATCCGGGGGGGAACGCCCCCCTCCCCCCCCCCCCCTCTTGGTGTGCCACTAAGAGTTTTTGTCTTATCACAGCATTCAAAAGTACGTATTGTGTTTTATGCAGATACACAAGAGCGGTGAGAGGAGCGCCGACAGCTCCGCCGATGGCGACGATTTCTCCCCAATTTGATAATCCACCCGACTACAATCAAGTTTCAGGCCACGAGAATTACGCGTTTGTGAGTATATTTTTCATTATTTTATTCAAGTAAACACGGAAGAGTCGATTAGCTCATTGTTTGTAGACCTTCGTTTCAAAATTATATCATGTCGATGTAATAATATCCCTAATTTTGTGTGTACGTACGTCATTTATCATTTTTTGTATTTTAAAAAAAATATATTATATTCAGGGAACATACAACATTCTAATGTATTTATTTATTTAGTACTTTATTCATATTTTTTATACATAAAGCCACATTATTACTAATGTTATAACGTAACTCTGAAAAATTTACCACGCAAATGTAGCAAATGGCCAGTGCCCACCTAACTAGGACGGTATTGTCCTGTATCAAGGCGGGTCAAAGTAAACAATTAAAATTAGCAATTTAATTTATAAAGAACCAAATTGACTAACGTTTTATTTTTAGAAATAGTAAATGTACCTAATTAAAATTTAATATATAATATAATATAATAATCTGTATAAATATTACAATGTATAAACGTAATCATATTTATGTAATAATATTGTAAGTACATAGATACCTAAATTCGATTATAATAAATATATTATGGTATAAACATATTTATGTATATTAAAATACAATTATATAGATACGATTATAAAAATATTGCGAAAAATAAGAAATACCATACGATATATTTTATGATTATATGCATAATACTTTATGTATATGTATACAATATTAGCTTTAAAAACAACCATTGACATACGCTTGATATTTTTTTATATTTTTTTATATTCAGGAAACACACAGCATTCTAATTCTAACATTCTAAACATTAGATACAATTCTTCTTTATTCCGTAGCCGGCGATTGGGGAGAGGGGGTCGCCCTCGCAGCCAATACGCTTCTGTCGATGCCGCTGGATCTCGTACTCCATTCATGATTCGTTTCCATTCTTGACGATTTTTGGCGACGTCTCGAGCGTCGATAGCCGATAATCGTTGATTCTTTGGTAGTCTATCGATTACTATTCGTTAGCCAGGTTTTCTTCGGTGCCGAACGCTGAATTCTCCATTCTCCATTCTGACGGTCTCGCCAAATAAGTTTTTTGTATTTCCTCTTCGATCGTTGTTTACTAATCGCATCTTTCTCTAATGGTCTCGTTTCGAATTCGGTCGCGGAGTGAGACACCGAGAATCTGCCTCGAGCATCGCATTTGGAAGACCTCGAATTTGTTGAGGTCCAATTGTAGTAACGTCCATAATTTCGATCCAAAAAAAAAAATGGGATAAGTACACAATTATAAAAAAACAAAAAAAAATAAATAAAAAAAACTGTAGAATGAGCACACAAGGGGAGGTTCAATACACGATCCATAAAATAATCATATATACATGTTTAAATATATTCATGATTACATATGATTATTATTATTATTATTCTATATTGTATCTACTAAATTTCTAGGTTTGCAGATCGACCAAAAATTGCAATGGTCCGATCACTTAGAAGGGCTTAGTAAAAAGCTGTGTAGGGCTGTTACACAATAAAAAAGATTAGAAATTTATGCGGCTTTGAGGCTGCTAAATCTGTATATTTTGCTTATTTTAATTCTTTGATGACATATGGCCTAATGTTTTGGGGAATGGCAGCAAATTCTAAGAGGATTCTTATCTTTCAGAAAAGGGCTTTACGCAGTCTTTACAGAGCTTCTCCAAGAACTTCGTGTAAGCCGTTTTTCATCGAGTCGGGAATCATGACAATGTACTAGTGCTATATCCATCAAAATATTATGTTCGCTCGTAAGCACATATCGGATATCCCGGCGAATAGCGATTTCCATCAACACAATACAAGAAATAAATTTGATCTACATCTACATCGGCACATGCTTAGTAAAGTGCGCAACAGTTTCCTTCACCAAAGCCTGTGTTATTATAATAAGGTCCCAACCTTTATCAGAAGTCTTCGAGAGAACCAATTTAAAAAAATCTTATTTAATTAAAATAATCTATTATAATCAATAATCCAGTATATAACTTAAGAGATTTGGATAATGCTGAATTCTTATTCTAAGAGCATCCTAATGTAAAATAACGGAAATTACATGATAATCAACTTTGCCAAAGAGCGTAATTTTAACTTTATAATAGTATATGATGGGCCCGACTTCGGTCGGGGAATTCCATGGCAGCTCCGTTTGTATTTTATTTATTATATATTGCGATTAGAATGATATGTCAATACCGTCATTATTCATTGCGTCATTAATCATAGTTATCTCTAAGAGATTGCAGAAAACTAAGGCGACAACAAGTAAATTTATTTATTAAAAAGAATACAAAACACGGTTGATGTTACAGAAAGTGAACTATTTATTTATAATAATTTTTATTACTTTTTTATGAAATATTTGTGGCTTCTGTATTTATCCATATAGGTAGATGTATATTTCCGGAATGTACTCAATCATACCATTCATTTGACACTAAACACGATATACTTATGTTAATTTAATGATATTTGGACATTTAGACAACTACTTACTTGATATTTGGACAGTCAAGGTAAGGTATGACACTCGGAATGGCATAGCGATTCTAACATTACCACGCACGTCTAAATCGGTTTAAGCATTTAGAAGTTATGGTGGAATAAAGAAACAAAAAACAAACACAGATGAACCCTAGACACATTACAATCTTTTTTTGTGGGCAGTCGTGTAAAAACAGTTTACAATCAACTTTTATTATTTGTTGGCCAATTAAATTGTGTATTGAATTAAACTGCATGTTTACCTCAATTTCGGCCAGAAGTGAATAAGTCAAAATAGTGGATAAGACAGAAGTGGATAAGACTCAAATGACAGTTCGAAGAATTCAACAGGTATCCTATGTCTTGAAGAAGTTATCACATTTTAACACGCTTTTATTAGGTCAACCTGTATGTAACTAACTATGAAATGGAATCTAAGGTAACTAATTTAACCATCTTCCAAGGATCGTAGCGTCATGAAAATTGGCAGCTGTATGTAGTTGTGATGACAATACAATAATATGGTACTGTCGAATTGATCTGATGATGGAGTCGGAATATGTGAACTGCAACTTCATGATGGAGCATCGTATCATAGCTGTGTTTGGAATTGTTAGAAAAGTCTTGGAATGAACTTTGACCACGATTAGGTATCAAGGTCTGATGATGAAGCCGGAAGACAGGAACTGGCATTCCATGATGGAATATCGTATAATAGTCGTGTTTGCACTTGTGAGAAAGGTCACGTAATGGACTTTGAACACGATCAGGTTTCAAGATTTATTACCTATTATATATTGACTTGTAAATATTGAGTGTAAATATATTTTTTTGGTTTTTACGTGCATTTATAAAAGCGTGTTTTTAGTGTTTTTTTTAATAACTATTAATTTATTATTACATCAATGTCATCCGAAATCTCTCATAGCAAACTCGAACAAGCTGACGAAATCGTCCGCCAAAGACATAAGTAGCGGTGGTTGTTTTACTAATTAATCATCCCAAGGAATGGTGCCACACGATAAATCGGGACGAACCTACAATATAATGCGAAATTATTAAAATTCACCCCCATCTCGATATTCCTGAAAATTTCAGGTCATTTTCACCAGTATTTAGAGTGCGTGGCGGCCATAGGCTATATGAAGCATAATTTTGTAGCCTGGTTGTGAGTACACCAAAAAGAATTTGAATACAATCATGCCGGATTTTAAAACCCCGGTCCTTAAGCTATCATTTCGCCGAAACGAAATTGGTAAATTATTTTCATATTAATTGTAAATTACCTTTATTCTGGTACTGTTTTCAAAAAAAAAACGAGCGTGATTTGACTTCAGTTTTTGAAAAACCTAGAGTATTACACTGTGTTATTCAGTATGTATAATACAGTGTATTATACTGTATAAATATGATAAAACGAATTTACCGCGTGAAATTCGTAGCACCCGACGTTTCGACGACGTTGCTGCCGCCATTGTCCAGGATTGACGTTGTCCAGTCTACCCTGGACAACGGCGGCTGCAACGTCACCGAAACGTCGGGTGCTACAAACTTCATGCGGCAAATTCGTTTTATCCTATTTATATTGTCAAACTGCATTAGTCTTTGATTTCATAGTATACTGTATTATACGAAATAATAATATATATAATTTTGTAACGTAACTTGTGAAAATTAAAAAGTTTCAAGAATAAATCTGCTAAAACGCCACTGGTGAATGAAGGAAGAAATTACTGGGGCTACGCATTCGTAACTTTATTTTTGAGACGCATCTGTAATGATCTGTAATTCCAAAAATTCACATGGAAGTCAAAATTTAGTGATGAATAAGTGATTTGTAAATTGCGAGAAACGGGGCCCTGGTTATTCCCCACTTGCCTTCACATCACTCATTCATATCACATCACCCACCTCACCACATATTACATCACCCACAGCCTAGGAAGTTTCAAAATCAAAATCAAAAAGTTTTTATTTTACGAAAATTGTGTCGAAGACAATAATAACATTTATATTAAAAAAATCTGGCGGGTTGTATAAGGTCCTTTGAAAAAAACCGTCAAAGAAAATAGAATTTGATAATCCATCCGAGTACAATCAAGTTTCAGGCCATAAAAATTACGCGTTTGTGAGTATTTTTCATTATTTTATTCGAGTAAACACGGAACAGTGTCGATTAGCTCATTGTTTGTAGACCTTTGTTTCAAAATTACATCATGTTGATGTAATAATCCCTAATTTTGTGTGTACCTATTATCTACTTGTGTCTACCTATTATCTATTTATGTGTACCGAAATGTTAATCCTATCATTAATCATATTTATCTCTACGAGATTACAGGAAACGAAGGCGATAAAAACAGTTTACCATCAAATATTATTTTTAATTGCTGTTCTTGTGTTACTTTATCGGCGTAGTAAGAAGATGGAGATATACATTTTGACGCCCCCCGAGACGATTAAGACCATTTCTAGAATGAAGTCCGTCTGTCTGTCTTGTCTGCTGTGTGAATTCCTCCACGATAGCGCTCAAACTTTTCGTCCGATTGGGCTGAAAGTTGGCACACAGGGATCATTTGATCATGGCAAGAGTTGAAAATATTGTGTTCGAAATCGATCCACTAGAGGGCGAGCTAGTCGTACTTCAAACTCGAAATATTGCACTTAGAACCTTGAAATTTGGTAGGTACACAGATGCCTTTCTGGGCCAAATTTCATTGGGAATATCTCGTATATAAGCAACACAAATAATATTTAAAGTACGGCATTTTTAAGAAAATACTACATATTTTTTGGAAAAATACAATTTTAACGCCACGAAAAATACTACAAATATACTACGACTTGAGGCGCGAGGGCGGGTTAGGTTGGCGCAAGGAGGGGGCTTGTTTACTTGCCGGGAAAGTCTTGGGGTGACACAACCGACTATTTTTATTATTTTTCATTTTTTAATTGGTAACATGCATATCGTATGTACAATTTTATCCTCTGAATATTTAAATTTGTTTATTTAACTATTTATTGCAATGTTTTCGTCCGTCTATAATTATTATTTAACCTTCACCACATGTTATTGAAATCCCTTTAACTATTCATTTAATTATGTTTTTTATAATTTTAAAACACAAATATTATTCGTAGACAATATATAGATATGACTTAGTTTTTAGTAGATTGATGATTAATATGTTTATTATTAATAATAATAATAATAATAACTATTACTAGTTATTATTAACCTAGTTTATTAGTATTAGTTTACTGGTTATTATATTTGAAAATGAGGTAGTTTCACGTATGTAAATGCCATTAGTTACTTGGCACTCTTGCCTTAGTACAGGCGTAGGCCTAGTTAGGCGGCGCCGGTTTATAAAAAATATACTCGGCTGCGGTGCTCTCTTTTTTTTCTACTGTTTAGAATGAAGCCTCTGCTAATGTACTGGGTTCGCCCGTTGTAGTTGACAACCCAAGTTGCAAATATATCTTTGTCTTTTATTACAATGTTTTTACTTACCTTACAATGTTTGTCAGTTTGTTTAGGTCAATTTTTACAAGCTGAATTAGAACCACTTCCTCTTGTCATATGAAGTTGAAATGTTACATGTTGGTTCAGTTCCGACGATAATGCATTTTTGTGGCAAGCATAACCTGATTCTACATATAGGATTGGCTCCTGACGAGGCTACTCTTCCACGGTCAACAGCACAGACATGAAATTTTGTATTTATTTTGTATTGCAACCCTGGGTGCAAATAACATGGCATTTGCACCCAGGGTTGGCTTCCGACGAGGAGACTCCTCAGTGGTCAACGACAAACATGAAATTTTGTATAGCATTCAATTATGACAGCCCGTGTTAAATTCCACCATGACATGGCTGCTGCACCCAGGGTTGGCTTCCAACGAGGGGATGCCTCAACGGTCAACAGCACAGACACGAAATTTTTTATACGCATTCAATTGTGAGCAATAGAGCTGCTGCACCCAGGGTTGGCTCCCGACGTGGGAGCTCCTCAACGGTCACACAAAATTTTGTATACGCATTCTATGGTAGCCCGTTCTTTCTTCTTTTCAGAGCATTTTAATAAAAGCTTGTTTCTAAAAATGCTTTTCACTCCTAATGTTATGCTTTCTTTGAATAAATAAATAAATTACTTTCTTTATTTGCAGACGAACGAAGTGATACTAACGCCGCCGCCTTATGCCAGAAGTACTGACGACAATCTCCCGGCCGTTGACGATTCCAAAGAAAAAACTCAAACAAACGAAACGTCCACAAATTCCAGTCGAAATACAGATCGAACTAATCATATTTAGATCTTACAAAAAGTTTACTTATCTTTACAAAATATATACCAATAATGTTTTTTTTGTAAATTATTGTGTTTTTTTTTAATCTTATAATTTACTTCGATTCTTGCCAATCTTATCATTGCCGGATTAATCATTGTAGAGCTAATAGCAAAGATGCGCGCATGCAAACAAAACATGATCGTACGGTACGATTAGTACCGGCAAAGTGGGCTGTCAAACATTTTGACGACGATAATATAATAGACAAATATATAAACAAAATACGATCGCACCGGCAAAGATAGCCGTTAAACATCCATGACAACGCTTATGTCGCGTAGCAAAGACTCGCATATAAACAAAATACGATCGCACAGGCTGACAGCGGCCAACTGTCAATAATTTATTATCTAACAATTATATTTTTATTCGGATTTTCTTTTTGGAATTTCAATTCAATGATTTTTATCCTACTATTGGAAACAATTAAAAATATATATGATTGTAACGAATCTAATTCAATATCTCAATGAGTGGGCTTCAAGCTGGGATAAAGGAGACCCTATGGACGTAATATATCTGGATTACGAGAAGGCCTTTGACAGAGTCCCTATAAACCGCCTCCTTTTTAAGCTTGAGCGTCTGGGGGTGACAGGAAGTGTTTTGAGATGGATTACAGACTTTCTTATTAATCGCACCTTTCAAGTAAGGGTGGAAGCGGCTTTATCGGACTCATATAATGTCCTCAGTGGTGTACAGCAGGGATCGCTTTTGGGGCCAGTGTTATTCATCCTATACTTGACAGACCTACGAACTAGTATATCATCAAGCATGAGTCATATAATGTCCTCAGTGGTGTACAGCAGGGATCGCTTTTGGGGCCAGTGTTATTCATCCTATACTTGTCAGACCTACGAACTAGTATATCATCAAGCATGAGTCTTTACGCAGACGATACGAAGATATATATATATATATATATATATATATATATATATATATATATATATATATATATATATATATATATATATATATATATATATATATATATATATATATATATATATATATATATATATATATATATATATATATATATATATATATATATATATATATATATATATATATATATATATATATATATATATATATATATATATATATATATAAATAAATACAAACGGAGCTGCCATGGAATTCACCGACCGGAGTCGGGCCCATCATAATACTATTTTTTACACTTCTGGGGGGTGAGCAGTGGATTCCGGACTTACGAACCGGCTGTGGTAGGTTTAGGACAGCTGTCTTGCCACATGTGAGCGTTCACCTTGCCACCCATTCAAGGTGAACGCTCACCTTGAATGGGTATATATAAATTCACTACTCCGTAGCTGCAGCTTACATAATGACCTCAACAAACTCAGCGGTTGGACATCGGAATGGCTCTTAACTCTTAATGCTGAAAAATGTATTGTTCTTCATCTCGGTAAAAAGAACCCTAAGCAGCCGTACTTTCTGGAAAATACCTGTCTTAGTGCTGTGAAATCACAAAGGGATCTTGGCGTAATAGTCATCGAAGACTCAAAATGGGAAAAAAACGTGACTGCATTGGTAAAGAAAGCAAACTCTCTATTGTTCCTCATTCAGAAAGCTTTTTACCATATCACAGAGGAACTGATGCTGAAAATCTATAAGTCATTTGTAAGACCCATTTTGGAACACAACTATCAGATCTGGAATCCATACTTCAGGAAGGATATCGATCTACTAGAGAAGGTCCAGCGAAGAGCGACTAAATTGTCGTTTAATTTGAAGCATCTAACATACGAGAAAAGATTGTCTGCTCTCGGTTTGACCACTCTAGAGCAACGCAGGGCACGAGGGGACTTAATCGAGACATATAAGATCCTGACTGCATCGTATGATGTTCCTGGGTTGCAGACTATCTACACTATGAACACCAACACACACCTGCGTAGGCATCATCTGAAACTCCAGTGTGAATCATTCCATTCAAATCCCAAGAAACATTTCCTCAGCAGTAGAGTGGTAAACGAATAAGTGATCAGTGCCAAAAGTGTCAATGACTTTAAAAATAAACCAGACTTATTCCACAAAAATTGCAATGCAAGCACGGACTCCCTGCCTGTTAAATATAATTAATAATAATAATAATAATAATGATCCCTTGTAATGGAGTTCCTAAAAGGCATGGGGGCAGTGGCATAACTTAAAAAAATGGGGTCCGATACTAAATTTAACAATAGCCCCTCCCCCTACTTATTGACATTTATTAGGACATATAGGGTATACCTAGCTACATTACCTGTTTATATTGCAGCTACATTATAAATCAGCGTTTTTATTTGGGGTTCAACAAGTTCCAAAGAACTTGAGCGGATCGCGTGGGATCACATAGAACATTGTTCCGGTAGAATGTTAAAAAAATTTGTTTCATACTACGCTTTACTCTTAATTTAATTACCTACTGAATTAGTTTTCTCAACCACTGAATATTGGCGAGAAAAAAAATAATGTTAGTTCTTATTACTTTATTTTGAGAAAACTACCAAGTGCGAAACTTGTAAGACTAAAAAATACCTGCATAATATCATTGATTATATACACTGTTTAATCAATGCTAATATTATTACAAAAGTAGGTACCAATTTCTGCATATCTACGTTACTGATTATTTTAGAGTGTTTTTTTGTCTTGATTTGCACTCTGCGAAATAACCGATCAGTTTTAAGACATCCATTTTTTCAGCTTTCTTTAGCTTTCTAGCAGAGTTGGATGGAACGTTGATCGTATGCAAAAGTTGCATTTCTGGCCCCCGACCTACCGTGGGCCCTGGTGGGCCCCGGTGCGCTCCACCGGCTGCACCGGCTTAGTTACACTACTGCGTAGGGCCCATAGGCCGGTGCCTGCTTGGCTTATTGGATAATCCGGCAGTGAATCTTGTCCACTATGCTTGTTTAAGCAGTGCGGTCTATGGTTTCGTTCATGAATTCTATATTCATGTTTAAATAACACATTCTGACCTGAGAGTGATCCTCGTATGAATGGATAGGTTCCTTTTTCTTCTTCATCTTCTTAGATCCACTAAGCAGGATTATCTTCTTCTTCCTAGACCCTGTCCCATTTACTTGGGACCGGATTTCCTTGACCTTCTCCTCCACTGAACACAATATTGTGCTGCGTCGGCGTCGAGTTGAGATTGTGTAATTTCATGTACAAGGAATTAACGATCTGTTAACAGGAACATTATATTTGTTTTTAAAAACGTAGTTTTTTTTGCTACCCGGAATACTGTCTTTGTATTCTATCAACATGGTATTCTTTTTTTAAATATAGTTGTTTAAAGCAATGTCAAAACAAATGATGTTGAAAATCTTAATTATTTCAATTCTTTCATTTTATCTCATCTCATAAATTCATTTTCTTCTAAACATCGAAGATAATGAATTAATGAGATGAGATAAAATAAAAAGAATTGCAATCATTAAGTTGTTCAACACAATATTTACAAAAGAGTGCATAGTGGAGATTAATGTATATATTCCCAAATATGCTAAAAGCTGTGTTTATGAATAACATTGTAATTTTAAGTAATTTGTCAGGCAATGCAATTTTAAAAAGGAAATGTAACAAACATGCAAATTTTATTTACTCTAACTATAAGCAAATGTTATTATTCAAATACAGTATTTTACAAAAAAAAAATAAAGTGAAAATAATTTCTGTGGCTAATATATTTGCACCTATATATGTAGCCTCATACTATATGCAATATTATATGTAGCCACATACTAATTAGGCTACTTATACTAGAGCCCTGATTGGCCGATATCGGCCAAAACACGATTTAGCGTGACGGCCCCGTTTTAAT
The DNA here is from genome assembly GCA_944548615.1 of Micropterix aruncella. Lineage (NCBI taxonomy): Eukaryota > Metazoa > Arthropoda > Insecta > Lepidoptera > Micropterigidae > Micropterix > Micropterix aruncella. The sequence continues at coordinate 2,205,001 of OX155955.1, forward strand.
TTTATTTTAATTTAATTTGTTTTATTTTATTACGTTTTATTATGTTGATATGTTTTATTTTAATTATGGGTACCGTCGTTTGGCAGTAATTAATGTTTTGGTGAGACAGTGTCATAATTCATTTTTTTTTCTAATTTTCACTAAAATTTTTTGGGACATCAACTTGTCAATCGGCTGAGGGGCCGAGGCCTGAAGGGTTAACTTAGTTGTCTCAAATTATCACTTTCAATGCTGGACAAAGCCTCTCTTCTAACATGTAGGTTCGAAGCTTACATGATAGAACAGGCTTTTAATAGGCTTTAATAGACAAAATAATAGTATACCAGGAATTAAAACTTACACTACCGGTAGACTACAGGGACTACTACGATAATGTACCACATGAAGATTGATTAAGAAATAAAATAATATTTAAGACCTGTATTTATAGTGTTTTATTGCATATTTATAATGTAGTTTATAGTTTTTATTTCCGATAGACTTCCATAATAGCTATACAGAAATAAGGACAACTCCCATTCCTTTTTTTCTTTTTTTTTTCAAACAGGCCAACTCCAAAATTTCAATATTGGTTATGTAAACAATATATAATTTTCAGTAAATAGCATTCGCAAAATAAAAAGGCACCAAATGGATTTTTGGAATCTGGATATTGTAACTTATAATTTTTTTAGGAAGTTTTTTTTGTTTCCTGTAAAATTTCACAATACGGAGTTGGCCGGTTTGCAGGTTAAGCCATCGAAATATCCATACGTGTTTTATTAGTTTTATATATTAGAATCTTATTGTTGATAGATAGTTTGGATTGTCTTCCTAGGAGCCACTGAAGTGATCTAAAACGGTTATTTAATTTGTCTCGTTTTTTTTCGCCTACTGTGCCTAAACTCACTGCACCAACATGCAATGGTAGAAAATAGGGGAGCATCAACCCCTAAGTATTTCGTAAGTCTTGAAATACTTGCACCGTACAAATATTTTTCAAGCAAAGATATTTCATTACTGCGCCTAATTCCGTTTTTTTTTATTCATTTTCACGATGCAGTTTGGTGCAAAAAAAAAAACAAAAGAAAATTACTATTTGTTTTTTAGAACATAATGACAGATGTATTAGCTGTGCCTGCCAGTATTTATTTTTATATGGTTCTAAAGATTTTGTCACTCATTACTTTTTTTGATCGCCCGTCCTGCTGTACTTTGACTCCTGAAGATCATTGATGAATTATATTTGTTTCATGTTTCATCCCCATATCAGGTAATCTCTATTAATTGTTGAGGTACTCTTTCATGTATCTTTCTCTATTTCCTTCTCTCATCTTGCGAAGCCAGGTCCGTTAACAAAAATAAATAAGAAGTCGAAAAATTTATTATTTACGTTTTATTTCATTTACGTTTGGGTGCCTTACGATAAAATTATTAACATATTCTTCAGAAGCATTTTTGTTTAACACATTTCAGTGAATCATTAAAATATTGTGCACACAATAAACACATAACTCGGACATGAACATAATGTTGGTTATCCCATCGGCTCCTATTGTCAGTGACACAAACCGGGAGGTGATCCCCCGGAATCAATCGTTCGAGTGCAAAGGAAAAGACGTCATGTTCAAAAGCAAATGCATCGACGACAGGAGCGCGGCAGTATTACTACATGAGATAATTATTATCTTTATCACAGAACATTATGGCTTATATAACATTAACATTTATTCAACGAGGAGCGCATGACGTGCAAAACTGACCCGATACAAACTGACACTGACCAAAGTAAGATAAAATGGATGGTTATCCTTCAAGTATTTTCTTTATCGTGGTTAAAAAAATGCAAAAAAAAACGAATTAAAATTATTTTCCCCTAAAATTGTCATGCGTCTAATGAAATTAAACTGAAATACGTGTTCATTCGCCTCTATCTTGCCATAATCAATAATTCGAAATCCATTATATATACAATTACTCAAAGTACACTATAAACTAATACCTATCGTACGCGACATTCTACAGTAAATTTGTCCATCTCGAGGGGAAGTTTAAATTATCTCTTTCCATTTTTGTTACGCAAAATAACTACCATGTAGGAGGAACACTAAACGCCTACAATTAAAGTCGTTAGAACAACATTAACGGACAAATGTAATATCCAACCTCAAAAATTTACAATTTACAACATTTTCATTTTAAAAAAATAATTTCGCGTTTCGTTTTATTTTCTTCCGCTTGCGCAGAAGCGATATTTCATTTGTTTAATGTTGCCTGTCCGTCGTAAGTAACCTAAATACGAAATAATAACATGGTAATGCTGCGTTATCGACGATCATCGATTGGCCGTGACCGATGCGGAAACCGAATTCGCCAGCGCTCGGCTGGCTCGTACGGTTTCCCTTCGGAATCTAAACGACCTCTCCGCGTAACGTAAAGAATTTTATCATTAGAAAATGTACGTTTACGATTAAAAATGTAACAATTTGGAGACATTGGCACATTCACGTTCGTTATCGATTACGCGCGATCGCGTGGCTAATTACGAAAATTTGGTCTCGATATTTATTCTCTAGATGCGTCCGTAGAAGCTTTTGCTATTTCTCTCGACGGAAAACGGAAAGAATCGCGAGCTCGATTAATAATCTCACAAATGATAAAGCGCTCGCGAAGTACACGCGCGCAAAAACGCCGAGTCTCGTATTCGTTACGATATCTGGTGGGATTTTTACCTTTGGCGCCGCGCGGCGCAGAATTACAAATTAAGGGCGAGCGGCCGTCCGGCCGAGCGATAAAAATACAAATTAACATGAGATCAATAGTAAAACGTAAAAGGAGAGGAGCGGCCGACGCGGACTCGAAGCGGAATTATCACAATGCGGTCCGATGGCGGGCGGCGGCGCTCGCGCCTCGCGGTGTGCGCGCGCCCCGCGCTCACGGTGTGCGCGCGCCTCACGCCTGCTTGACGCGTTTCCTGGGCGGGCCGATGGGCGGGATCTGCTGCTGCTGGGTGGCGAGGGCGCGGAAGGCCTCCGCGATGAGGTGCGGGTGCGACGAGATCATGTTCTTCCAGCCCGCCGTGTCCATCACGTCCGTCGCATGACTCCTGCCAAAAAGGACATTCCGCAAATTCAATATCAAACTTCAACACCGATCTTCGAGGTCACAGCATCCAACGAGCAAAATTTCAATCTAATCCTCCGAAGAACTTCCTGCAAAATAGAGCAGTAGACGGGTGGAATAAACTACCATTTGAAGTTATTAGAGCGAACTTTGTCAATCGATTTAAACAGACTCGATTTGTACCTAAAAACTCATTAGCATGGTTAATGACTACGTTTGAAAGATCCGATCCGGACGTATCGACAGAGCTATCTATCCAAAATAAATCATATAATAAAAACTCACGTATTACAATAGTAATAAAAACTCACGTATTACAATAGTAATAAAAACTCACGTATTTATAAAGTCGATGGTTTGCGCCTTTAGTTGGTCTGCGGAATGAAGATCCGCTAATATTAACGTGTCCGCTGCAGTTTCCACGGATAAGTTCATGCATAATGCTTCCTCGCACATGACTTTTAACCTCTCCAGTGCGTACTGCAAAATAATGAAGAATATAATTATAAATCTGAATAAATACATACAAATGAATGTTTCAAATGATAATAATAATAATAAAAAGAATTTATTTCATATAGCTACAATAGGCGGTGGGCAAGTAGAAAAAGATATTATTGATGGAGGACGCATTCAGTTAAAAAACTCATATCAATTAGGCAAAGGAGTGGTAGCGTCTGCAAAACTTGATGTATATTAGATATGTATAAGAGAAAGCTCTGACTTCTTCTTCTTAGGGTGCCTCTCCGACTAGTGAAGGTTGGCAGTCAGCTCTGCATACTTCTTTTTGTCCTTCGCCAAGCAAAAAAATTTGGCGACACTCGTAATCCCAGTCCATTCTCTACGTTCCGCAACCAAGATTTCCGTCTACGGTCTGGTCTCCTCTTCCTTGCAACTTTTCCCATGATAAGGATTTGCAGGAAATCGTACCTGTCATGCCTAGTTTAGTTTAGTTTAGTTTATCTGGGCTTTTTTCCGTACTTGGCCTCTTGATTGGGCCGTTGTGCGTGGCTCATGTTTCTATTTATGTTACTCCAGCCAACCCAGGCTGTCCCAGAAAGTTAGCAGCCTGTTTGGGTTGCTACAGGCCTCTGGGACAGATGCTGGAGATTGTAGTATTTTTGCCCTTTGCTCTGCCACGTTCCTGCATTCCATGAGTACATGCTGTGGCGTTTCTCCTTCCTCCATGCATCCTTTGCATAGAGGGCTGTCTGTCACACCTATGGTAAACAGGTGTTTGTTTCCTGTCATGCCTAAGCATGTGACCCAGGTATGCAACTTTGCGCTGTATGATAGTTTGCCATAGCTTGCCTTTTTGAGCGACACGCTATAGAACTTCCTCATTGGTGACTTTCTGAGTCCAAGATATCGACATCATGCGTCTGTATGCCCACATCTCGAATGCTTCTATGCATTTCCTGAGATCTTCTTTATTATTCCAGGCCTCACATCCGTACAGAAGTATGGGCCAGATGTAGCACTGGAGAAGACGTATTCGAAGTGGGATTTTCAGGCTTAGATTGCAAAGGATCTTTTTCATTTTTCCGAAGGCGCTGCGTGCAATTTTGATGTGAGTCTTGATCTCCACTTCACTGTGCCAGTTGTGTGTAAGCCAGTGTAAAGCTCTGACTAAAGGCTGCTAATGACTTTGATTTGATTTGCTTAGTCCATTCCGCAGGTCTGCAGCTGCATTGGCGAAATTGCCTTTGTACGCAGAACATTTATGCCTGGGTATTAAAGCCAAGTGAGCAATGAAACGAGACTTTTTATCGGGCAGAAAACGCAGCTAGAAGTTTTACTTCTTACAATTTTAATAACAAAATTGGCGAAGTGAAGGTGCTGCTGATATATTCAGCTGATAGCATTCACATTACATTACTTAACATTTGTATCCAATTTGCGAATATACCGCTCGTGGATGTGTCCATGTGTGTTAGTAATATACAAGCTACTATAAGTAACAGTAGTTATTAATGGCTTTTTGCATGATACTAATTTGAGTATCTTACCTATTTTAAAGACAAATAAAAAATCTAATTAGGTCAGTATCATAACTGAAATTTTAAAATAATCGTGAATTGTTAGAATATCAGATTATTTAAACGGTCGGAAGCCAAGCTTCGCGTTCAAAAAACTGCGCCGCAACTTTTTGTTCAATTTTGTAAATAAATACTAACAATATCGTTTTCTCATGAATTCCTTCTTGTTACATAGTAATGAATCTTGTTAAGTCTTGTATATTATATATTTATATAATATACAAATGGGGGTTGGCCGAAATGGCTACGTGAAAAACTGTCAAACGAAGCAAAATGCCTATAGGCATTGTTGGCGTTCGACCGGTTAAGTCAAATAATAAAAAGAATAAATAACTAAATTACTAAGAAAAAAGATCCAAATAATAGTATCAAAAACTGTCAAAAATAATTAAGAAGTCAATATAACCAAGCTACTTAAAAAAGAAAAATAGCATCTATAAAGATGCTATTTTTCAATTAATATTGCTTTACTGTTTGAAATGTTATGACCCGTGAATTCGGACAGATCGTAAGTAAGGGTGGCTATAAGAATCTCCTTAATGTTTTTATTTAATTTTACGTCCTCCAGCTGTATAATAGTGGTAGGGAATGGATAGATTTAATGCTAAGTTAAAAGTAGCTTTTCTGTATTTTTGCTAGTCTTATTCGGGGTAAGCATAAAAGGTAGCTACAGCTGGGCGGGTATGGTTAGAGTGAATGTCAGCATTAGTTGCAATTTTGTTAGGTGACCGAATACATAGTCATTATCATTGCCATACTGAAATATTATCTGCATGATGTCCTGGATTTTCTGATAAGGATTCGCACAGATGATGCAAAAGCAAAGATGCTAAATCTACAAATGTTCCCGCTCACCTTATCGGCGGCGGCTAGGAGGTCGTCAGCCATTTTGTCCAAATTAGGCGCTCGACCCGTGTAAATGAATCGCAGCATTTCTCGTAACACTTCGTGATCCACATCCGTGATATCGACCCTATTTCGTTTCCTCTCTTCCATTTCGTGCTCGAACATGGCCGCAAACACAGGACTCCGCGCTGGAATAACAAAAAAAAATTGTTTAAACATCAATCGTAAAATCATTTTATGATTCCATTAATTTAATTAAAGATTCGATCATATCTAGCCTATCACCTACTTCTTAACCCCTCAAATGAATGGCGATTAGCTCGGGTTGCCTACGGCAAAATGTATATAAATTTATATTTACATTAACATTTACATTTACATAGAGCGGGGTTTACTATAGAGCTATAGCATTACTATAGAGCGGATTACTATAAAGCGGCGCACATTTACATTTATATTTGCATTTATATAAATTAATATACATTTTGTATACATTTTGCCAAGGCATCCCTTTAGGGACGCCTCACATTTGAGGGGTTAATATTTCACTAACTGCAATCCTAGTGTACTGTATTATATGACTGTCATATTATACCATAACATTATATCGTCGCCTTACAATTATAACTCGATAACTCCTTTTAGTAGTTCTGAGATAAACGCGTTTGAATGTTTTTTTAGAAGTTTCCACTTGTCCACCATTTTAGATTTGTGGAAACTAATTAGTGGACCTAAATACTAACATAAAACTAGATAAGTGGAGATATCGAGTTCCTGCGCTAGGATAGCAGACAGTGCTGCGAACTTTCAGCTAGATAAGTCTACATATTGGTTTTTAGTATAATAGCTGGAGCTGATTTTCAACTTATCAACGTTAACTCCTAAGGGCGGGCAATTTGAGATATCTGGTTTTTAGGGAATATAGAGTTGATATTGTACATCTTCTGGCATACCTATCTCAAAAATGCCAATTTTTGAGTTATCCAGTTATAATTGTAAGGTGACGATATTATATCATATTATGTATTATAGATATTAATATCGAATTATTAATATTTTATTTTCGCTTTATATACGTACCCCTTTTTCGAACTTACCTTATTATTACTTTCATTGTCCTTATATTATTATTAACCTTATTACATATTCCCACTATCAACGTGATCATGTTATTTCTATCATAATTTGTTATGCAAATGTTGTAAACTGTTCAAAAGATAGTTAAGTAGTTTTGTATACTTAGGTTTTGAAGAAACTCGTATCCTGTATTTACTACCTGTAAGTTTATAATAAAATAAATAAATCATATTATTTGATTTGAAGAAAAATGGTATGTCATTAACCCCAGGGTGGCAACGCAAGCCGATCAAAGTTTTTCGTATTATCCCGATTATATCCGTATTTATTAAATTATCGGCTCTATTTCTCTCTCCATTGCGGTAAAAATCTGTCATTAAAGCCTGCCATTAAATAAAACACCGTCTTATATTAGCATGCTTCCACACACCTTCTACAAACAAATTTTTGAGGGCTTCGAAAATTGTGCGTGGAATGACTGGCTTCCACAAAGTTAATGAACATTAATTTTGCGATCATTTTGCATGCCACCATATCTGATGACCCTTTTCCATTTACTTTTAAATACTTTACTTATTTTCAAAAAGATGTAACTTGACACCGCAGGCTATTGTCTACTTGGTATGCTTGCCTCAGTATGGGCCTAGGCCTAATTAGGCGGGGTTGATTTAAAGAAATACTTGGCTGTGGTGCTGTTTTACAATAAAGCCCCTAATAGTGCTAATGCGATAACGTACTGCAGTTAATGTAATAATATTGTAACTTTCTTTCAATAAATAAATAAATATCAATACAGGTGGAGAGCAAGAACAGTGAACGATATTACTGCCTGACACTTTACAGGTATAACTTGAAGAAAATAACATTTAGAAGGATATGCAGATATTAAGATATGCTAGTGGACGACCCAGTTTGCGTAAAATAAACAGAGAAAGCAACAAAAAGAAAACAAAATGGAAGATATTTAATAACTTTAAATGAATCGCACCCTGTTAAAGGGTGCGATTCATATCTATGTCCAGAATGTAGGACTTGAGTAAATAAATCATAAAAACAACCCCCTGTACAAAATATGTATGAAAATGTTTTTTTAATAATGATTATTTCATAGATTAAAATTTGAATCGGTTTTAGTTTAAATTAAAGTAATAGTTTTTGTTATTTATTTAAATCACTGGTCTCAGTAGATCCTTTAAATAATTTTGGAAATAAAATGTTATTTTCAGTATAAATATTGTAGTCTAAATTAATATAATGATTTTGGGGACTATTTGTCGTAACTTTCGATAACTGATATTGAAAAAAAATTTCAATTCTTTTGAGATGTACTGAAAAATCTGTTTTCTTTGCGGCTTTAATGAGGTACAAACCTCCTGGTATACTCAGATAGTTGGTTGCTAGTTGACAAGTTATCTGATTTCTATAATATAATGCTATCTGTAGCCAATCAAAACATGTTCAAAGGAATCCGAATCAAATTAAAAAACTGGTGATTAATTATGCCACAATGATGTTCTTGCATTTTTGACTATAGTTTCTACATAAAAAAACAGTTTCTTTACAATATTCAATAAGGCTATATTTTTTTTTACACTAACAAACGACTGCGTCGACACTTGTTATTTAAATAAAGCAACTGCTGCATCGAACCCCAGGAAATGCTTTTTTAACAAATAGTGGATGTTTGGAATACATTTCCAGAGGTAGTGATAAGCGCTGACTCTGCCAACAGCTTTAAAAATAAACTACTATTTTTTTTATGTGCAAAAAAAGTTAAAAAAATAAATGCACATGATATACACGCATCAGTCTTATGCTGCTAGTCTATATTAATATTATAAAGAGGTAAAGTTTGTGACGTTGTAGTAAGTAATCTCTGGATCTACTGAACCGATTTTGAAAATTCTTTTACCAATAGAAAGCCACGTTATTTTTGAGTGTCATAGGCTATATATTAATCCGAGTAATGAAAAGACTTTTTCGTGGTAGTCGGATTTGCAAAGTAACTCGGAGAAAAACGGTCGAACGAAAACGTTTCAAACTAACGCTGCCTTAATGATGAGAGATATATGATTAAGTTCTAGAGAAAAGTTGTAGAGCTTGATAATGCAAAAAAGTCAGCGACAGCATATATGTCTAACTTTTATATTTAAGTAACAAAAAGTAGTATTTTAAATAAAAAAAATATTTAAATCGTTAGGTCATGTTTATTGGTCATATTATCAACAATTATGAATTCTTATCAAAGTAAGTAAATTTATCATCTCAAGTGTTTAAAACAAAAGACTTCTCCCTTTTACGGCCCATAATTTTCCTTTTACTGCATAAATAGTTAAAGAGATAATACGCTCACAAATAAGACACTGACAAGAAGACACTCACAAATAACGGTATTATAGTCAAATTGGCATGCAAATACATACATACATATGCAGTAAAAATATAACCCTTCTTTTGGCAGTCAGGAAATAAATTATAGCACTCAGTACCCGAACCACACTCATAATTTCACCACAAGTAAAAAGTTTTACCGCCCAACGAAGTGGGCACGGGTCAGCTAGTGTATAATATAATCCACCACTAAATATTATAATTTCTTACTTTTTCTCATGCATGTCATAGATATTCGGTCATTTTCCATGGACTTGGATCCCTTTAGCAAGGAACATAATAATATGCTGTATTTGAATGGCTATATTGGATCAAAAGTACTCAGTGATGATGAAGATGATTGTGACTGATTTGACTGTTTTACACTTGTGACTGTTTTGCGCTTAGATAAATGTCCACTTTATTATTGAAACTGTGAGTCAGAACTTATCACTTACTCTGGCAAATGTATTTTAAGCATCCACTACACGATTTGTTGAAAAAAGTTTCCTGGGGTTCGATGATGCAGTGCTTTATTTAATTTCAACGAGTGTCCACGCAGTTTGTTGGTATTCATGGTATACATGTTCTTGAGGTTGGGCACGCTATAATAATGTAAGAAATTTGTAAAAAACTTTTAGTTTCTTTTGTGTAAACTTTAGGTTAACAATAAAGGAAACTGTAGCCGTGTTGAATATTGTAAGAAAACTGCTACTTGAACAGAAATTTATGTCAAAAATGCGAGACCATTATAGAAATCATAAGCCGTTTAACTCTAGAAACTTTAACTCCAACTTCCGTCATATTCCCTGATGCTCCATTTTTACCAGTCTGCGGGAGACAAGATTGAAAGCTTTTAATAAAATATGGACTCACCTGCTAATATTGCTTTATGCGCCTGGAACTCCCGTCCGCCGACAGCCAGTGTGACGTCCGAGAAGCGCTCATTGTCAAAGAGCGCCCCGAGATCGTCGCTAAGCCGGCATTCAGGAACACGAAATTGTACTACATTACTCTGGCCACTAATGTTTATACTGTCCGCTACCACTGACACCTCACAGAATATCGTTAATTTATCTTCAGGTAACAAGCCATTCGCCTCGTCCAACAGGAAATCCCTGAAAAATAGAAAATACAATCATTAGTAACAGTATTTTAAAGAGAGACACTTCTGAAATCATCAAATTACCATTAGCGTTTTGAATCATTACGAGCCCTGAAACTGGAGAGACTTCAGAATATCTGCATTTGATATAATTTTTACTTTTAAGTTTGACCATATTTCGGAGTTTCGAAACAAGCTTCGGTGGTTAATGATTCGAGAGTGAAGAGATGTTCCTACCCTCTCCTTTCTATATAATGTTCTATATAGCCTGGATCCCCCACCCCCCCCCCCCTATTATCTACAGAAAAAATCCGTAGCCATGGTCTGTTCCTTCGTTCAGCTCAGGATAATACACTTTCAATTCCTCTCCATAAGTCATCTTTTCACAATTACTCTTTTGTAGTTCATGTAGCCCAGTTGTGGAACCATCTCCCATGTTATATTAGCAATGCAACTTCTATATCTTCATAAAAAGCATAATTGAAGAAACCCTTTTTATTTTCCGAACCTTAATCAAACACCTCCTTCTTATTCACATCCCTTTGCTCTTCCTCTTATTCTTTAACGTTATTTTGAGGAATTTTTTGTATCATTTTTGCTTTCTTTTTTTCACTATTGTACATATATTTCTTTTAATATTTGATCAAATCTAGTAATCTCCTACTTCTTAAGCTTTAACTAACTGCCATGCTACTGTATTATATCACTTTATTATATTATACCATACCCTTATATTATATTAAGGTGGGTATCCATTAGGTTCGCGCATCAACTCTGCATCAACGCGCATTAACCTGCAACTGCTCCAGTAGTGGATACGTTCGCGATGGATCGTATAACGTTGCATGCTCTGCGGCGAGCGCTCTAAGCGGTGGCGGACGCGAGCAAAGTGAGACGTTGGTGGGTACGTCTCGGGCATCGCGTTCGGCGTTCAGTAAACGCGAATCCATCGCTATGGAATGGGTCGAAGAGAAATGTCTAGCTCTAATCGAGTACAGAAATTATACAGTGCTGTGGGAACCGAAGGATGAGAAATTTCAAAATAAATTCTGGCGATGACAAGTTTTCATTCGATCTCCGCAGTTTCCATTCAAACATTGAGCGAACGCTCAATGTTCGAATGAAAACTGCGGAGCACTCGTTCTTGAGTTGATGCGCGCACCGTTTCCATTTGAGCAGTTGCGATGCGCAGAGCAGAGTTGATGCGCGAACATAATGTATACCCACCTTTATGTATTACAAACATTAACATCTAATTATAATATATTTTCGCTTTATATACCCCATTTTCCCACATTTCAACAACATCAGTTCGAATGGCGAAAAGCTGTAGAAAACCACCTCATAAACTTTTTCCAAGAAAACCAAGCAGTTTTTTCAAAAATGGAATCAATAAGCTTGTTGATCGTTCGAAAACAATTTTAGAGACGAATGGAGACTACAAACTTGACTAATATATATATAACTCCTGTCTAACATTTAAAGCGAGTTGAAGTTTACCTTTCGCAATCATTTATATAAAAATTGATGACATATAAAGTAGTTATAGATATCTTGTCCTTTTGATCCACTCTGGAGGACTAATTTATATTTAATTTAATGATAAATTAAAATGTTGAGACTCACCTCCGGATGAACTTCTTGAATCCCCAATCCTTGCCCTGCACGAAGCGGTAGGCCCGCTGTGACTCCATCGCCTTGGTCTCCTCCCGTTTTGCGTTGAGTATCGAAAACTTAAATTTGGCGCGCACTTCTGACTTGTTACACGACACTAGCAACAGATACAATGAAAGGTAGTCTTTACTTTCCTCGTCGAGTCCTTTTGGATTCACACGCAAACACCATTTTAGTTTATCACTCGCACCCGCCGAGAATGTGGAAGACTTTAACACTTCACCCATCTCCTCCCGGCAGAAACTGAAATTGTTTATAGTCCACATATAGCTAAATTTCACTACTTTGACCTGCGAACAAGAGAAAAGATACAATTTAGATTCAGAATGCATCCAAACCCTTCCATCAAAAATCCATCAATGCTTTCTACAGCTCAATATAAAAAAAAAAACATTCATCGTAGGCGTCTGGGCCATACACTTTGGGAGTCCCGGGGCAAAAAAACCCTTCTGCAAGTTTTGAGTGTCTGTCTCCTAGTGAACCTAGACATTCTTTGAAAATTTCCCATTTAGCTATGTGTTAGTGGACCCCTAGGTGGAGCCATTGATTAGATTGCTCAATCAATGGCTTCTCGTCACCTTACGTTCTGGCTACATTTATAGGCCGGCGACGTACAGGTGGCGCTGATAGCATTGTCCGGCAAACCGAATAGCAATTTATTTGGCCATCTATGATAATATTGAAAATGAATAGTTTTTAATAAAAGTCTGATTGATTATAAAAACCCATTATTTCACCAATGATAAAAATAATAACATTTAATTATTATTGTCATCTATCGCATTTTTATATAGGCTCATTACATCACAGAAATAGTATAGAAATATTAGAATGCCATCTATTAGTCTATTTGATTTTTAAAGCGCCTAATTATTATGTATTGAAACCTGTATATCAAATTAAAAATTACATCTTTATGCAAATATTATTAAAATAATAAGACCTATGATTTTAAAATTCCTTTGTTGTTATATTGTTGTTTCATTTTGAGATAGAATACTGTAACGGCATGTTTAGAATGGACTACCAAACATAAGGAAATATTAATTAATGTTTGAAATTATGAGTACAGTCCTAGCTGCCAAAACATAGTATGGCATTGAGCGATTTAATAACCTATATAATCAATGGTCGAGCCTTCGAAGTCGCTGTATATTTCTGAAGAATTCTTAAGTTGGCCAGGATATTTATACATGACTTTGACACCATAAGTAAAACTACCATATCTCTCCCCAAAGTCAGTGAGACGCTAGTCCAAAACTCTTACGTATTTTAGGCCTTAAAACTGTTAAATACATTTCTCAAAAATAGATCCAGGATTGAAACAATGGCGCTCGAACTTAAGATTTAACATGAACCGATTGCATAAGGCTGATTTCTAAACATAGTAATTTACCCAACATGTTGGATTAACTAGAAAAAAATAGGGTACAACTCTACACATATGTAAATATGAAATATACTTATTTATGGTCTGTTATTATTAAGTACCTACATCTCAATTGGTTATTATAAACACATATTCAAAGACTGTTCATTTTGATTGATATTTTTGTTTTATTTGTTGTTACTTTAGTAATAGTATTTTTACGTAATTTTTCATGTTTGAACAAGTTATCAATTGCCACTTAAATTAAGGTTTATTGAATTTTATTACTTTCCTCTTCATAATTTTTTATTGTTCCATTTGTTGATGATTATTGTTTAATTGATTATTTAAACAGCATAATTTAGCATTTAATTTTGATTATCTGGTATAATACAAACATAATGTACTACTTAGTTTGATTATAAATTATTTGCTCTCCAAATTTTTGTTACAAAATATTGAGTACAGTGGCCATTACACTGTGAATTTCGGCACCAATTTACACAGTTCAAAAATATTAACTTCCTGAACTAATGTTGTTTTTGTTATTTAGGGTTATTTATTAAGTTAAGTTGTTACGTACATAAATAAATAAAAAATTGCCATTAAAATTATAATAGGTGGATTTTATCCCTTAAAATATTGAAATTGACAACTTTTTTTTGAAATTAAGTCTTTTGACATCCCGGAAAGAATGACTGCACTAAGATATATTTCTCATAATCACGATGTCAATTAGCCATGACATTTTTGCCTTATATTCCGCTATTTTTGAGTTATTTTTTTAAATGTGCAAATATAAATATTTACAGTGTAACTAATAATATACCTACCTACTGGACTATTTATTGAGTACAGTGAGTGGCCATATTAATAGTAAGAATGTGAATATTACTTGAAATTTGCTCTTTTTATGTATCTAAAATTTGTTATGCAAATATTTTTTATGCATTTTATAATGCACATGTTTTATGCATAAAAACTATAATATTTTGCATAAAAACCATTGGTGAGCAAGTAATCAAATTAAGTAGTACATTATCAGTAGTATTATGACAATAATGACTATTTGACTTTGATATAATGACAACAATAGGCTTATTTATAATATCTACCTAATTTAAATTACGGATGAGATATAATATGAGTGCGGTCATTGTGAAAATCAAAAGCAAAACTGCATCTTTATTTTAGAAGTTACGCTTGACGAAATATCTCTAAATTTCAATGTTTAGCGTTACACAGTTTATGTATGACCCCGATGAAGAATCTCATCTATCCAAGGGCGTGGAAAATTAACCACAACTGCCGGCAGCCGCTAGAGCAAATAGTTCGGTTGATAATAAGTGTAATAAAGAGGGCAAATAGCGCCACAGTCAGTCACCGCACAGTGGGATTTGTTACAGAGTTTCGTCATTGTGAAAAGCAGCATCGAGCGGTATCTTTGATTTTAGAAATAATAATGATAATAAAACTTTTTATTTCAATAATAAGGCGAGCTTATTGCTTTGCGGTAACGTCAATCAGCTAACCTATACCCAGTGCAGGATTTACGTATAAGCTAAACAAGCTATAGCATAAGGCCCCCACTTTGGGTGCCCAAAAAATTGTCCGAGTGAGCAATTGCCATATATACTTAAATATAATGCAGTAATAGCTCAGCTAGCGTAGGGCCTTGTCAAGTCTAAATCCGGCGCTGCCTATACCTCAAGATAGTACAAGTATTGGATCGGCTACACAAATTAAAACAAGTAAATAACCTCTTATCCTAATAACCTCTAAGTAATAATAATCTCTTGCACAGTCTCTCCTCTTGCCTCTCCTTGACTATGCAGATGTGGCTTATCTCGATTTATCAGAGGAACTGCTCAACAAACTTGAACGTTTGCAAAATGTATGCATACGATTCATCTTCGGTCTACGTAAGTATGATCACGTGTCCGACTATAGGGCACAGTTAAAGTGGTTGCCAATACGCCAAAGAAGAAATGTTCATATACTGGCTCTCCTATATCGTGTACTCACCCAACTAACACCATCCTATCTCCAGGAGCTTTTTGAACCACTAAGTTCACACGGTCTCGTACTACGGTCAGCCTCTGACAGTTTATTAAAAATTCCGAGTCATAATAGTGATTTCTATTCCTATTCTTTCTGTGTCCATGGTGCAAGACTCTGGAACGATCTCCCAGCAAATATACGAAACTCGCCTTCTTTACCATCGTTTAAGACTCACCTTAAGGATTACTACCTTTCTAAGAAGTAACCAGTTCTTCCCTTTCTCTCCTGCTCCTCTCCCAATTTCCTCTCCTCGGGCACTATTAGTCTTAAATTCTTCCACTTGTCTGTATGTTATGTAATAATCTTTATTTTCACAATGCGCGCAAATACCACTATGTTTAGGTTAGCTGTAAGACATTGCCATGTGGCAATAAGCTCGCCTTTTTTGTATACTTTTTAAGAGCAAATAAAGAGTTTATTATTATTATTTAAATAAATGAAAAAGAATAAAAAACACGACAGCCGTTTAAAAAGTGAACTATTATATTTATAATTATTTCTATTTCTGTTGTTTTTATATAAAATACGAGTACATTTATGGTTTATGTATTTATCCATAGATACATGTATATTCCCGGAATCAGACCTTTCACTTGACACTAAACACGATACATTTATGTTAATTTATTGATATTTGGACGTTTGGACATTTACACAACTACTTACTTGATATCTGGACAATTAGGATACCCTATCACACTCAAGATGACAATGATTCTAACAATACCACACACTTCTAAATTATGGTTGAATAAAGAAACGGAAAACATACCTAGATGAACCTAGAACTTATTACACTTCTTTCTTGTTGGGCAGTCGTGTAATAAAAACTATAAAATTGACAGAAAGCTAGGAAAAAATATTAAAAAAGAAAAACCAATTATAAGTTTTTCTCAAAGTGGATATTTCCGACTTCATCTCAGTTTTTTAAGCCCGTTCACAATACTTTCCCTAACCATTGGTTGGCCGGGAAAGTAAAATGATCGTCAAATAGTCGAATGGTTAGCTTATCATAGAAGTTTAGGTCGGTAGATATCATAGAAGTCTAGGTTTGAATAGGTACCTCTGTGCGCCGGCGAAAGAGGCGACAGAGAAAAAGGCGCAAAGGCGTTAAGGCGACGATGTAGGTAAATTTCGAAAATTACATTTTTTGGCAATTTTTGAACAGTCATACTGAAATAACTGATGATGTTAGCCAACAAAAAAAAATTATCGTAACTCACAGTACCTTTCTTAAGTAGATAGCTATTTCAGATTTTTTTTTAAGTATTGGAAAATTGAGGAAAATAATTAAATCTGGGAGCTATACAGGAAATTTTCATTTTAGAGCATTTTTTGAAACGTGCCTCACACTAAACTGCACGATCAAGAAACTCAAAAAAAATACTACGGCATTTTAACAATAGTTGTAAAGAGGAATGCTTTCGCATAAATTTAAAAAAATAAGTTTTTCTTGTTAAAAAAAATTATATAAAAAGTGTAACTTTCATCCATATTCACTGTTAAATATTACTTATTACTGTGTGTTTTTTTCAAGTTTGTTTTTTTTTACATAAACTATGTACAATAAACTTGTAGTACTGACGATTATTTTTTTCAAATAAAATATCAGTATATTTTAAAAATAATATTTTGCAGAGCCCGTTTATATTATTTTTGTCATACAATGAGATGAGCGCGCTCTTCTCGCGACGACGCGCTGGCATTCAAAATGCCGCAAGCGACATTGGGTCAATATGGTTCTTATGTGGGGATCAATTACTGATTCAAATGGCATAACAGCCAACCTTTTATAATGAAATGTTATTGGCTCTTAGAAACGTGGTTCATTTCGGCTTCGAAGGCCGACATATGCGGTTGCGTTCGCGACGCTCTGTTTCATGACTTATTATTACCAAATTGACATTTCGATGGATCGGAGATGTGAAGTAAAAAAATATCGGTTTTAGATGGCTATTTCACCGTGTAAATGAAAGAGGTTTAAAAACATGATAAATCATATGTTGAAAAATAGAAACAATAATAAGTAAAATAATATTTAATATTTATTTTTTTTTTTTTTAAATTTACAATATTACTTTTTTTTAATAAAAAGTGTTCATTTATTTGATAACAATGTTTCTTTATGTATAAAAACAAAAAAAAAATACATATCGGTAGGTTTTGAACCTACGACCGGTGTGATCTTATGCGAGTTTAAAACGAGTGCGCCACTTCAGCTTGCTTCCCGCGAGTCAAAATGTGTCATATATAAGGGGACAGTAAATAATGCCAATACATTTGCGTTAGAGCCATATGACAGAGCTATACACCATGTATAAATATAATATACTATTAGGCTACGATTCTGACCGTTCTAATATAGAAAACCGTCAGATAGGCAGAATTGTAATTTAAAAAACAAAACGTAGGTATCTACTTTTTAAAAGCTTTTATTCAACTTGTAATGTCTGTGAAAAAAAAAACTAAAAATGCGAAGAAATATTACATCAGCAGTAGCTTATAATAAATGTCAAAACTTTTCAATTGATGAGAAAATTGATTGCCTGTATAATGACATTTTGAACGCCCCGATAGATGCATTTGGAAACCATGATAAATGTAGAAGTTTTTAAAATTGTTTGTCGGAAAATGAAACACTGGATGCAATGAGTTGTTTGATGGGTGACATTATTTGGGAAAGAATACGTTACATAACTTAAAACGTAGGTAGCAATACATGCAAGAAGCCTAATTCATGATGTAGATAGTAATGTTCTCGAAAGGTTTAACGGCATCATTGCAAAATTTATTGGTGGTAAGAGGACAAATTACATCCAAAAGCAGTCTTACCAAGCGCGATGTAATGCGGCAGTTATATCATTTAATACAAAACAGCCACTCTCAAGATTACATAAAAAATATATAGGCAAAAGTCCCTCTGGCAGGATATCAAAAGTGGAATAAAGAAGACAGAGGCATTTAAGTAAATCCATTCTTTATAAAAGAAATAAAAGCAGAAAGTTTTTTTGAAAAAAAAACAATAATTCGCATTATGGAGAACATTGCAACCAACCCGATGTTCCATCAGAAATATTCGAAAAAAGCAAAGCTCTGTTATTTCAAGAATTGGAAAATAGAAAAATGATCGATTGCGAATTGAAAAACTTACGGTTATTCAAGGTGAAAGCAGCGAGTGGTTGGAATTACGAAGAAAAATGGTAACTGCGTCTAACTTTGGCAAAATTGTCAATAGTTAACAACACACAAAATGCGCCAATTTAGTTAAATCCATGACTGAAAATGGGATTTGAGCAACGTAGCATCAATTTGCCATGGAAAAGAAAATGAAACAACTGCACTAGAATGAAAAATATGTCTAGAAAAAGTGGAAATTCAGCAATGTGGATTATTCATTGACCCTAAATTTCCATTTTTGGGAGCTTCTCCAGATGGAATATCTGATGATTATATTTTTGAAGTCAAATTTCCCATTACAGCGCATAGAATCTGGTTAACGGAAGCGACAAGAAAAAGAAAAGTGACATTTTGGAAACAGAAAGATGGAAAACTTGAAATCAGCATCAAACATCACTGGTACGTTCAAGTTCAAGGACAGGTCCATATATAATTTCTTTTTATTTATTTATTTTTTATTTTATTTCTGGAAAAATACAGCGCATACAATATACATACGTGTGCATAAATGTAGAAAAAAAGAAAAACATTACGCCTATAATCGTTTATTACACATTTGGATTTCAGCATATTACACTTAAAAATTAATTATAAAATAAACAAAGTTCATATTAAATATAAAAAATATATAGAAAACCGATGGGAGAGGTAGGGAATTGGAAGTGATTAGGAAGAAGGAGTTAGACGATGGTATGTGTATATGTATATAGATATAAATAAAGATATAGATAGGTCGTATAGTGGATATATAAATACAGATATTTATTGATGTTTATAGGTATTTATAGATATATAATAAATATTTATAGATATTTATAAATATTTGTGGTAGCTACTGATATGTTGTATATATATCCTTCTAGCCGTGTTCGGCCACAGCGACTGCATTGTAGATTCTAGTGACTTCTTTAGTCTTCTCAGAGTCCACTGTTCGGAAGCAGTCAAGTGCGCAGGCTATATTATAGTGCACAGGTGGGCGCGCGACCACGGGTGCACTCTCTCTTCCTCCCTCTTCTGAACCCGATGGAACGGAGACCGTTACGACCAGAGAAAAGTTTGGATGCAGATAAAATAAAATAAATCAATTAATCGCTAACGCAGCAATGACTGTCATTGTTAAATTTTTACTCAATATTGCAGAGCTATTTTTTCGGATTTAGTTCGTTTTTCACACTGTCATTTATGAAATTGGTAGTTATGGCTTGTGGTGATGTTTGAGTTTTTTCTGGAGCTATTGTAGAGATGACCGGTGACTTATTGGTAGTTGTTGTAGTAGGCGGTGATATAGAAGATGCATTATTGGATTTATCCTGGTTTTCTGATGATCTCGTGTTGTTGCTCATGGGGCTGTGTTGAATACAGCATACAGTCTCTTGTTCCGACATTATACAAAATTGTGATAGTTTCCCTTTTGGCAAATCCCCCTCAGTTTTTGGACAATTTTTCGCCGGTAGACATACTCCTAAAACGCCATTTATTTCACATGACTCTTCACGGCAGTGTATATGCCAGGTCCCTTGGCACTTCCGCAAGGGCTCTTTCCAATACTGGTAACGGTGATTATGTTGAAAAGGCATTGGTTGTCAGCTATCGCCACTTGCAGAGGTCCACCACTATCGCCTCCACAAGAGTCTCGTAATCCTTCTAAGCTGCCAGCGCACAATTGATCGTCCTTATACCTTGCGGTAACCTCCTGCTGAGAGTCTTTGCATATAGTCTTCGAAAGGTGGCTGGTCAATCAAATCCACCACCACCTTCAGTAAGTCCTCCGATCTATCTTCAGCAAAGTCGATCTGCCTTCAGCCAGTAACTACAGCTCGCTTGTTTTCGATGGTCGACTTTTCCATAGACACGCTGGTCGAATATTTAAAGTGAACAGCTCAGACCGATCAGATCCTTCGGGACGCGTCCCGTGTTAACCGCGAGTTAATCCAGACTATAGAATTGCACTATAATCACTAAAATTTATTATTTAATTATTATTTAGAGGGGAGAAAATTTTAAAATATGTTGACACTTAGAATTTAAATTTCGAATTTTATTTTGTTGTATAGAAAGTATATAACTAATTACTATAGGTATTAACAAGCTCGTTAGGTGCAATTGATTTGAATAATTCTTTAACGAACGTCGGTTGGTTGAGGTTGAAAATGTCGATGGTGGAGAAACAAGAGTCGTACGTGCATATCAGCCCATAAGCGATGGAATGTTTCCCGTAGTTGGTATTGGCACGAGATACCTCAAACGTGCGTGAATTGCGAATTAATCGCTGAGGAACGAAAAAACGTAAGTTTTCAACAAGGTATGAACTATCTGTGGTATTGTGGATAACTTTAAAGAAAGTGTGCTGGAAAGAAACTGTAACTGGAACGATACATATAACTGGAAAGGAAGTGTGCCTATTTACATTTTGGTCTGGTAAAAACGATCCCCTCAAAACCGAATATATACAGACGAATGATTTGATTTGGACAAATGTCATGGAAAAAACTTGTTTGTTTTTATATGGACTGTGTATTACCTGAAATTATCGATCCAGGAGTATGAAGGAATATGGATTTAAGGGAGCCTGAATACACTTTGAAAGAAGCAAATAAAAGAAACGACACGATAAAACGAAAGAAATCGGTTCCTCTCCCTTGTCCAACGCTTAAGCGGTAGTTAGTTTTCAGTGATTCCATCACAAAGTGAGCAAAGAACTCACAGAGAATGTACTTGCCAATAACACTCCAAAGCAAAGCACAAGCAATATAGAGCCACCGAAAAGTACACGATATTCCAAATCTGTGCTGAGTACAGATCTAATTAATAATGATGAACAGGCTTTTGAAAATGTATTATCATTTGATGAATTTTAATTACAAAAGTCGGCGCACCACTACAAAGCGACACTGTCAAGGCTACAAAAAGGAAGTCTCAAATGTACTGCGCAATTTTAAATGTATTTATTCGTCTCTTTACATTTAATATGTATGTATCTACTCAGAAATAACAGACTACTTTGCCAACCAGAAATGTCTTCATGATTTTTTGTCTTAATGATTTTATATTTTAATTAATAATTATTTATTTTTAATGATGTGTATTTCTTTAAAGTTTACAATGATGTGCTTACAGTATCTCAAAATAAATTATATTACTTTTTAATTAAATAATTTTTTAATGATAATGTACAAGGCGATGGGTGTCGTTATGTCCTCCTCAAAGAACTATTATACCGCGAATAAATAGTTCGATACACAATGTTGTTTTTTAATTCGATTCTAAATGTTTTTTCTGCCAAAAAATACTATCAAAAACTGTCACTACAACTATCAAAAAAATACTAAAGCTGTATCTCACGGAACATGAATTGCGATTTATGTCATTTAAAAGCCCTTGGAAAACTGTATCCAAAACAGTTAACGGCATTTCTCCAATTGTCATTTATCACCATTTAAAATAATTTTAAAATGTCGAAAATTAATTAGTGACAGGTGACTCTTCTTAATACAGTTTTTCAGGGGATTTCAAATGACATATCGCAAATGAAATTCTGTAAGATATGGCTTCTGTCAATTTTTGACAGTGATAGTTTGGTTTAACAGTTGACAGCCAAAATCTAATGGGCGCATTCCAGGGTGATACTATCCCTATGTTCCAAATTTCAACTCAATCGGTTCAACGGCTCGGCAGTTATCGTGAGAGATTACATACAGGCAAACAGACATACATTTCTCTGAAAATGGTCTTAATCATCTTGGTGGACCTCAAAATGGACATCTCTATCGTTATCTAAACATTTTTTTCCGCACGATCACAACACCTTCCCTACCAGTGGCAGCCGGGAAAGTAATATAATGTTCAAGTTTAGATGATGATAAAGCGTAGCCTTCTTCACCAGCGTAGGTACATGACACTTGCATAATCCCAAAATATAAATCCCATTGCAATAGTGTATACCTAGTGTGTTTAGTCCAGACATCGATAGCGAGTGAATATCGCTGCGAGATGAGTCAACATAATAAACACCTGCCCCGTCGCGAGGGGAGGGGGTAAGTAGGCGGGGCTTAAAAACTCAGATACGGTTTATTTTTTAAGTAGTACGTCGCCTTAACGGTGAACGGTGACGCCGAGAGGTTAATGTTTCCGAAACGCGACCGCAACACGTTTCGTTTACCTCGGAAGCAGATCAGCGCAGCTCAGCTCGGCAGAGGTCATCCCGTTAGCGACGATCCTAGATTTTTTACCAGGCCGCTAATCAGGCCGCCGAGATACAACGCATAAGTAGATTACACGGAATTATAGCAACGGTTTTCCTCAAAGATATACAAGCAAAACCCAGTTGTTCGAATTGCGGCAATGGAAAATTATAAATACTATATATGGCATGGATACCTAGTTACGCACGCCATAGCGTGGGGCCTAAATTAATGTTGTCTCGATACTCAACAAAAAAAATGGTGGTGTCACCCCAAGACTTTTCCAAAGACTGATTTCTTCTGAATATTAATTTTATTAATAAAATCGATGAGCGGCCTCTCTCGACTGGACAACGAACCCGTTTGGGTTCCATTGCGACGCCTCAGTCGGCGCGTTTCGTTTCTCGGCTAAGGGCGTTGTTTGGGCCGAGCGCCAACAGATAGCCTTAGTATTACAATGTATGGCGGAATTTAAATATTATTAGTTTCGCTTGTACAAAAAGGGTACTACGAAAGTTTTGCAATACAGTTCTCTTTATTAAATTTTTTCGAAGTAATTTCCTCTAAGTTCCATACATTCCTCTAACTTCATCCTTCGAACCAATCTTTAAACCAGTTCTGCCAAGTTTCACTAGGGAGTAAAGCACACTCGTTGTCTTAAGCCCGCAGAAGGTCCTCATCACTGGAAAACCGCCTCCCTTTTAGCGTCATTTTCTTATGCGGGAACAGTGCAAAGTCGGGAGCAAGGTCTGGACTGTAGGGAGGATGCTTTAGAAGTTTCAGTCCAGTCGTAGTTAAATATTCGGTGCAGGCTTTGGAACGGTGAGCTGGAGCAGTATCGTGATGGAGGAAACAGATGTCCATTCTTGACTTTGACCGCAGGTTCTTTTTTTATTTATTTATTTATTTATTTATTTATTATTTAACAGGGAAAACATACAGCGCTACAAAAAATGTTACAATTACATTAAATACAATATTTCTGGCCGATGACATGCTTTCTACAATAATTTTAGTTAGTTAAGTCTCCAATACGCACAGTGCATACTTTGGGGGTTCGGAGGGAAAAAGGAAAGGAAAAGGAAGTAATGGGTGTCAATAGATTTTAAGTATCAATGTGCAGTACAAAAAATAAGAAAATTTACTGCATCATATAAAACTTTTTAATTTATTAAAAATAAGTTAAAGAACAAAGAATGAAAAACCAAATAGTCCCTAAGACACAAATATCCCATGTGAAATGTCTATGTCGCATTTTCGATTCATTTTAAGTATATGCTCTGCTTAAATTTATTCTCTTTCATGTTAAATAGGTCGATATTCTGGAAATGATTATCTAAGTTGACATAATGGAATTCTGGGCATACCTAGTACAGACGCGCGGGACTTCGAAGATACGGAGAAAGCGAGCCACGCGTGGTGGTACGTGAAAAGATAGATTGTGTGAAATACGGGTTGTCCACGTTGTTGTGGATAATTTTATTCTTCACAGATCCAATGACTTTAGGCAGGCACTGTTCAATATACCACTTAGCTGTGACTGTCTTCTGTGTGCCCAAAACAACACGTTTACATATGAAATATTCAGACCAAAATTTCACAATGTGATTTTGGCCCAAGGCATCTGGATACCAAATTTCAAGTATCTAAATCCAATATTTCGAGGATGATAGTGCGACCGATTTCAACCACAATCTTTTCAACTCTTGCCATGACCAAATGATACGCCCGTGGCGGGCGCGGTTGCTCGAGCGGCTACGTGACCGCGCAAACCTGCGGTGTCGTGAGTTTTGAAACAAAACAGTTGTCCCGCAACCGGGGCGGGCGCGGGTGAAAACCGCGCCGTGATTTCTAAGCCTCACTAGCGGGAAAGCGCGGGAGTCGGGCGTCTCTATTTTGATCGTGTAAAAGAGAAAATTAATAAATAACATTAAACCATACGAGTAATTATGGCGAGAGCGAGACTCGGCGCTGCCAGCCTCCTCTTTCTATCGGCGAAAACGGCGTGGGCGCCTTCTCTCTTTCTCTCTCTCCCTCTCTCTTTTCTGCCGCGGCGGCTGTCACTTTCGATTTCGAAGAGCGCGACGCGGGTCGTTTTCTCGCTTCATTTCATCTTTCACACAGAGCACAATAATTTTTAAATATCGTGATAAGTCCAGTCAATACAAAAAGGAAAGCCAACCGATTCTTTGAACCTATTTACAAAGAGTACCCGTAGTTTCTCTTATATAGCCATATGTTTTAAAGAGTCTTGCCTGTATGACAACAAGTCTTGCTTGCTTGTATCAGATTGCTCAATGAAATACTACGTTTCGGCAACCCTTCTACGCCGGCGACATGCACGTGGCACTGATAGCATTATCCGGCGCAACTAAAAGCAATTTATTTGGCAATCTATTAATAACATAGATCTATTAATAATATAGATAATTAATGGTTTTTTATAAAGGACTAATCGTTCATAAAAACCCAATAATTTAAGCAATGATAACAATATCAACATTCAATTATTAGCGCCATCTATCTCATTTCCATACAAGCATCATATTGGTTACGTCTCAGAAATAATACGGAGATAGAAATCCATCTATTAGTTAATTTGAACATTAAAGTGCATTATTATGTATTGAAGACATCTTTATAATCCACTTTAAAAAAGACATATTTATTTAAATAATATTTAAGCTTTGATTTAAAAATTCGTTTTTTTTTTTTTTAAATTATTTATTGAGTTAAAATTATGGGTACATTCAATATACAAAAGTCTTAACCTAACTAGGCTGCCGCCTGTTCCAAGGTAGACAATTTATTTTAGTTATCCTAAGAAATCTATAATATTATATTTATATAAATAATCTATTTATATTTATTATTATTATATTACTATTTTATTTCGAGATAGGGTACCTTATATGCATGTTTAGAGCGTCATCTATAGTGCGCCTCCATACCACGAAAGCCATCGTACTGAACGTAAGAGAAGATTAATCAATATTTGGAACTATGAGTGCCATCTATACGTTGCCTTTCGTAGTAAAATCCTAGCTGCCAAAACGTACTATGGCACTGAGCAATCTATAATACCCTATATAATCAATGCGTGTACGCAAGTTCATCGCCCGGCCACTGCGCACCACAGCACCGCATCTGCGCAGCATTCTAATGGTGGAATTATGACGGCAATACCGCGAATCGAGCAATTGCAATTGCCATAATAAAATAATAAAACAACTGAAGAAAGGAACGACTTAAAAACACTGACTGCGTCCTCCGTCAATAATATCTTTTTGCCTCTGCCCACCCCCAAGTGTAATTTTACTGCTACTACTATTTGCGATTACTATTATTTCTTCAATCACATTTATTAATAACAATAAACTCTTAATTTGAGCTTAAAATTAAAATATAAAAGGCGAGCTTATTGCCACATGGCAATATCTTGCAACTTACCGAATCACACTGCAGTGGTACTTGCGCGCGTTGTACAAATGCAGATTATCAAACAAATAAGTCTGTCTGCATAAGACACAAACCTCTATACTTAAAACTAAGAATGCCCGAGGAGAGGACATTGGGAGAGGAAGGAGAGATAAAGGAAAGAACTGGTTACTTCTTAGAAAAGTAATACTTTTGGATGTGTCTTGAATGATTTTAAAGAAGGCGAGTTTCGTATTTGTGTTCACAGCATTCTTTTCTTCAAAGATCAAGCATACGACAAAGTACTTCGTAAGTGGAAAAAACATACTAGGTACAGCTTTTTAAGAGCCCTATCACATATTTTTTCCAGAAAGGCAAGAAAAGTGGATTTTTGGCGTTCTAATTCCAAGAAATGAAGAGATTTCTACAAACTTTAATTACTGAATTACCTGGACCATTTCTTGATGTTGACCATAGCGGCCTTTAATTTTAGATATAACGAATATTATTTACTTATTCAGCCCATTTTCCGAAAGTCGTTATTCGTAAAACGCTCGGAAGGCAAACTTTGAGCTCCTTAATACAGTAATATCACTACAACGAAAACCGTATACTATTTTTTTTTATGTCCGTCATGTATTCTTGATGTACACTACGGCTTTATTTTTTCGTTTTTTGACCACATATCCAAGGTATACATTACTTACAATTACACAAAATTAAAAAAAAATCTTCCTGTATCATTCTAATTTTCTCAGAAATAAAATAAGATTCTTATATAATACTTATACTATATTAAAGTTCACTCTTTTAGCAATACGACATAATATAAATTATTGTCATTAGAAAGGAGAAAACACTGCAAAAAAACAATTAGAAATTGTGTATATATTTGCTTGCGCAAGAGAAGAGCGCTCAGTGCCGCGGTTTTCTCCCAGGGTTGAATAGTTATTTATTTATTTATTTATTTATTTATCCTATCTCTTATAGTTACAATCAAAAAAAAAATGCGTTCATTTTTTCAACTCATTTTAAAAGAATACCTACGCTATTTTGTAATAAGGCTCTTAAGGAATTTGTGGCTGTGGATGTCTTGCAAGTTTGATAATTTTAAAATTAAAATAATCGAAAAATAAGAGTAAAAAGAATAGTACCTCTTGAGGAATTCCAATTGTTTGGCATCAGTGAATTATTTCTCAAACACTTTTATTTTATTTTAATTTTATACAATTTTTCAATCATATATGATGACATTTGTGTGCATTTTATCACTCCACTAAATCGCCCCAGTATATCGGTAATAGTATTTAAAACATAATGACTTCACTTCACGTTCAGTGTGTGTTACCCCCCCCTCCCTCCCCCCCCCTCCCTCCACATACAACGGTTCAGATCCTGGCTTGTTTCTTTGTGTGGTTGTCAGCGTTTTCATCACCTCCAGGCACCCACGCCAGAGTAACTTTGTTCTGCCGAGATGAGGAGTAACGGTGGACGGGCCTCTGGTGGCCTCGTAACCTCAACGAGGCGGTAATGTCCGCGCGGGCGGTGCGGGCAACGCGGGCAACGCGGGCGCCGCGCGAGGCAACCGACCGTAGCGGACGCTGACTCGGTTGACTCGCCCTGGTTCACGCGTCTCGCGACCGGCTATATGAGCACAGAGAGTCCCTCGCAGAGATGCGCACAAAGAGCGGCAGCAACGATGCCGTTGGGTATTCTATTTTGTGATAGATAATCGTTAATTTACTGTGCACACGTGCGGATCATCCTATATAATAAGAATTACATTTAAAATACAGTACCGTGAAAATTAATTGGAACAAAGAGCATTTTTCTTCGAAAAGTGGTTTTGTATGTTTATTGGACATAAACATACATAACCAGTACAGATTTTGACAGCTTTCTTTCAGTTCTACATTATGATGAATTCAGACCAATATATTGACATCTTATCAAACCATATGATACGGGAGCTCCACAAAGTCTGTCCTTTTAACGAGCGCAATTTTCAACAGGATCTCACCCCATGCCATTCTTGGTTCACACAAAACCAAATTACTGTACTTGAATGGCCAGGAAACTCCCCTGATCTCAATCCGATCGAAAACCTCTGGGCCATGAACAAAAAACGGCTCTCTAAGATGGATTGTACAACGAAAACCAAGATGATCAGTGCAGTAATTCAAGTCTGGTTTCAGATGATGAACTGAAAGAAAGCTGTCAAAACCTGGTAAATTCTATGCCTACAGAGTAAAAGGAGTTATCAACGCAAAAGGAGGACACATTCTATATTAAAACTAACAGTCTATAACTACCAGTACTTTTTTGTATGTTTATGTCCAATAAAGCTTTTTCTGAAAAAATACTGCTTGTTCTAAATTAATTCACACGGTACTGTAGTTCTGTCAGTTCTTTTCCACTCACTGATTTACTCACAATTAAATAATGAAAATAAATTGTCGATTGTCACAGTTCTTAATCTTCTCAACCATCACAGAATTCAACCAACTGGTTAATTAAAAAAAAAACTTCCATCTCGTACTTTCAGATTATGCCTACCTCTGGTTAACTTACAGACTTTAAATTTAATTCATGTTTAGTAATAATTATTACCCATATATAACTATTATGATGTTGAGTGTCATTATCATTATTGTTCCGAGCGCATCGTATCTATCAATTAATTGACGCGTATGCACTTGAAAATGAGCTTATAATTGCAGCGAGACGTCGTGAATCACAGGTCGCGCCCAGTGCATGCCGCGCTGATTTGCACAGCTATAATAGAAAGCCATGCTGCCCGGATCAACAATAGGTACACGGTGTTCCGTTTCATATAAGCCAGAAGCAAAGCACAGAAATGACTCATTTTACGGTTATAATAAAAAACACTAAAAACACGCTTTTATAAATGATCTTAAACCGTGGTCAAAGTTCATTACAAGACCTTTCCAAGAAGTCCAAACAGTGCCTATCTCCCGGCTTCATCATCAGACCTTGAAACCTAATCGTGGTCAAAGTGCATTCCAAGACTTTTCTAACAAGTCCAAACACAGCTATGATACGATGTTCAATCATAAAGTTCCAGTTCATATCTTCCGACTCCATCATCAGATCAGTTCGACAGTACCATATTATCGTATTGTCATCAGAACTACATACAGCTGCCAATTTTCATGACGCTACGATCCTTGGAAGATGGTTAAATTAGTTACCTTAGATTCCATTACATAGTTAGTTACATACAGGTCGACCTAATAAAAGCGTGTTAAAAATGAATGTAAGAATTCTTTCGACATCCAAACTTGCCACTTAATAGTAGAGCCACATAAACATTTCATAGTAGGGTTGGTTGGAGGGATGGTAGGGGTCGTATGACATTAAACCAGCTCATTGCGAAATGTAACAATAAAGAATATAAACAAGATGCGGAACGATGCTGTGCGATTTGGTCCAAACTCTAGTGTACCTATAATTTTTTAACCGAAGTTATCCCGACAGTACTCAATCGTAAACGTAAGACTCATATCCAACTACCAGACGACATTGAGTGCAAAGAATAAGGCATTTGACAGCCACGCCGCTGACTGAAACAGTTGCGGGCGCTCACAGCTACTTGCTTCACGGCTTGTGTCTACGACAGTAGGGAGCACACACCTCCGCTGGCATGCTCCGTGCTCAGCGATGTTATGTTACATAACGCCCGAGAGAGCATGTGTGCCCGTGCTCGTGCTCGTGCGTGCGTGTGCGCTATTTGCACACCGGTGTGTTGGCGAAATGAGTGATGTGGTCATCGACCGGAGACTGGTCGCTAGATGCGATTGTTTTATGGATCACCCGTCTTTTTAGTATTTAATAAATACATCCGACAGGCGGATCACATGCTGGGGACCACGAATAAATAATTTAGTAGAAGTCTGATTATAAGCTTTTTAGAAAACGGTCTATAAACATACATAGGTTATGTCTAAAATATTACCCGCAGGCAATAATCTCTGATTTTATTACGAATAAAGCGTTTTATTATATTTTTACTATTAAATGCTCCGAAAGGTTATATTATTATTATTCCATGACTATTATTATTCTTATCTGTTATTTTTCGACGTTGATACTTCATTATTATTTGTTTACATGACTATTACTAATTCTGATATATGTTTAAGTTGATAATAAATATATGTTTTTATATATTTGAACACAAAAAAAATCTTTTTTATTTTTGTAGTTACATGATATTTACTGTATTCCGACATTTACTTTTATTTTGTATCACGATAGTTCATTTAAAAAAAACAATTA
The DNA here is from genome assembly GCA_944548615.1 of Micropterix aruncella. NCBI lineage: Eukaryota > Metazoa > Arthropoda > Insecta > Lepidoptera > Micropterigidae > Micropterix > Micropterix aruncella. The sequence continues at coordinate 2,235,718 of OX155955.1, forward strand.
ACGTAAAAAAAATATAACGCATCTAATAGTACCTACTACATAAGTTGACCTACTGGATAAGCTGGATGAAATGAATTGTGAAGTAGATGTACCAAAACATTTAATCCACCGTAGAACACTTGCAGATTTTTTTGTTTTCCAACTGCGTGCGGTTTTTTTACCGCCTGTTTGCATACGTTTTTCATAGGAAAAAATATTTAAAAAATATTTGCACGGCGCGCGTTCATTTCTAAGCGACCGCGACGAAATACGAAGCATTTGAGAGTCGCACGTGTAGCACTATCTTGCTTGCTTATTCATGTGAAAATTCTATCGCACTCGCTCGCACAGCACCGGCCCCCGGTGAAGTGGCGCTGCTTCTCGCTCGCACGTCGTCGTAATGTATTCACTTAGCTAGCTCGCACCTCCCTCGTGAGTCATGCGCGTTGGCCTCCCCAATCACTAGCGATGTTTGCGAAGCGCGGGTTTGTTTATTGCGATTTATATACGTTTATATACGTTTAAAATACTACGCCGTACACAAAATCTGCTTTAGGTGTTAACTAATAGCCGGTGATGTATTGTAAAGTGAATGTTTACCTGCGTGAAGCACCAGTTCTCGGCTACGGGCGTGTTGCCGTCTTGCAGCGGCGGACTGGGCACGCGGCTGACGGCCATCGCGGCGGCGGCCGCCGACGACGCCTGCGGCTGCTGCTGCTGCGCCGCGCCGGCCGCCCCCGCGCCCCCCGCGCCCCCCGCGCCGCCCGCGCCCCCCGCCGACGACGCCGCTCGAGCGCCCCCGCCCGCGCCCGCACCGCCAGCGCCGCCCGCACCGCACTCGCTAGTCACCGGCAGCCTGCAACAAACGAAACGAAACAAAACCGTTACAAATACATCTCACAACATTAGAAAAAAAACAATCGTGTCACCCCAAGACTTTTCCGGCAAGTAGCGAAGGACTGATTTCATTTGAACATTAATTTCATAAATAAAATCGATGAGCGCCCTCTCTCGGTCGGACTCAAGCAGCGCGGTTCGTTTCTCGGCTCACCTCGGGCGGCTCCGCGTTGATATTTGATTTATATGTGTGGCGGAATTTAAACATAACTAGTGCAGCTTAGGAAATATTTCAACCGAAATTTCACAACGTAATTTCGGCCCAACAAGGCCTCTGTGTACCAAAGTTCAAGTCTCTAAGTCCAATATTTTAAGGATGATATAGATATATGTATGACTAGTGCGCTCCCTAGTGAACGATTTCAACCACAATCTTTTCAACTCTTACCATGACCAAATGATGCCTGCATACCAAATTTCAGCTCAAATCGGATTAAGCGTTTGGGCGCTATCGTGAAGGAATACACACAATTATTTTTTTAACACATTTCATATGTTTTATTTTGATTCTATATGCGCGCATATGAACCAACCATCGCATACATAAGTCTTTCTTAGTACGGGCTATGGTCTAGTTTAGCAGATTCTGCAATGACAACAATGTAAATGTATTTTTTGAACAGTGCGTTCACAATACTTTCCCTTCTCGTCGGGTGGTCGGCCGCGAAAGTAATTCGACCGAAGGTGTGTTAGGTTGAAACTTGCAAGCAAATTTTATGACTGCTTAATTTCGAAGCATAGCTTTAAAACTAGCCGAGATAATCGCGGAAAGATGGACGGACATATAAAGATACGCTTTGGTACGGAACACTAAAAATTATGAAATAAAGTGGGCTGAACGACAAAAAAAAACGAAATTAAATAATATGCAAACTCTAACGAGTCAAATAAAATGACAGCGATAAAGAGAGACTATGCAACATCAAGCAACGAAATTAGCCTGTCCCCCGATCCGTAAGTTGAATATCAATATAAAATTAGGTGTTACGTCATCTCAGAACATTTGAATAAGAAATTGATAGCATAGTATGCGGCCTGTGCCCTTCAGACTCCGGGCTTCTTGAAAAATTATAGACACCCATCATAGTTTACTGTCGAAGCGACTCACCACAATACAGACGCAATGTCGATGAGTGCCGAGAGTGCGAGAAAGACAGAAGAGGGAACTTTGATGTATCGCACCATGCTGGGAGAAATAACGACGGACCATAAAAAGAATATCCATTCGGAATAAGCGATGGCATAAATCAAGTGGACGAGTTCGAACGTGTTTTTACGACGGTCAAATCGAAATCGGGAGTGCGGCCGACTGGAACAAACATTTCCAAAATTGTTTTTTTTGGGCGGCACTCTCACTCCCATTGTTTTTGTGTCTGATTCACGCATTAAAGCTTAAACGTTCATCTTTTTGTCATGCTTTCGCTCCACTGTCTTTCATAGTTGTGTTAGTTTTAACATTCTTCAATCCGAAATCTACTTAGCCACCCTTTGCAGATATGGCGTATGATTTGAGAGTCAGTTGCTGGTCGCGACTGTATTACCACAGTAAAACAACATTGTATTTATAATTATTTTTATTACAGTTTTAAGCTATTGCATAGCTTTTATCGCGGGCCTAGGCCAGCGCGGCGACCGAATGTAGAAATTTCTAAACGAAAATTAATAATTTTAAACTGATAATTACGTCTAAACGAGTACTGCTTACGATTTGAAAAAAATATATGTTAAACAAGAACATTTTCGTAATATTCTTAGCTTTGAATATTTTAGATTTTGTTTATATTACATAGTGTAATTAATTTGTGAAATTAGGTCTAACCGAACACCAAAACGACTACTACGCAAATACTATCTGGCGTATTATTATGAAACCTGCACCATTTTAAAGATAATTTAATTATCTATCTTTTTATCTACGAATTTTTTCGAATAGTCAAAGAAAAGAATAATATCCGTTTTTTTTGCTTTATCGAATAAAATTCGTGCGTAGCGATCTGTCGGGAGACGTTTAAATTATTCCGAATCATTTGCTTCCGCAGCCGCAAATGATTCGGAATAATTTCAACGTTTTTCGATAAAGCGCAGTTATCTGATATCAGAAAAAAATAAATAAATAAATAATTATAATTGCATAAGTTGTTAAAAATGCTATGCAATAGCTTTACCGCGGCAGTCTCCGAGTGCCACACGTATTTTTTTTATGAAATATTTGTAGTTTATGTATTTATCCATATGGATCATGTATATTTCTGGAATGTTCTCAATCAAACCTTTCATTTGACACTAAACACGATGTATTTCTGTTAATTTATTGATATGTTAACATTGAGACATTTGATATTGGACTTACTTGCTATTTGGATAGTTAAGGAAGACACATACATACATACATAGATGAACCATGACACCCCTTTTTTGTTGGGCAGTCGTGTAAAAAAATAAACAACTTGAGGCCTGTCCTCAAAATTACCTATTCTTGGTCGAACAACCGTGCGTGTGACAACACATACACAAGTGACAGGTGGTGAGCCCATCATAGCAGATACGAAGAAATTCTTTATAATTATTATGTACATTTATGTATTTTTGGTTTATAGACCAATAGCCAAAAACCAAATTTTTACTTTAACATAAAATTGACTTTGTGTGACACAACATTTATCGGTACTTTAAAAACCAACGAAAAAGAGGAACTTTCCTGAAAAAACAGCTCATCTGTTAATATATCGCCAGCGGCTGACGTTTTCAGGCATGGAAATAATCACGCATGTGTATCACTTCATGTCCCTTACACTTACCCATGCACTAAATTACGCTTCCCGCGCTTAATGTGTTATCGATGAAAAAAATAAGGCTGGATACCTTTTGAACACACCACGTATGTTTATGTGCATAATCTAAAATCTGCAGATTCGAAATTTGCTTCCTTTAGACATGCAATATACAAATTCAAGTTAAATATACATATTGACTGTAAATTAGATGATAATAGTATACATTTAGAAGCTGCAATCCAAATAATATAAAAGTACGCAGCTATCAAATAAAAACTACGTTGGTACATTGCAAGTCGAATGTAAAATGAACGAAGAACCGGTTAAAATATTAGATAATATTGAGTTTCAAAACTATAATTAATAAATGGCTATTGGAGTTGGGGCCTCTCTGGAATGGAGAGAGAAATGAAAACTGGAGTTTAATTTATTTAAAATATTATATTTGTGATAAATGTCAATATATCTATTATTGTTATTATTATTATTAATGTTTAATCTTTAATAGGTAGTAAATATATCGTATATATTTTTCAAACCTCTACATTACTTTATCACTAATCTTCAATAATTTATATAAACTTTATTTTTAACAGCTCGCAATCTAAAATAAGTCGTAAATCTCACATCTACTAGGTACATGTGTAAGCCTAGTTAGATGTGTGACGTGTCTAGGTTTGCATGGGATTGGTATGAATCAAATTGTCGCCTTATTTTTAACTTAAAAGTCATTATAAATAGGATAAAACAAATTAATGCGTGAAGTTTGTAGCACCTGACGTTTAGGCGACGTTGCAACCGCCGTTGCCCAGAGAAGACTCTGGTCAACGGCGGTTGCAAGGTCACCGAAACTTCGGGTGCTACAAACATCACGCGGTAAATTCGTTTTATCCTATTTATAATGTCAAACAACCGTCTTTCTTTAAGTCGATAGCCTTCGATTAAAAATTATTATTTTTCCTAGTGTAATATTAGTTGAAATATAAGATATGAAATAAACAAATAAATAAATTTACATCTGAGTCACTTCATTGGAGAAATCTACTAAGTTTCTGAACGAGAAAGTAGCGTCCGTAGCCACGTTGACACCGGTTCTCCTCGTTGTTACCGAAGTTAAGTAGCGTTGGGCGCGGTCAATATTTGGATGGGTGACCGGCTGAGTGTTTGACTGCGTGGTGCTATAAATGCCCACCTAGATGATGGACGGTGCCAATAGGCAACAAGGCGGGTTTCACGAAAAAGGAGATGCCTTGTGGGTAGAAAAAAGCTTTATTTAAAGACTGTTCTCTAATGTGCAAATGTTTTTGGTTTAGTTTTCGAAACACAACAAAATGAAATGATATAATTTAATTTTATAATACAGTGAGCCCAACTAGGACTTTCGAACTCCCGTATTATTTACACACGAATTTCGAATTCCCTCGAAACAAACTATAAATGTAGATTCAGCATCGTTACAACAGCTAGATAAGCAGATAAACAAGGAGATGCCGAAATCCGAGGAGATCCCGAGAACGAGATTGAAATCTACGTTGAAGGGAAAAAACAGAGAGGAGATATCACGTACCAACCTCCGGGCGATTAATACGACATCAGAGAAAAAAGTTCAAAGATAAACGGGCTTGTGTTTATTCGTCGGAGAGGCCGCAGTCAGTCAAACTGGCCAGGCAATAAAACACGTCTAGACCGCGAACAGTTCTCGGTAGAAAGAATGGTCTTGCTTGATGTATCGTTACCACCCGTATGAAGTTTAACGTTTGAGGCTCTTCAGAGAAACGACGCGACGGGGCGGGCGATCAGAGTAAGTGTTATAATAAAAGAGCACTACTCGGATACCGAGCAAAATTATATCTGACGAGGTTTCTTATATTTTACTTTCCCGGCCAACCACAACTAGGAGGGAAAGTATCCTGAACGCGCCGCCAATTTTTATTTCAACATGAAGACCGAAATATCCTTTTTGAGCCCCCTGAGACGATTAGTACCATTTCATAAAAAAATATTTCATTAAAAACGAATAAAAATTATTATAAATACAATAGTTCACTTTCTGTAAAGGCAGTAGTGTTTTATCCTTTTTAATTTATTTACTTGTGAATACACTAGGATCGACGGTTGTTATCCCTTCAAAAATTCTGCAATCGCACAGCAAAGTGATCGTTTTAGTATATAAAAAAAGATAAGATAAAAAGTATTTATTTCCAATACAACCATACAATTGTGTAGGAATGACAGTAATTAATCTTAAACTAGTTACTCAATTTAGCCAAGAGATGATATACAATATATAACTTTAAACTTACCAATTTACAAAAACAAAGACTATATGATAACGGTTTACAACAAAACAATTAACGGTAAATAATATGTATTAGATTAAACGGGTAGATACGATGCTATGTATTTTAAAAATATTAAGTCGTTATGAGCATACATGTTGATTTTAAGCAGATAGACTCGGGTGGATCTCTTGAAAATATCGATGTTTTTAATCGCTTTTAATCTTTCGGGCAATAGTCTAAGAACGCGTCTGTGCCCAGCGTATTTATTCATTGTCAAGGTCAGATATTCTAGAAATAAAATAATCTGTGAGAACAAGATTTTGTCTACAATTTTGGAATGATCACTATATTTCGGGGACAAACTGAAAATGTATGCACAATTTGAGATTGAATTGTACATACAATAAACGGATATTGGAAAGGTATTTGAAATGTTATAATTATAAGAACTAAAAGTAGTTACTTTAAGCTTCTTAAAGTTAAAACCTTGAAGAGACAAGATTTTAATTGTATTTGTAATATTTCAATTCCACAGCAGTTAAATGAACGAAGAGACAAAGTGAGAACAAAGAGTGTGGATAGTACCCGCGAGTCCGCCCACCGTTGCCGGCGCAGACTGAAATCGAAGTAGGAAGTTTGGAGCTGTTATGGTAAATGGTGATCTAACACCACTTCCCACGGCCGAGGCGAAAAGCGTTGAAATGGAGAAAGTGATTGCGAGTAATATAGAGTTGTATGCACAGACTATACAGTTTATTAAATCACAGCGCTCGCGCCGCGCCGCCAACCCGGGGAAAGTGAGCGAGTTGTCCGGACAAAGTTAAAACTAGTCCCTGCCGAGTTTGTCGTTAGAATTTAGGCGATCGTGCGCCGCGCGGAGGTGAAAGACGATAGCTTCCTGTTTAGTGGGAGATATTTACTGTAGAAAGCGCGATCGAGCAGGGAGCCAACTTACACAACTTTGAGCTCTCCAAACGATTCAACGAAGGCGACTAAAGCTTCACTACACACTTTTATTTTCAATATGAAGATGGAAATATCCATTCCCCGTGAGACGATTGAAACCATTTCCAGATGTAAAACTGTATTCCTCAACGATAGTGGTCAAACACTTAATCCGATTGAGCTGAAATTGGCCCAGCGACAAAAGGTGGAGCTGGGTTCGCTGTCTCAACGTGGGTTCTCTACCATGCGTTTGGTTGTCTCCTGGTCTATCTTCAGGCCCATACATTTTACCGCTCTATGCAATGCTAAATTGGGTTCAATGAGGGCTTGTAGATATGAATAAGTTATCTTCGTTTCTATGCCTGTGCCTCTGCAAAAGAGTCACACGTGCCATGGATAAACTTATCCATGGCAGTTATGTCGTGAGCACTTCCAAAAATTAGGGATGTTGGACCGTAAATGCAATTTTCGCTCAAGAAGCTCTTTGCGAATAGTATTGCAATAAGAGCTCAGCAATATCCCACGAGGAAGTACATCGGTATGTCCCCAGTAATAGAACTGGAAATAACAGAAAATCAGGTAGCAGTCCACGAAATCAATGACGACTGACGCGCAGACGAGGCGCTCGTTCGAGTCCAACAGTATAGGAGGCGGGAGCTCTGAGCTCACCGCGATCCCAGCTATTGGACGAGCCCCCTTCTCAAGCACGACGCACCACCCGCCGATCCCCCGGGTTTTCCCGCGGAACGTGTACTGCTCCCATAATGGAAATAACACTATTTATTCTGTAAGATTAATTTGTACCTTTACACTGTTTATGATCTTTAATTTTTCATGTATCTTTCACTAAATCAATTGTGCGATTTTTTCATTATTCGCTGCTTCCATTTTATCGACACCATATACGCATTTTCCAATTCTCTCTTAATTAACCTTTATCGCCATCGGGAGAAATTGGTCGGATGCGAATTTTCTAAAATTCCACTTCGGCTAATTATTAATTTCTCATGTTAAATCACCGCTCGCGTTAATATTACGTCGGATGGGACAACGATGGACCATTAGCGACGTCACAAAATCGCATTAACATTCCTCGAGAACGTTAAAAATACAGCTCAGATGCGGGCGAGATAGCGCCGAGGTAAGCTCACCGGTGCGTCTTATCTGTCGGATCGGGGCGTTCGGGAGTTTTTATAACGTCAAATAATCCCCAACTTTTATTGTGGCTGGGTCAAGTATGAGGATCGGCTTTATCGGGGATCGCGGTACTTGCGGTCGTGCAGATGGAATCTGCGGCCGAGCTGACCGGGAGCTCGAGACCATTAAAATAAAGGACAGCATTTCCATAACTTTTACTGGTGTTTTTTTAGTCTACTTTTTGTAAAAATTGAAAATATTCTTTATTTATATAATTCTAGCGAAATGTTACCAGGCATTGCTCAGGTATTCCCTTTCTTCCCTCCTCACTCTTACCCCTGTAAACGTTCTGTAGGCGCTCGAGCTTATTCAGATTGGTCTCGGCGAGGTCCAGATATGCGATATCGGCATTGTCTAGCAACGAAGTCTTGAGACAAGACTAAATCGCCATGTACAACGTTTCGTGAATAGCCCTATCGTATATAAGGGCTTAGATAGACCTTTCGCGCGCGAAAATGACCACTTTAAAACCAATACAGATCGCCGCCAGTAGTTCTGCCTGTTTTCCCAGTGTGAGCGATCCCGCGACGAATATTGCCATGCTGTTTTCTCGCATACTGTTCAGTGTTTTGCTCCCTCTGTCATATGTTTTTACGCGCAACGGATATGACCCAACTCATTTGAACCTGACGGCATATCTATGCGTTATATATCGATGGAATACCCATCTTCATTTTGACCGTATTCTGTGTGTGTTTTGTGTATCGAGCCGGTAACGTCCAGCGTCGTCGAAAGCGGCCCTAAATCAATGATGCAACTGTCACCAGCCGTGCGAGCGCGGCGTGGAAAACGGCCAGAGACGGAAAACGCGGCGTCATTGTTCGTCGCTCGATTTCGAAAAAGAGAAACAGCCGCCGCCGCCGCAGCACAATGATCGAAATAATGGAAACGCGATGAGTAAAAACGGACCGGGCGACGGCGGCGAGACGGGCGACACGCGCGTCGCTCGCCGGTTTCACCGCGGCAGACCAGCCAGCCTCGGAAAGCCGACTTTCTCAGCTCGGTTTCTCGGCCGCCGCAACAGTTGGCGGAAGGGACGCCGGACGGCCGTGGAGGGGACGACTCTTGCGTCAAAGCAGCAGCTGCTGCTCTTTAGCCGTCTGAACGGGTACATGCGTAAACTCAACACTCTAACTAAATCTTGTTCAGTGAATTTATTTTAGTATTTTTATATTACACGTCATATAATAATATTAATGCGTCATATAATAATATTTGCACTTAAAAATAGAATACAAACAGGCGAGCTTATTGACATATGGCAATATTTTACAACTAACCTAATCACAGTGCAGTGGTATATGCGCGCGTTATCAAAAAAAATACTTTCAAATCGGACCCGACGACGTTTCGAAGACGAAATTGCATAATATTCGCCCTGTCCATGTTAACAACAAGTCTGTTGGCCGAGGACCAAGTGGAGAGAGCAGATAACAGCACTGGAAATATCTTATTCTTGGTTCCCCCATATAATTTGACCCCGATATGTTATTGGACAAACAGGCATCGCGCATTTGCACTGCACGTTGATGAACAACTTATCTTCCACTTCTACATTAAACTGGAAACTCTATCGGGAAATATCTTCATTCAGATATTAGGATGCTGGTAATTAATACTCTCATCCTGCCCTAATCCTTGATTATAGAGAATGCGTATATGGAGACTGAAAAGTAAACCAAAAAGGGGTTCGCTGCACTGTGACAGGTTTTGCTTCTATAATTCACCTGGAATCCATGATTCTTTATTCTCCTACCAACAATTCATCATAAAAATAGTTTTTTACAGGCTACTGTTCGCAACTTCTACCAACAGCGCTGCCGAAATTGACGAAGCATAGTTCCTACAAAAAGCTTCTGGGAGCAAAGATGCACAACTTGTAAACAAATCGGCCGGTCGACCAACGCGGTGACAAGCATGGACGCTGATAGATCTACTGCAATAAGCGAAAGAAGAGGTCCGCAAATGATTTTTGGACTGCCAAGGGCCATTGCAGATGACACGCCAAGTGCAGATGGACTGATTGAGCAACATCAAAACAATGCATGAAAAAGTCCCGCAGTGTGTGTAACAGGGCAAAGGCCGCAAACAAAGTCCTGAAAAACGATAGATCATTTTTATAAAAATAAATATGTACAGTACAACCTTACATTGTAAAAGCGACACATGCAATGTGTATTTTTGTATACAATGAAAGGTGTATTACTATGTAGTACCACCAGTTGATCGAGTATGAGTTGCAAGTACATTACGAGAGCCGCAGGTGCGATGGCAGCAGATGCACTTGCACGATAATTATTATCGTATCCGCTCGCCAGACTCGCTCGCATTCAAGGTGGTGTGGATTGATATAATACGTACGATAAAAGACATTGATGCCGCAGACGGAGGGGAGAAGCAAAAAAATATCGTTTATAAGTCTGACATTAATCCTCCGAGAAGAAATGCCACCTGGCAACCGTCAATTGTCAAGCGTTCCCTGTGTACCATACCAATATGGATAGATCTTTTGTGATTATAAAATAAAAACCTACGGGGACTGAAATGATTGGGGTAACGACTAGACGTGGGCAACACGGTCAACTACGAAACTCAACTGAATTGGCTATTACAGAAACAACATAAGCTAGTAAAATCTAATTTTACAACAGGCACAAAAACTGGGTTATCTCCCAAAAAGTGAAGCTAACGGTTCCGTGCAGTTTGGGCCATATGACCTGTTTGTAATCTTGGGTCGGTTCAACACACGGTTTATGTTTCATTCAGTAGCCTTCTCGAAGAGGGTTTAACCTGGAGAGGACTCTGTGAACCCTGTTATGGCCGTGTCGTGGACATGTGAAATCGAATTCAATATCGGGGTTCCCCCAGATTGTTCCGAAGCGTTCACCTCGGGCGCTGCTGGGCGGCTTGTGGGTGCGCAAACTGCACAGCGGTGCAGCTTAGCCAATCGACTCTGACTTCAGGCGAATAACCGGGGGGAAGGGGGGGGGGGGGGATCTGGAAACGTACGTTTTCTAAGCAACTGGGTTAGTTGTTGACCTGATGTCCTCTATCCTTGAAGCGATCCTGATGATTACCCGATCTCGCGTAAATTAGGCGGCCAAAGGGCGCCTCGGCCCGCGATAAATTGGAACTGAATGACCTGTAACATTAGATAGAGGCCGCGCAAGCGACCTCGAATCTGTGATCAGACTGAGGATGGAGAAATCCGTCCAAATTTAGAAGTAAAGGAGGGAGGTTTGTCGGCTTAGTCCTCTTCCCAGTGCCTCGCGGTAAGGCGTTGCACTCTTGACTATGGATTGTATTGTACGTAGTCTTTACGTTTACTCCATGGGAGACAGAATGGCTTGATGTCGTTGCCTTGGGGCAAAGTAACGACTTTCGTTGTTTCTATAATACCAGATTCAGTTAAAAAAATAGTAAAAAGAGGAAATTTGAGCATTTGCACATCAAAGCACAGACAGTATGAAATTAGACTCATGATGCGACTTGACTTCAGAGTCACAAAATCGCCAATTTCAAGAGAATATCCAAAACAAGAAGACATTGACATCGTTAATTTCAAATTGTTATTATAGTGGACTGCGACCGAGATGACAAATTTTTAGAACGCACAGAGATGACGTATGGGAGCGAGCAGTCGTCGAAGCACATCGTAAACTGGCCTCCTTCGACAAGACATTACTCAAAGAGGCGAGTTACGACGTTAACAATTTGCCGCGCCGCTAACAAGCTGCCATTACTCATGACGCCAATCGAAAGAGATATTGACGAAAGTTACACAGTAAAATTAACCGAGGTCGAATGTGAAACTCGTGTATCTAAATCAGAGAGACAGGCAAAAGGCGACTATAATCCTAGAGACGAACATATTGATAGGTGACTGTAATACGGAGAAAACCACGGTAATTTACAAGAGGTTTAAAGGGAATAATGAGATAAAAAAAATAAAAACTAAAAAAACACACTTTTATGAGTAATGCACTAAAAAGCATAAAATAATTAACCACTCTGTTCTCTATAAAATCGAAGACTATCGCGGTTGTTTGACATTATAAATAGGATAGAAAACGAATTAGGATAGAAACGATAGAAATTTCACTCTCTTCTCAGTGTTCACCCTATAAGGATCCTAAATAGTAAGCCAGGTTATTTGAGTGTAAAAGTGTGGGGCGCTTTTTCTTCAAATCAAACCATTATGATGCTTCTCATGGAGATGTTTCCAAAAAACATTTGTTTACATTACATTACATTTTCGACGTGTCCAATTGACGGCTAAAATCCGCTCTTGGACGTTCAAAATAATTGTGTTAGTGCGTTTCGTTACTGCTCTTTACTTAACACACATAGATAATCAAGAATTTAACTACTAGATTATCAAAATATAAATATAATTATAAATAATCAAAATAGAAGCCTAATAATTAAAATAGTCAATATTTTGAACCGATGTTCATCGTAAAAGTTATTCATCGTAATATTCAGGTTGTCAGTAAAATGTAAAATAATTAAATTAAACCTACATTTAAAAACTAGAAGTACAAATATAAGACCAAATTAATAACTAGTACATAATATTTCATAATGGTTTCTTTTAACATCGCTTATGTTCTAGAAATATATTATTTTATTACTTAACGAAAAATATACCGTTAGTACTTAAAGATAGTATATAAAGATAGTATATGTCGCACCTAAGTAGGCAGAGCCTGTTGCAAAGGGAACACCAATACAAATGATTATAAAATACATAACGTCTAAATATAAATGACCATAATATTTTTACAACCATAAATAAGTATAATAAATAATGATTAGTAATATTAAATAATAATCAGTAATAATACGTTTATAACAAGTAGTTAAATAGAGTAAATATGTATAGCGTGTATAGCAAAAAAAAATGTTTTTCTGTCTCTCTTCTACCAAGGTTGATGACATAATAAACAGTTCATAAAACAAAATGATATCATCTTCAGTAAAAATCCAATAATAATCCCGAAACAATCAGATTCGTTCTAGGAAATGTCGTAGTTGACTCAGACAAAAAGCAAAACTTTATTATGCAAGCGCTCCACTTACTATATGAGAAGTAGAACTGACCAATACTGTTAAATCAGCAGAAATGATTGATTGCTGGGTAATTGTTTGCTCCACATCGTTGAATTGATTTAACCGCAGGCGATTATGATCGCCAATGCATCACCCGATGGGACAATATTGTATAATGAATTGAACTACAGTTGCACACATACATCGTTTGATAAAGGAATAAAATATACATATATAGTTACATGCATACATGTATGCATGCAAGCATACATTTCACATACATTTAATTTAATTTGTAATTCACAATAATATACAAGTAAATGGACAACATCTACCATTAAAATGTCATAGACCAAAAACCAGTAGCAAAAAACTGATAACATGATATGCCAAAAACTGTTGCCAGTAATCTTCTTTTAATGTCTAGGCTAAAGCCTATAGGTATAGGCTTTAGCCTAGTTAGGTGACACCAACCTAAGGCTTAGAGCAGTCTAAGGCGGACATTTAAATTTGTATAAATATGTGTGTAACCTATATAGAACCTAAATTTGAAGAAACGTATATAGTAATAGTTATTATTAATCCTTATTAGCTAGGCAATCAAAGTAAAATTAAAAATATACATAGTTTGATAGAGAAAAAAAAAGATGAAGATGATTTAAAAGAAGACGATGAAGATGACTTTGCGTAACGAGGAATTAGGTTGACGAAAGGGAATCGTGCGATGCTAATTTCGTGTCTGCGCGGTATTCTTTCATCACGTCACTCGGTGGGCAACGAGCGAATTGTTACGGCAATGGCGGGCTCGAAAGTATTGTTAAATCATTAATTGAAAAGTGATTCCGCTTTCCAATTGCGATTCGCGAAACAAAGCGGGAGTCCCATGGAGAAATTTAAAACGCTGTTCTGGGATGTGACGTCATGTAGTTTCTGTTTGTTTCTATTCTTTATTGTGGAATTTCACAATGGGCGGGATTATTATCATACGATAATCTTTCACAACCAACCCTAATATGAAGTGTTTATATGTATGGGTAGGTGTAATGTGTGTAAGTGTCTCTTGATATTGCATTCGATCGACAGAATTGAAATGCCATTCCATTAATTTTATTCCAACGGAAAATGGTGAACCAGACGGGAATCGAGCCCGGAACCTTACGAAGTAAAGATCAGGCGACCTAACCGCAGTTAACTCTCTGCTGTTTTAGCATTCTCTGAGCAGGTTTCATCTTCAGAAATTCTTTTGTGGTTCAAATTTTCAGTTCACATACGCTTAAAGAAAGTAGTGTAATTGTTGTTTTAGATTTTTTAAATATATATTTTTTTCGCTTGTCTCACCTTCTCTGTTCCATTTCAGTATTTGGTATTCGCTTTTCTGTCGCAAAATCTGATTTCTTCGTGGTCTCACTTGGTTTACGTCTTCTGAAAGGTATGTCGGCTTCTTTCTTTGCAAAGTTGTTGATCAGGATAGTCAGTTTTCAATCTTCAAATTCAAACTTCTTTATTAAATATTTAGTTACATTTATTGTAATAACTAAGCCGTCCTTACTTCCTTAGGCCTCGCCTGTACTCAAGTAGGCTTACTGGTTTTATGGGTTAAGTTTTAGCTACGAGCGAAAAAACAAGTGTAAATAGTAGATCAAGCGCGATTACGAAAAAGAAAGACACAATCGACGCTGGAGTGGTCATAAAAGGGACGATGGAAGGTCTGGAATTATCTGAAGTCAAACAATTAGATAGCGAAGCGCGCGCGGCTATAAACGCCAGAGCACGGATAACCGAAGTATGCTGGGGTTGCATAAGAGATATTAGTGCGAGCGTCGCTGTCGTCGTCGGACGAAAGGGGACATAAAACATGAGGCATTTTCAATGCGTCGCCGTCGAAAGTGAGCGTAATTAACTCTCACCCGGCCGAAAGAGAAAGAGTGGAAAGCAAAAGGGCATACGGAAGGCATTTGCGTTATGATACTATACGTAATCCAGCTCGATCGAAACGAGATAAGACAGGTAGTGATTCTTTCCGTTGTCCTGTGCGAGTCGCAGAAGGTTAAATGGTTTCGTATTTGACATCAACCTATCGCAGTCGTTTTTACTATTTCGACTAACCATGAGCGTTGCTTGTTTGTATGCGTTAAGATTTTTTTAAGCTGATCTTGACCAACTTCCTCGTATACGACCTACAGATCTTTATCTCATGCCTTAGAATGTTAGCGTCATGCCTTCATTACTATTTTCTTTAGTGCAATTCCATTTTAAAGTTAGCAACCAATTCACTGAATTTATACTTTATTAAGAGTGACTAAGGTTAGATTTTTCGACAGGCTGTCTGTCACATAGATTTCGTAAACGCAAATCTTCTTCTTTATTATTCTTTTATAGCAGTCGACGGATTTTATTCCTCCTCTTTTCTTGATCCCCCCTGTTTCTGTCAAATCGATAGTTTTTTATTGTAACGGTGAAGACGTGCCCTGGCAGAGGCGTAAGATGTAATATCGCTTGAACAAGCACTCTATTTTGTCTTTTCCTGACTCTAGTCGGCTTTTTCTCTCTCCTGCTCCTATGCGTTTCTGGACTGTTGTGAGAATTATGTAAGATTGTGGTAGATTTCTCTGGGGCTATGGCTCTCGGTTCCTCGAACTGGCTGCCTGCCTCATACTCTTTTCGAGGATGTGACTCTTCTCCCCCCCCCCCCCCCCTGTTTATTGAAGTGCTGTTGATTTCTTTTCTTACAACTATCACACCGCTCGCCGTCTATTCTGGAAAAGACCATACTTTTCGTTTAGAGATATTTATCTCATACCTTGATATTGCCCTAATGCCTACGTTACTTTTCTTCTGTGCCTTTCCATTTTTAAGGTTAGCAACCTTTTCACTGAATTATCTACTCAATCAAGAGCGACTGGGGTTTGAATTTTTGACAGGCTATGTCACATCCTAGATCTCGTAAACGTAACTCTTCTTCTTCGTAACATATTTTCCGTTTAGTCCTCATCGCAATAAATAGAACCGCCGCTGTTCTATCTTTCATCTGTGTGTCATCTTGCTCTCTTGCTCTTGCATTTAATCTATCTGAAAAAGCATTTTATGTCCCTAAATTCTTACTTATCCGTAAAGTCTCATCCCATCATCTCCTGAGCTCTGCTCTTTACAAATATTCTCTAAATCCTAAATATTTTCACTTCCACGAAGGTTGTATGTAAGAGATTGTAATTTAAATAATAAGTCTGCCTGTTGTATGCTTTGTCTTAAAATGTGCAATAAAGAATTTCTATCTATCTTTCAGAGGCAATTCATATTGAACTACAGAAAATGGCGTAGTAGGACACGCGATTGCAAATTGCTGCGTCAAAGTGCACGGCAATAGTGTATTATATGGGGCCGTGCGATTGGATTGCCTCTTGTGCAGACGCAAGACACGATTGCGGACAACTTTCGTGGCGCAAGCGTTGCAAATCGGCGAGCAAGCAAAACTCGCGGCGTCCATTATGTCACTTTCAAATCGCCGAACGAAATTAATCCACAGTACTTTTACGTTTATGTAAGGAGAAACTTCTCGCGACGATCTTTTAACCTCGGCCGACGGCTTAGTCTCTCTCTGCAACGCGCGATTTTTATTACGATCAAAAACGCAACCGTTGTTTTTACTGAGTATTAGACGGCCCAAATACCCACTGCACGGACAAGAGCCACAGTATATCGAGAGAACAGTAGACGCACTCTCAAGCGATAAGGCATTGCGGGAATAGGGTGCAAGCGAATATTGTTTGAAGTGAGCAGAGGGGTACGTCTAGACGAACGCCTTTGGTTAACGTTATGCGCGTGCGAAGGTCGGCGAATTTCTCAAAACTTTTGAGCATCTGCGTTGGCCGAGCGGTAGACTTGTGGCGGTCATATGCGAGCCCTTGGAGTCGAAACGTAGCTCGCCTCGTTTTCAATTTTTTCTAAGAGACGCCACAGTCTAGTATACTGTGACCACACCACACTCGCGTCCAATCGCAAGTCCTTTTTAAGCCGCATACAACCGCTCTAAGACAGCCAATCTACGAACCGCATCACTCATTGGAGGGCTTTATTGAAGAGGATGTTAAGGAATAGATAAAACAGGGGTCCCATGTCCTCTATACCACTAAGCGTAGTCTCAACAGACTTAGGGTGGATGTGACAAGAAACCGAGTTATCGTCCGCCCGGCCTACAAAGAGAATCCAATATGCGACTGTAAAACGCTGCAATTTTTACATAGGTATACAGGTTTCATCACGTCATAATTATGCACTTTAATGTTCAGATATACTTATTCGTCTATATAGATAGAATGATATCTATTGATGACATTCTATCCTATATAAAAAATGTAATAGCACTAATAATGTATTGTTATTATTGTTACAGTTGGTTAAATTATTGGGTTTTTATAATCAATCGGTCTTCTATAAAAAAAATCAATCGATGTTATTATAGATGGCCAAATAAACTATTGTATTCGCCGTCATTTTATTTATTTTTATTTTATTTATTCAAGAATTAACTACTATAAAACATTGATTTTGATTACAAAAATAACTGGAACCGATTGGCAAAACCTTAACCTTATGCTTATTTGATTCTGTCAACCAGTTGGGACAAGCCCGTTCTAGGGTGGATAGGGCTCTAATATTACAAAAAAATATTTAAAAGTTTTAGTAAAATGCTCATAAAGCTAAATTGCCTTAAATTGAGGTGCTCAAAAACAAACAAAAATCAAAATTCCATTATAAAATCGGATTTAAAATGCACACCGCCTGCATTTCGCTGTCAAAAAAGTGTTGCCAAAATAATATCCTATAGAGCTGAGCAATCTAATACCATGCCTATATATTATAATCAATGCCTTAACGAACAAACAAACCGAATATTAACGTCGTATGTAATAATTTGTATTTCTAAAAAAAGTTGATAGAGTTTGTAATGATATATATATATATATGTAATTAAATCGGAAAACGAGCGAAAGACGGTGCACGCGCTCTGTGAGGTAATTAAAACGTTGATGCTTGTATCAAAAAGTGAAATCCCGCGCGTTGGTTTGGCAACCGCACCGGCAAAGAGGTCGAAGTGGTCCGAGAGCGTTGGAATTGAGCGCGGGCGCCCGCGCCGCGCCGCGCTGCTGTGCCGCAACAGCCAAGCGCCGCGTTATGTCACAATGGTAAAACGACGCGAACTTTCTCCATTGATGAAAAGCTGAGTCGATTCTCGAGCGCGAACGAGCCAAGTGATAGAGAGAATGGAGAAAATTTGGAGAAAAGCAATGGAGAAGCCCGGAGAGAGAGACTGAGAGAGAATTATATACATAACCCAGATGATATCTCATATTGTCAGACCTAAATCCATACCTTAATTCATGATTTCTTGGCCAAAGAAACATTAAATGACAAACTGAATAGTGTGGTAGGCATGAACACAGTTGGGCAGTGTCGTATACAACGGGCGAACCCGTCACCCCATATTGAGTTGTCAACCACAACGGGCGAACCCGTCACCGCAGGACGTTTTAACGATTGTTCGTTCTATCGACCGTGCAGTGAGCGTAGAAGACTTTGGACATAACAAATCCGCCGTCTAGCTACGCCACAACCCGTTAGAGTCCAACGCCGTCACCCCAGGCTGGTATAACAATATGTGGTCGTTCTTTCAGCAGTGTGATGAGCCTAGAACACAAGCCCACCCCAGCAATTCCACGAGCCCGTCAGAGACCGACGACTTACGGCGAGGCACCGGGAAAGGTTGCTCATTGGAATCTTGGAGAGGGTCGCTCCGAGCTATCTCATAAGTAGGTTCAATGCTCTATCAGCTCATGGCCCCCCTCCGAGATGTGAAGAAACCTACTGCTGTCGATCCCTGATCACAGTAGTGATTTCTACTCCCACTTAAAGCCCGTTTCTGGAATGTTTTACCCACACATGTAAGGATAGCACCGAGTTTGTATTTCTTCAAACGCAGGCTCAAGGAACACACGCGCTGATAGTTTTCCCTCGTATTTAACGATGGTTCTACTCTTGAGTGCTTATCTACTTTGCACCTTTGCATTATAATATGTTTATCTATTCGCAAAACTTTGGGTTTAGTTTCAGAATGGAGTTGTCTAAACACAACGTATTCAGTCGACATCACCAGTCGACCAATGGCTTTTTTCCCTTCGACGGTGTTTTATATAAAAGTCTTCGCATTCAGAGATCATAACTGAACCACGAACCGCGACGCATCTGTTTTCGTAATGAGGGAAAAGGGGTGAATAATAAAAGCTACAAGGCTACGCGCCACCGAATCGGTACGAGCACTCAGCATTTCAAAATGGCGGCTGGATCAAGTTAAATCAAAATGGACACGCCGTCAAGTCCTAGGACGAATAATTACAATGGACGAAGCCAAACGAGTAGCGCGCGAAAGCGTCCATTAACGCTGTCCCCTTTAGCCGCCGTAACCTTTCGGAAGCCAGCCGTCGCGCACAAAAATGGCGCTCCTAACTTTTTTGGTCTATTTTGTATATAATACAATATACAATACAATACGAGTAATATCGTTTTTTGACACGAGGGCCCAACAAAAAAAGAATGTAATGTGTTCAGGGTTCATCTATGTATGTTTTCCGTTTCTTTATTTTACCATAGCTTCTAAACGCTTAAACCAATTTAGAAGTGTGTGGTATTATTAGAATCGTCATGTCATCCCGAGTGTCATAGAATATATTACCTGTCCAATTATCAAGTAAGTAGTTGTTTAAATGTCTAAATGTCCACATGTCAATAATTTAACATACATATATCGTGTTTAGTGTCAAATCAAAGGTATCATTGAGTACATTCCGGAAAAATAAATGTATGTAAAACGGAAATATAAATATTTGTCGTTTATATATTCCGGATAAATAGATAAACGACAAATATTTCAGGAAAAAACCGTAATGAAAATAAGTTCACTTTCTGTAACGGCAATCGATTAAAAAAAATCTATTTAATATATTTACTTATGGAGGCCAAGCGAAACGCCTACGTGCGGATCTGTCAACCACCGCAAAAGGCCAATCGGCCGTTTTGGCGCCCCAGTGGTTAAACATGTGCGAGGATAAGAGATGGTGACATTTCTACGTGTCCGCCTACGATCGCGTCCGTTTTTCCTAATTACCATTTCGACATATGAAAAGTCTTGAAAAAAAGCTGGACATTTCAGAAAAAGTCCGGACTTTTCAGACTTTGTGGTTGAAATCTGGATCGATTTCAACCAGGGGCGCACTAGTCATATATCAATCTCGAAATATTGAATTTAAAGATTGGTACACAAGCGCCTTGTTGGGTCGAAATCACGTTGTGAATTTTTGGTTGGAATATCTCATATACAAGCTACACTAATCATACCTCAATTCCGCCATACATTTTAATCAAATATTCACGCCGAGCTTCCTAAGCTAGCCGAGAAATAAACTGAGCCGCTCGAGGCCATTGCGTAACGGAACCCAAACGGGTTCGTTCACCGGCCAAAAGAGGGCGCTCATCGGTTTTTTTATGGAAATGATATTCAGGTGAAATCAGTCCTTGACTACTTGCCGGGAAAGTCTTGGGGTGACACAACCGATTTTTTCTATTATTTTGCCAAAGCCTCGAATCACACGGCCATGGCATCTGACTTTACAAGAAGCCCCATGACTAACCCTGACACAACCCAGTCTTTATAAGGGCCGCCAGTCATTACAATATGAATAACTTTTAATAGGCACCCATTCGAATTATTGGCTAGTTTAATGAATAGCGTCCGTGGCTACGTTAGTGGGTAGCCGTAGCCACGTTGACGCCGGTTCTCCTCGTTGTTACCGAAGTTAGGCAGCATTGGGACCGCCTGAGTGTTTGACTGCGTGATGCTATAAATGCCCACCTAGAAGATGGTGCCAATAGGCAACAAGGCGGGTTCCACGAAAAGGCATATGCCTTGTGGGAAAGAAATGCCTTTCTTGAGTTTTATAATAATATTTTACGATCAATACCTCTTTGTAGGTTCCAAATAATTGATTATTTTAATTATTTATGTAATTTAATTATTTATGTAATTATGTGATACTATTTTATGAAAATTTAAGTCAAATTCTTGACTAACGAGACTTACTACCTAACACAAATATTGTAACACGCCCAGGAGCGGTTTTTAGCCGTTAATGACGACGAAAATGTAATGTAATGTAATAAATCTTAGAAGACCCAAGAAAGTTTTGAGTTTTTACTTCTTTTTTCCAAGCCAGATTGCAAGACCGACAAATTATGAGTGAGTACCTAACTAATAAAGACAGGTGAAAGTGTGAAATTTGACCCGGGTATTTATAAAAACCGGGTATTAATTTCTGAAAGTACGGTGGCTCAATTTTCCAGCATTCGGTAATGAGTTTCTGTCGTCTAGCCGGGTAGCTCATCTAAAATGAAACAGTGTTCGACATCGAACGGTTGCGCTTGCAGGAAATTGCGACCCCGGTAAGCGCTCCGGTGAGCTTACCCTGTTAAGGCGCGTACAGTCGTTACATGACGATTTCAATAAAACAAATATATTCATAAAATAGATGAAATAATCGCTTATTATTTCATTTTTTTCGATGGAAAATCGAGTAAAATATAGTTATGTGATTTTATTATGGTTTTTGTCAAGCCATTCGCTACTTTGGCTACTCTTTTAAATATTTTTGTGTCTAATTTCGCATGCTATATGATACTTTCATACTTCTCTACTGTTAATAAAAAAGGGATTATGTTAAAAATAAAATAATTTAAAAAAAACGCTACTTGAGATCGTCCCATAACCAATCGCAAACGGTACAATTTAAGTTTGCTTATCCCCCCTTGCAAGCGTTATAAAACTTATAAAGCCTTTTGAAAGTTAAGTTCACTTATACCATCATTCTTCTGTCGATGAATAATGCATTGAGTATCGGTTACGTAGAAAAATAAATGTCCCTCATTCCTATAATTCCGCTTTTGTTATATACCAAATAATATATTTTCATTCATTAAATCGTTTCATTCATATAATCGTTAAGTGTACTTAAACAAAAAGCGAAAAGACGAATCGATACTTGTTTGTTTGTTTTTACTCTTTATTGTGAAATTTCCAAAGGGCTAGTTTATTACAAAGTTTATTAACAAACCCTACTATGACGTGTTTATATGTATGTGTGCGTGTAACACGTGTGTCAGTCAGTGTGAGTCTTGTTATTGCATTCGATCCAACATAATTGAAATGCAATTTCGTTAATTTCATCCCAGTAAATAAATGTAACCCAGCCGGGAATCGAACCGGAACCTTACAATGTAAGATCAGGCGACCTAGCCACTATGCCACCGGGCCGCAACAAGTCTTGTGAATTTTACATGTTTACACGACTGCCCAACAAAAAAGAGTGTAATGTGCTGAGGGTCCAAACGACCCGAGGGCGACCTTACTACTATGCCACCTTCACTTTATACTTCAAATTTTGATTTCAGCATATTTATTCTGAAATATATTGCGGTAATATAAATTTCAGATAATAAAAACATAGTAACTCAAAATATTGCTCGATCATTTGAATCTGATTTCCAGGTCATCCTCAAATTTTTAATGCATTTTTTTCCTGGAACGACGTTTTTAGTAGGTACCCCTTTTGCATCAAGAGAAAATATTTTTTTTGGAATTTATGCAGCTTAGTTAACTCTGTTTTTTTTTAACTTACCGCCAAATTGGTTTTTTTGATGGTTTTTTTAACTCCTAGAGCCCCGATTGGCCGATATCGGCCAAAACACGATTCAGTGTGACGGCCCCGTTTTAATTTTGTTTTAATTCAATTTGTTTTATTTTATTATGTTAATATGTTTTATTTTAATTATGGGTACAGTGGTTTGGCAGTAATTAATGTTTTGGTGATACAGTGTCATAGATGATTTTTTTTACTAATTTTTACTAAAAAATTTTGGGACATCAACTTGTCAATCGGCTGAGGGGCCGAGGCCTGAAGGGTTAAAACAATAACTTAACCTACCGCAATATAGGTATTTATTAATTGTTTAAAAACAACTAAATGAACATACCCAAATACAGTTGTTTGATGCTTTTTAAACGCCTATATTATTATACAGACAGATTTTTACAGATTCGGAATCAGTGTGATGAATATATTGGGGTGATACTAAAAGATCTTGAATGTAGAAGAGATTGCTAAATCGCCTAAATACCGAGATTTTTACCTGGTCAGCAATCGGCAGACGTCACAGTGCAGCTGACATTTGCAGCACATCGTCTTGTGCAGAAGCTGATAGAGCCGGACGCGGAAATGCAACCACCTCGGATCCAGCATCAGAGAAACGACAATGAAAATAAATCACACAAAGTTACAGCGACATGGCGCATCACTTTCACACAAACACACAGTATTATTTCGTTTCGCACACAAATCACACTCGCGAGTCGTAAGTTGAGCCGGCGTGCGAGAAGGAGCGCGCTAGACGTCCGCTCCGCGCGACGGTCGCAAAGCAAATGCAGCCGTCTCGACGGATGGCTGGGAGCGTCGAGACGGTCTCGTGGCGCCCCCCCCCCCCCCCCGCCTGCTTGTCAATCTGTCAAAGACAGGGGGGACGAAGCCCCCCAGGGCTGCGGACTGGGAGCTGTAGCGCCTCCGCTCTCGCGAACGCATTGCGGCTATTACTGAACTCGTTACGTTAACATTATAAGTAACCTATGTAAGTGTTTCATAACATAAGTTTAATTTTTTGCATATAAGATAAGCTAAAATAATCTGAGTGACATTTTTACCTTCCCGGCCCACCAACTGACGAGGAGGGAAAGTGTTGTGACCGCGGAAAGTTTTTTCGCGAATAGAATACGGAAATATTAATTTTGAGCCCCCTTGAGACGATTAACCATTTGGGTACCGAAATAAAGAAGTCGAAGCGAAACGTATTGAGCGCTTACTGCGATCAACCTCAGGAGAGACTGACGAGGGTTTAGTTATTATGAACATGGGCCAGATGCGTTTTTTTCATAGCATTATAGGATCAATTATCATATAAAAAAATCAAGACAGGGTAAAGCAGAGCAAAGAGAGTTTGTATTTTTTCTAATTTCTAGATCCCGCCAGAAGCTTTGCGCGATTTCCAGCCTTCTTTCCAATAATAATATGTGATAAAAACAATTTGTATGATAAGTTTTCAACAAGCAAAAATATGGGCGACGTCTCCGTAAGACACAAAGAATTTCAATGAGATGACGAGTCAAACTTGTCAGCTGTTGCTACGCCAAAATATGCGCATGACAAGTATCAGCCGTCAAATGTACCCAAAGGGTTAAGACCATTTCCAGATTGAAGACTGCCTGTCTGTGTGTATGTGAGTATTACTCCAAGATAGCGCTCAAACGCTTAATCCGATAGAGCTGAAATTTAGCATGCAGGCATAATTTGGTCATGGCGAGAGTTGAAAAGGTTGTGCTTGAAATCGGTCCACCATGGGGCGCAGCAGTCATTTTTCAATCTTGAAATATTGGACTTAAGACTTGAAATTTGGTACACCGATGCATTGATGGGGCGACATCACATTGTGAAATTATGAAATTTTAGAATTTCTCTTACACAAGTTGCACAAATAATATTAACTCACTATCCGCGCTTTCAATCAGATCACAGATAACATCAAGAGACGATTTCAACCAGGGCCGGATTTAGACTTGATAAGGCCCTAAGCTTATTAAGACATAGGGCCCTTTGTGAGATGTTTACTATTCATATATGACAATTGCTCACTCGGACAATTTTTTTGGGGGGCCCAATAAAGTGGTGGCCCTGAGCTACCTTGTGTAGCTTATACGCAAATCCTGCACTGAATTTGCAACCTATTCACAGTTTTTTAAATGTTTAAATAAAGGATAATACTTGTCATAATAATGATTCCTACTCCTACTCATTCTATATCCATGGTGCAAGACTCGGAAACAATCTTCCAGCAAATATACTCCTCGAGGAAGACGAGCGGATCCCGATCACGGTGTCTCAGTTGCTGGACCTGATACACGAGTGCCAAATCGGCACCAAAGAGGAAAATATTATGCTCCTAAATATTTTCCTTAAAACGGACCTTTACCACGATTTTCCTTACCACGACGTGCCTCAAGGAAAGGAGTGTAAGAAGCACCGTCAAAAAAGCCTGCCTCAGGGTGAACAGCCCTGAAACGCCATATAATCGAAAGCCGGGACAATAGACCCGGCTCACATGAAGCCCCACCAAACAGTACGAGAAGTGGAAGAAATAACAGGCTTCTATACAGGGCCTGTCGACCGATATTCCACAGCAAATATACGAAAATCGCCTTCTTTAAAATCATTCAAGACTCAAAGTACTACTTTTATAAGAATTAACCGGTTCTTCTCTTTCTCACTCCTTCCTCTCCCAGTTTCCTCGCCTTGGACATTCTTAGTTTCAAATATAGTAGTTTGTATTTTATGCAGACAAACTAATGAAAATCTTTATTTCGACAACGCGCGCATATACCACTGCACTGTGATTAAGCTCGTACGATATTGCCACGGGGCAATAAGCTCGCATGTTTCTATTATAGTTTTTAAGTAATACAACAATACTAAAATAAATGAACTGAACTCAACTAACTAAACACCAATTAGTTGTGTTAAGTTTTATTATTATTTATTTGAGAGTTTCTATAATTAATTTTGCTTACAAAAATAACTGGAATCGAATGGGAAAACCGTAACCTCGATCCTTATTCGATTTTTTCACCCAACTGCTACCAACCCGTTCTAGGGTGGACAGGGCTCTAATAATACGGTATATTTTTTAAACGTCGAAGTATAATGCTCGCTTAAAAGTAAATTGCCTTAAAATGGGGTCCGCAAAAAAATAAATCGCAATTCAATTAAAAAATCGACATAGGCTTAAAACTATAAGGGGCTCTCTAGACGATCAAGCATCGCGTCGCGGGCTGGGAGGGGATCGTAAACCGCAGGAAATATGCAAATATATTTTTTAAATATTTACCAAAAATGCCTAATTATGTAGTGTATACCAGGGAGTCACGTTAATTATTAGACAAAAATGATTGATGAATGACGTGAGTCCCTGGTATAAAACTACAAAATTGGGCAATATTGCTAAATATTAAAAAGCATATTTGCATATTTCCTGCGGTTTACGATCCCCTCCCCGCCCGCGACGCGATGCTTGACAAACATGCTTGATCGTCTAGAGAGCCCCGAAGAAAGAGAAAAAGAAAGTTTTAAGAAAGAAAACAATACAGAAGTAAAAAAATATCCAAAAGTCAATAATGTGAAAGATATGCAAAATAATATAAAATCTTGATAAAATAATAAGTTGTCAAAATAAATAGATTGTATTGCCAAAACAATATACAGTCTGGCCATTAAGAGTAGACATTAATTCGACACGGGGGAGTGAATACGTTGATGTGGCAACACTAACCCTTATGTCAAGACGATTTTTTGTCCTCCTGCTTCAATTGTAATTGCGTTCATTTTATCTTTAATTCTCGATATTAATATTCTTTTGCGTTAAAAATGAACAAAGCTATTCTAAGTGGAGCTAAAGAAGTCGTTTTCAGTGTCTCAAAATGTACTGCTAGGTACATTTTGAGGTTATGTTTTGTTTGACATTTCGTATATTTTAACCACAAATTGGGGCCGATTGCGTTTCTTTGTGAACTAAAACTAAAATTAGTCCAAGCGAACGAGACAGATCGATACGTTAGACCGGAATATGGAACGAACGATTGCGATAAATACTACCTGCCGAACGTACCTATACTCGTCCGAATAAATTCGAGCATATTTCGTACGGTGTAAGATTTGACCTTGGCGAGCAGTTTTAATGCGAAAAAGTGACAACCGTTCATCTCACACTCCGCTCTAGCGTATTGCCTGTTTCGTTCACACGGACTAATTTCCGATTTTAGTTCACGAAGAAACGCAATCGAGCCCATTGTTGGTACCTACCTGTCTCCATCGTAATCAAAATGAATGATTATTTAACGGAGGCACGACTACCGTTTTTCCTTTTCATTCAAGCTTACAATCATTCAAACGGCGATGTTACATGGTAGAATTAGTAAAGGAGCAGAAACACTAGTCTGAGTACAATACGCATCTTGGGGGACGGTACTGAAACATGTCCCTAGATTATTTGGTCTTACTATTCTCACATTACTGTGTTGCAATATAAATATTTTTTCCCCAAAACGTAGGGTCTACTCTTTCTGGCCAGACTGTATTTAAAATTCTGTAAGTTGTCACCGAGGCGATATTACGAGGCGGACTCTCTACGTGTGGGTTCCGACCGCCGGACGGACGACTGGTCCGCATTTGACACGGCTCATAAAAGCCAGCGGTCATATATCTTCCAAGGAAGGAACGAAGCCATGCAAAATTGGTGTACCGATCGGACTCTCTCCTTTTAGCTCTTAGTGTGCGTGCAGGTTCGCTGCCTCTTATCGCCTAATCTGCATCTGCATGAACCGTTTTATAGAATCTAGCCGGTCGCGAGCATGACCATATGGAAACAATGGAATGGCAAAATCGACGAAGAAAGCGAGATCTAAATCGAAGTTTACTGTAAGTAAGTCTATAAGACTCCATTATCAGGATAGTACAATCAAAGAATAAACATATTAGGTCTGTACCTACAACCTTGTCGTTTGACAATGGACATTTTAGACCAATAATCGAGATACTGATATATTACAAACGAATTCCATTCTAGTTTTGCCATTTCAGTGGGTGTAGTACTTTCGTAGACATGAATCAATAAAATCTTTGAAGGCGTTTTTCACTGCCTCTTCGGAGTTGATTTATATACGAAAACAGGTCCTAGGACACCTAGGACAAGCGGATAGCAAGGTCTGGCGATTACGACAGGCGACAAAGAGTCTCCAGTGAGGTCGACTAACATAACTAACAGCCGCAAACAAACTAGTTAACACATTGCGACAAACACAGCCCGGAGGTATACAGGTTAGTTAGGTCGCCTGACCGGGTTCGATTCTCGGCTGGGTCCCCATTTTCCGTTGGAATAAAATTAACGGAATTACATTTCAATTCTGTCAATTGAATGCTATAACAGGACATACATTTTTACAAGCATGTTACACACACACTTGGTTGTAAGAGATTTTCTTATGATAATAAACCCGCCCATTGTGAAATTTCACAACAAAGAGAAAAAAAAAAATAAACAAACACATTGCTACCGAAACTACAGCATTTATTGCATAGCTTGTACGGGAACTTTTTAAGTAAACAATTCCCGGTGTTTATTTGACAGTATCTGAATTGTGTCGTCTAGTTAATATAATTTATTTTATTTATTATTTATGTATTTACTTAATTGAAATATAATTTTCTAAATTTATAATTTATAATCCAACCTAACTAAGCCATGACCGTACCCACGGAAAGTTATAATAGAGGCGAGAGTATGTATCCTTGCCGCACTCCTGTTGAGACGTCAAAGGTGTTCGTTTCCGTTCCATCTACCAAAACTGTGCCACTTTGCCCCCAGTATAGGTTGGCATTGGTGGTAGTAAGCGTAATCAAACGTAGGTGGAAACTTGGTAGAATATTATAATTAGGATATCAACGAATTTACCGCCTGAAGTTTGTAGCATCCGACGTTTCGCCGATGTTGCAGCTGCCGCTGTCCAGGGTCTGTCGCTGTCTACCCTCCGAACATCTCCGAAATGTCCGGTGCTACAAAGTTCACGCTGTAAATTATATTTTTATCCTATTTATAATGTCAAACAAGAGCGATAGTCTCCGATTTCGTATTGGAATGTTTATTTTATTTTTATTTTTTTTAAATTTTAATTTTTCGGAAAACTTACAGCGTTTTATACTTAATGCTAACACATATTATACAAATCTAAGGCCAATTAAAAGTTTTCACAATCAAACTAAATCTTTTGTTACAGCGCATTGAGCTATGAAAAACATACAGGTTTAAGTAAGGGGAAAGGGATAGGGAAGCCACATTATGAGTTATGTAGATGTATTGAAGATATATGACGATATATAACATAC
Organism: Micropterix aruncella; assembly: GCA_944548615.1. NCBI lineage: Eukaryota > Metazoa > Arthropoda > Insecta > Lepidoptera > Micropterigidae > Micropterix > Micropterix aruncella. The sequence continues at coordinate 2,264,926 of OX155955.1, forward strand.
ATACATATATACATACATACACGTGCACAAATAATAAATTAATATAAATAATACGATAAGGTAATAATAAAATGTAAAAGAATAGTTAATATAAATACATATAATATACATCACGATGTATTCATTATACTGGCTAGAAAGCATTGTTATAGTGTAGTAACCATTACCACAGCCTACGTACCTAACGGACGAAGAAATACCAATCAAACCCGAAGGCTGTTTATCGTATTTCTAATTTCTTCGAACCAAGTATTTGAAGATAAATTAAAAATATCCAAACATTGGAAGTTTAGGTTATATGATCGAAGTGCTCTATAAAAATACATATTTTATTGTTTAAATATCATATAGTGTTACAAAACCGAAATTGAATTCAGCAATTGTTATAATTAAAGTGGATCATCGCACCATGCCGCGAATATTTGATTGGATTCAATTAATTTGTGCAGAGTAGTGGCAGTGTTAGCATAACGAATTGTATGCCACTTGTACGGAATCACTGAGGTGACACAGTGAGAGATTCTAGAGTGGGCCAAGGCTCATCCGAGTCAATGATAACAAATAACGCGTCGAAATGTGCCGGCCGCCTCAATAAAATCCGACCTCCGCGCTGTTAGAGAGCGGTGAGTGGATATTTCAACTATTCCAAGTCTATATTGACGGGTGTAGCCTGCCGAGGGACCTGCTGCGCCCCAGAAATAGCCACAGCAATCGCCCCAAGAGAATTGCTTTTAATTTCACAGGCAACCGCGAGAGTGGGTGCTTCGATCGGTAAACAGTGTCACGCTGCAGCACGTGACGAAAAAGAAGAACCTATGGGTGATTTCACATCCCCGGCCCCACCAACCAACGAGGAGGGGAAGTATTGTGATTTTCTGAAATATGCCCCCCCCCCCGAGACGATAAACCACTTGGCCTACCATTTCAAAATACTTGAAATTTAAAATTTCAAGAAGTACCTGCTTGAAGAAAGAAGTACCTGCTTGAAAGGGTTCCATTGTATGCTGAGTCTCAATTGCTCTCGCTAATAATTTAAGTTGTTTTATTAAATTATATATTACTAACTAATATCATATCTCGTGTATTATTTGCTATGTATATATATGTGTAGGTATGTGTATATATATATATATATATATATATATATATATATATATATATATATATATATATATATATATATATATATATATATATATATATATATATATATATATATATATATATATATATATATATATATATATATATATATATATATATATATATATATATATATATATATATATATATATATATATATATATATATATATATATGTATATATTGAAATATTTGAAAGTTTTGTATAATTTCAAAATATTGAATTTTTACATATTTTATGTTTCGTTCATTGTAAATAATCCATTTAGGTTAAAGATAATCTTTCCAACTAATAGGAAAGAGCTGACTGCTTCCTTTCATTGATATGAGGGCATGTCACGCTTTTAGTTTTAAGTTTTCAGCTGAATATTGATAGCAGCTTCTTTATATCACACCTTTAGAAAATAAAAAAACGAAATTCGAAATTTTAAATTCTTCCATCTGTCAAGTAGCTCGTCTTGTCTTGTTATTTCCCTTGAAATAATAGGAAATTGAGTGAGTTTACGTATAAAGAAGGATTGTAGCTTAATTTTTGAGATAATTGGATGAAGGGTAAGCGTTACTAGTTGTAAAATGGGCCCAACTTAAACCTACTCCTCTTTCCGCAAGTGAGAGGCATTCATCATTCTCGTTAACACCTAAAGCATTCCCGAATCCGATCAAGGGAATCCTTCGTCACGATGTAAGTGGCTTTTATAATTATTTACTTTATAATCATCTTATTGATCAATATATATATATATATATATATATATATATATATATATATATATATATATATATATATATATATATATATACTCGTATATATATATATATATATATATATAAATATATATATATATATATATATATATATATATATATATATATATATATATATATATATATATATATATATATATATATATATATATATATATATATATATATATATATATATATATATATATATATATATATATATATATATATATATATATATATATATATATATATATATATATATATATATATATATATATATATATATATATATATATATATATATATATATATATATATATATATATATATATATATATATATATATATATATATATATATATATATATATATATATATATATATATATATATATATATATATATATATATATATATATATATATATATATATATATATATATATATATATATATATATATATATATATATATATATATATATATATATATGTATATATATATTTATGTATGTGTGTATGTATATATATGTATGTGTGTATGTATATATATATATATATATATATATATATATATATATATATATATATATATATATATATGTATATATATATTTATGTATGTGTGTATGTATGTGTATGTATATATATATTCTTATGTATTATACAATGCAACGAAAGTACATAATATCAAAAGAGTCAGCTCGTCGATACAATTAAACAAAAATCAGCATCCCTAGATACGGGTCTCTGACCTAGTTAGGAATGCGGATAAACATTTTCACCATAGGATTTGCTCAATCTCTCCCAACTCAACCATATTATGTTAATGGTGTATATATGACATATATAAAGTTATTGTAAATTAATAAATAAATTATTAAAAAATAAATTTAAGATGCGACAACATCGTCCCAAAACGTAATCAAAACTGGCGAGATTTCAAGTTATCCACGAATCAGCAAATCTGTCTTACATTTGGCCCAGTTGACGTACCAGGTGCCAGGCCGTAATACAGTTTAGGCTCGACTGTTGTCCCATGGGCCAGGCACGCGATAAACAGTTTCGGCTCGAAAACCTGACTACGAGCTTCACACGTAATTGTAGGCGAAAGGGTTGAGACGATTTCCAGATGGAAGTCTCTCTGTGTGTATTCCTCCTCGATAGCGCCCAAACGCTTAATCCGATCGAGCTTAAAACTTGGCATGCAGGCATCATTTGTTCTGGCAAGAGTTGAAAAGATTGTGGTTAGAATCGGCGCACTAGTCATATTTCAACCTCGAAATATTGGACTTAGAGACTTGAAATTTGGTACACAGATGCCTTGCTGGACCGAAATCACATCGAATTTTCGCCGGTCAGTATATTTGCGTAGGCGATTGAATCAAACGTGATTGATGCCTAGCATTATTACTATCTCCTTCACAACCTCCTTCCCGAAAGGACACCACGCTCAAAATCCTTGACTACTTGCCGGGAAAGTTTGGGGTGACACAAACAATAATGATTGAATTGAAATCAGTATATTTACGCAAATGATTGAATCGAATATGAAATTAAATAAAATGACAAAAATCTTTATTGCACAATAAAAACATTCAGCGTACAATGCAGCACTTATTGCTTGTTAGACAATATAATTCAGTGGACGGAGATGTTGATGTGCCAAGAAGATTAGGCAAAATTAGAGTACTCTAAGATAGGATAAAACGTAACATGAAATTTTAAATTAAAAGGAATTTTATACGCATTTTTAAGCCAAAGGAATCAAATAAATAAATATTCGCATAACAATTTTGTTTAATGCGTTGCATTCTCACTATCCGTGCTCGTCGTGACGAATGATTCTCGTCGTTGACTCTCGATATATTCTGTAAAAACCTGTAAAAGTTTTAAAGTGGTACAACCATTTTTTTAAGTTTTAAAAGCCACAGCTAATTCATTCTGTTTCTCTCACTATATCGCCTACACCACACGCTATACTGTGCCTACACAGACCTTGCTTATCCAGATGCGACGTTAGCAACAGCCCGTGAAGAGCGGTGAGTTCAACGTGTGCGATATTTCCGAAATGGAAGCAAGAAACACGCCCTGCTGCCGTCCCGTCCGGTGTCCGTTTACGAGATCGCGCATCAAACACTTGGCCTGAAACGCGCTAATATTTAACTTACCGCCCACGCACTCCCGCGCATGGAAAGCCCGAATACAGCATGCATTGTATAGTATACAATCCAACGCGCCGTTTGAAGGGCAATCGAAGTGCAAGTAAGGACTGTCAAATTGAATATACATGCTAGGTACATACCATCAAGGAGTAGTTATGTATGTATAGGATGCAAACACTGAGAAACATATAACGTTGTAATACACGGAAATACGCATGTTTCAACAAAGATTAAAAGCATAAAGTAAAGTAAAGTAAAGTAAAAGGTATTTATTTCCAATACAACCATACAATTGTGTAGGAATGACAGTAATTAATCTTAAATTAGTTACTCAATTTAGACAAGAGATGATATACAATATATAGTTTTAAACTTACCAATTTACAAAAACATAGACTATATGATAACAGTTTACAACAAAACAATTAACGGTAAATAATATGTATTAGATTAAATGGGTAGATACGATGCTATGTATTTTCAAAATATTTTAAGAAGTCGTTATGGGCATACATGTTGATTTTAAGCAGATAGACTCGGATGGATCTCTTGAAAATATCGATGTTTTTAATTTCTTTTAATCTTTCGGGCAATTTATTGAAAAGCTTGAGGCCTAAGTATCGACTAGTCGCCTGGAACTTGGCAGTACGTGCTACGAACGGTTGGAGATACAGGGTTTTATTCCTGGTGTCATGCCGATGTACTTCCTCGTAACTCGGACTGTGGTCAATACATATGGATTAGGTAGTTACCGTGCCGTAATGTAAAATAATGTTATTTCATCTCGCTTCTAACATGACAGCATATAGTAGTATATGTACGGTTATAGTTCGATACGTGAATAATGTTGAAACTACAATATACTGTTAAGTCCGTATTAACCGTAAGTAAAATGTTGATACATATAATAGAGTAATGGATTTTCAACAAAATTCCTTGTAATTCAAGAAAATTACAATTGAAACATCGTTATCTATACTAATATTATAAAGAGGTAAATTTTGTGACGTTGTAGGAAGTAATCTCTGGATCTACTGTACCGATTTTGAAAATTGTTTTACTAATAGAAAGCCACGTTATTTGTGAGTGACATAGGCTATATATTAATCCGAAAAATGAAAAGACTTTATCGTGGTAGTCGGATTTCCAAAGTAAGTCGGAAAAAACGGTCGAACGAAAACGTTTCTAACTAACGCTGCCTTAACGATGAGAGATATATAATTAAGTTCTAGAGAAAAGTTGTAGAGCTTGATAATGCCCACAAAAAAATCAGCAACAGAATATGTCTAACTTTTATATTTAAGTAACAAAAAGTAGTATTTTATATTAAAAAAATAATTTAATTCGTTAGGTCATGTTTATTGGTCATATTATCAACAATTATGAATTATTATCAAAATAAGTAAATTTATCATCTCAAAAACAAAAGACTTTTCCCTTTTACTGCATATAATTTCACTTTTAGTGCATAAATGGTTAAAGAGATAAGACACTCACAAATAAGACACTCACAAGAAGCCACTCACAAATAACGGTAATATGGTCAAATTGGCATACAAATACATACATACATACATATGCAGTAAAAATATAACCCATCTTTTGGCAGTCAGGAAATAAATCATAGCACTCAGTACTAACCAAACCACACTCATAATTTCATCACAAGTAAAAAGTTTTACCTCCCAACGAAGTGGGCACGGGTCAGCTAGTTCTGTATAAAACCGTAATTAATAACAAATGGTAACGTAAGATTTTTTTCCAATATTTTTCGGCATCAAATCCAAGCATTAATTATATATTATGGTATTAGATTGCTCAATTCCATAGTGTGATTCGGCAACCTTTCTGAAACGGCGAAATGCAGGTGGCGCTCATAGCACTCAGGGCCAAACTAATAGCAATATACTTGGCCATTTAAAGTAACATTGATAATGAATGGTTTTTTAAAATGGACAGATTGATTATAAACACCTAAAATGTTTACCAATGATGACAAAAATAACATTACATTATTCGTGCCATTTATCGCAATCTTTATATAGGCTGATTACAGCACAGAAATAATATGGAGATAGAAGCCCTCATAAGTCTATCTGAACAAGTGTGTAATTATTAGGTATTGAAAATGAAAAACATATATCAAGTTTGAGTATTCTAATACCTTATTCTGATGCCCTGACTCATGAGCACGGAGCAGCTAACCAGCTGGTTAGCTGCTCCGTGCTCATGAGCATCCCCAAAAGACAATTTTATTTAGACTGATTGGATTTAAAATCGTTAATCTAGATTGAAATAGGTACTTAACGCAGATATTTAATAAACCCTATTCACCTAATTTCATATTGATAGGCAGTGTCAGTAAAAAGATAAACACTCAAGTTGGCATGTCAAAGCTAGTTCGTCAAAGTTAGTCAAAGCTGGTCAAAGCTAGTTCGTCCCTGAACGCCAATCTAGATCACTTTATACCGGGCGAGAAACCACGGAATTTCATAATAACTAAACTTTATCGGGTCAAGTAAGTCATTTAACAAGTACATAACATTTACCTCCTGGTATTTGTATTGAGGCCAGCGAGTGTATTCCTAGTGTGTCCAAAAAAGTTGTGGAAAACTGATCGATACATTCCTTAAGCAAATGAAGTCATGCGTCATATTTTCTATTTGATTAGACAAATAAAACGAGTCAATGTTTAAGTACTAATCATTCATTGGCCGTCATCAGGAGAATGAATCGTACAAATAATAGTATTCAGAATAATTTTTAATAAGTGCAATATTTAAGAAATGAAAAGAAAGAGCCAAAAAAGCCACAAGAAATAAAAGTGACACGCAAGAAATTAGAATAAAGAATAAAAATATAGAATATTTATTTCTATTACAACCATTACCATTGTGTAGGACTAACCAATGTGTTACTCAAATGAGTATTAGTTACTCAAATTAACATATAATGATATACTGTAAATTACCCCAGAATTATTCTAATTAATAAAAGAGCGACTATAATATAACAACTGACAATGAAACAAATAGTACATTATATTAATAAATACGATGTTTGTTTCAATGTATGTATTTTAAAATGTCGTTATGCACATACATGTTGAATTTAGGGATGAATCACCCAAATGGATCTCTTGGAAATATGTTTTTATTTGCTTTTAAATGATCAGCCAATTTATTGAAAAGTTTAAGCCCTATGTAAAGACTAGTCGCCTGGAACTTGGCTGTAGGTGGTATGATCGGTTGGTGGTAATGGGTTTTATTTCTGGTATCATGCCGATGTACTTCCTCGTGGGATGTTGCCGAGCTCTTTCTGCGATAGAATTTGCAAAGAGCTTTTTGAGCATAAATCGCATATACGGTCAATATCCCTAGTTTTTGGAAGCGTTCCCGATATGACTGGCCTGGACCGATACTCACTATAGCACGTATGGCTCATTTAAGCAATGATAGCATTGAGAATAAATATTATTAGGTGCAGCATCTAAGAAATGCAAAGAAAGAGCCAAAAAAGCCACAACAAATTAAACCGACACAAGAAATTAGACGAAGTAAGACAAAAGATAAGACAAAAGAATGTAAACGGTATAAACAACGATTTCTTTATTGAAATGTCTATTACTATGCCTCGTTCTAAAACTCTCATTGTAGCAATAAAACAGAAACCGTAACAGACAAAGGGAAAAGACATATTTGAATTTCATTGTTCATTAAGCACTCGTTCAATCTAATCACTAATAAAATATGGGTTCATTTAGGTTTCTAGGACAACTAGTCTAATTACTTTGTTGATATGTCCGTCGTGCGACGAAAAGCAGGTAACCTATTTGTATGAAGTGGACGCATTTTTAGGTCACAATAAGCATCGACTCCCTTCCGCCTTCACGATTCAGTGGGGCATGTCGTTTATCTGCTCATCGGACGGCGGTGTTGGAGTTTAATTCGTCAGACCTTCGAAGATTATTAGATTTTCTATTAGGTGAGGCGAACTCGGCTGCCATATCTGGGTCGGCGTTTTTCATTAGTCTCGCTTAACCTACTTTGTTAGCGGTCGTATTTTTCGCACTGTTTGTCGCCGGAGAGCGCGTGCGTCGCGCCGGGGTCATCCATACAATGTTAATAATGCATTCAGTATCATCTCTTTGCCCTTCGGTATCTTTAAGGAAACAATTTTATCGACCAACTCTCCACCAATGACACAAGATATGGTTCGATGTGGTTCGATCAGGTGTCTTAACTATAGATCTTGGATCATGAAGACGTCCAATTTAAGAAAAAGGTCCAGGATATTCTTATTAAGAACCCAATTTATTAAATTAAGGACTTTGGCACTATTGATTTTTATAATCGTTCATGATTATTTTTATTATAGCATTTTTTTTGAACTATTGACTACCACTATTAACTCTACTGACTATAACAAAATTCAATCATTTTGTAAATAGAATATGGATTAGTATAATAAAATGTGTCCTGAATATTTCTATTGCGCCATTTCGATTGTTGTAATTTTAAATTTGTAACATTTATAATTTCTATTCGTTTTTATATTTTGACTATCTGTATTATATACTTGATTATTTGTATATAGTTATTGTATTATTATTATTATATGTTTAAATCAACTTGTACTAGTATCTTTATTTGTTTAATTCTAGGATTTGTACTTATATTATCGTAGTTTTATCATTTTTATTTGGTTTCACGACTTTTTTTATTTTATTACTCTATTTTATCGATATTCAAGTAAGATTTATCGTTATTCAAGTAAACACATCTGAGCATACCTTAGTGCGGGCGTTTCATGCGATCCTGTTAGGTTAGGTTTTATTACTTTGTATTTTTAATTTTAATATTTAAGCTAGGATTTTTAAAACAATAAAAAAAATATTTAATTGAATTAGGTTTACATTTATATCACAACGTACACACAACACATACCGCAATTGGCAACAAATAAATCGATATAATTGTAGATAATGATCTACTAGAGTTTCATCGCAAAGGGCCGACGTCGGTCGCCATTTAAATATATACAAATGACGGCATTTAAAATGGTTTGGAGGGCGCGTTGGCGCAGAATTTGGCAAGGCGATCGCGGAAATCGTAAATTATGGCATATCATCAGTGCGGCTGCGAAGTGGCTCAAGACCAAACGCGCGATGAGCGTGGCGCTATACGGACAAAACCGGGTCAAGATATCGCAGATTAACATCGCCGCGATGCATGCAATCTCTATCTAGCGTTAGCGCGATATCCCGAATGCACACAAATTCGGACGTTTAAAATTAATTTACAGGCGAAGAAGATGAAATATGGCCTCATCAGAGCGGTTTCTAAAAAAAATACACGGCCTCGGGAGTTAATTCGAGTAAATTGCAGACCCCAAATGGCTAACCCGAAATCCTTGTCGAAAACGACCGATGTTTGAATTAATTTATTTATTATAGGAATGCAGCGCAGGGTTCGTTCGTTTCTGAACAAAAATGACTTATATTCGATTACAACATAAATCTGCTAATAATAACGTAATATACATATATATTTTTTAATTCAATAACTTTATTAGTATTACATATATATATATATATATATATATATATATATATATATATATATATATATATATATATATATATATATATATATATATATATATATATATATATATATATATATATATATATATATATATATATATATATATATATATATATATATATATATATATATATATATATATATATATATATATATATATATATATATATATATATATATATATATATATATATATATATATATATATATATATATATATATATATATATATATATATATATATATATATATATATATATATATATATATATATATATATATATATATATATATATATATATATATATATATATATCTTTTTAATTATTATTACTTGTGAATGACTCTTGAACTTTGATATGATTTTTTTATTTTGTTTAACTATTATTTGATTATGATTAATTTATAACTATGACGATTATGATTGTTGTAAGTGCTTCTTACTTATAATTGAGCAAACTTATTTTTATGTGTTTTTTCATTATGTTTGAAATAAAATAAATAAATTATTAAAATAAAAAAAAATCATTTTGAATTGTAATTATTTTATAACTGTATATTCAAATATGATTCGATGACTATGACAATAATGATTTTTAAAACTGATTTTATTTTTAATACCTGATTAAATTTATTTATTGTATGATTATCATTACTACTATTTGATAATTATAATGATTATTTGATAACTATCATGCTTTTTATTATTTTACCTATTCTTCGTTTTTATACTTACACTTATATGAATTATTGCCAATTTAGTTATTTTATAACTAATTTATTAGTATGACTATTTTTAACTATTTACTAAATTAAATTACTCGATATTCAGATTTTTTAACGTATTATCACATTAATTAATGTAACTACGTTTTGCTAAGTTGGGGAACATCGGACAGTAAACATAGTTTAATAATTGTTTAATTTCTTGCTATGGATTAAATAACTTAGATACATCTTAACTTTATTTGATGTTTTAAATTGTAAATTGTAAAATTTGTGACTCGCTTTAAATTAAAATTAAACAATATATTTCAAAGGTTGTTTCACATATATCAAAATATTTTAAGGTGGAAATCATTGTTTTCAAAGGGCGATCAATCTTGACGGTGCTCGGCACACACGCGTCGATCGCATAAGTCGGTTGGTCCATGACAAAGTGTGTGAGCACAAGATAACTGACGACATCCATTGTACTTTTTCTAAGATACTTCCATGGCCTCAATGGGATTTTCTATCGGGGACATTGTTCAATTGAGCCAAAAGTGGCGCGCGTTCTAAATTTTACATTGCTTCACCGCGTAACGACTATAATAATATTATCTAGAACGTCATCATCGACTGTGCACATTTTTGAAACACTGTCGTAATCGATAATTTTGGAATGGTTTGGCATTTTCCTTTTCTTTGCATTTTTCTTTTCCTTTTCATTTTCATTTGATTTCGTTGATATTCTTGGTAATACAATATCATTTTTGTGCCTTGTGTTACGTGACCGTGTCTGATTGAGTGTGATTCCCATTTGTCCATATTAAGTTTCGAATATAATGAGCGCTGGTGGGCTTATTCAGAGACCTGCGTCAAAATCGCTCCTGAGTTCTTAAAGATTTATTTAGCATCGTGCGGGCTTTAAGCTATATGTATTCTTTTATTTTTATATTATGATCATTCAGAAAGCATACAGCTGTTTCAATACATTAGATATTTATTAAATTTCAAAGACAAAGTTGAACATGTTTCCACTTAAACACTTTTTTGAACAATAAACACTTGGGAAGGAAGAAGTCACAATAAGTAAATAAAAGTAATGTGAATACTCGTTATATGATATATTCATACATACATATTATTGAAATGCAATCATGAATACAAATTGTTATTATTATTGTTATATTGCAATTGCGATGACACGTCAACACCGTCATAAATCATTGCTTTCTTAAGAGAGATAGTCTTGAAGATGTAAATATGGCCGAGTTGGGTATTACAAATTTTACTTACCCTGTAAATGTAACAAGTTTGTGCATAATTAGTGCTAACCGCGGAAGGAGGAATAACTTCGTTTAAGGGAGTGAGTTGCGATGGTATGCGGAAGATAATATTCTAAGCAGATCAGAACAATCGATACAACCTGTCAACAATTAATGAAAAAATACCATATCTGCGCATTTGCATCTTGATATTAATGATAAAAGCCAATGACATATAGCTGCTTCGTTGTAATTAGGATTACTATTTACCCTATAAATGCAACAGTTTTGTACATAATTAGTGCTAACCTGCGGAAGGTGAAATAACACCTTTTGGCGAGTTATTCGCGATCGTAGAACAGTCATCGATTACAACGGGCGAACCAGTCACCCCAGGCTGGTATAACGGTATGTGATCTTTCTTTCAGCCGTGGGATGAGCGTAGAAGACTTTGGCACGGCAAAAACCTACCGTCCAGCAAACCCACGAGCCCTCCAACGCCTTACGGCGATGCACTAGGAAGGTAACCCAGTGGGCAGTGAGGCTACCTCGTCCCCTGGGTACCAGTTTTGGTAGGATATCTCCGTCTAGAATTAACCTTCAGGATACCTTCTTCCTCCCGACTGGTTATGGGGCTAAGGTCGCTTACGCGGCCTCTACCTGCCGTAATTCAGCGGTGATTCAGTTTAAATCTATGGCGGGCCAAAGGCATCTTTTTCCCGGCTTTGAATTCATGATCAGGTAGCCTAATGGTCATTTCAAGAGTGGTTGACAGGTCAACATCCAGCCTAGCTGCTCAGGAAACAGTATATATCCACAGTCTCCAGACTCCTTCAGAAATTAGTCAGAGTGCAAAACCGATTGGCGTCGCCCAACGGTGCGCAAACCGCCCAGTAGCGCCGGGATTCAATCCGAGAAAAAACCGATCCACCAGAAGTGAGGCCTGAGACGCGAGAGTCTTACCCGGAGTAGCCTTCCACACGAAGAGGCTTCTGTATAGGAGCTGAATCGTGAGTTCGGCCAATCCGAGAACAAAGTAGATCTTATGGCCCAAGCTGCACGAAACCATTCGCTACCACCATTTTAAGCAAATCTGAACAATCTATGCAACCTGTCAACAATTTATGGAATAATACCACATCTGCGCATTTTCGTCTTGATTGTAATGATTAGAGCCCATGAATAGTAGCTGGTTTGTTATAATCGGGAAAGGACAAAAAGGAACGATAATTCAAATGTCTCAAGAATACAACGAATACCTTCTATTCTCTTTAAGTGAATACTATAGTTAGGACACTATATTTTAGAAACATATGTAATATAGTTCGGAGTGCATATGTGCTCATCATCATGAATAGTTTTGTATTTTGATCGACTCAGCATCTGCATCCCGACAGATCTACAAATGCATTCGTTATACACGAGCAAGTGTGCGATGATTGCGGCGGGTCAGGTGGTCGCAGAGGAGCGATTCAAATGACGGAAAAAACGTCAGTGGCGGCAGCAGATAAAAAAGGGGAGGATCGGGGGCGGCGTCGGCGACGTGGGACCCACCGCAGCGCCGCTTCGCTCCGCCCCCTCCGATCTCGGCGTTTTTGGAAATGATAGCCCCCCGCGCCGCGTCCACCCCGACCATCACAAAACCCTCATCCGAGAAGATTTACGATTTACACGCGAAATCAACCATAAAAGTAACCCTTTGACAGGGGAAACAATCGCTAGTGAAGAAATACCACAAATTACTTAACAAGTACCTAAATATGTTATTATAGATGGCCCAATAAATTTCTATTAGTTTCGCCGGACATTGCCATTAGCGCAATCTGCATGTCGCCAGCATAGAAGGGTTGCCAAAACGGCCTGCGGCATTAAGTCATGTATTACCACTCCTATAAAATAAATATTTTAGTAACGACGCAAGGCATGATGACAGTGACCAAATAACTGTAAAAAGAAATATAGTTTATGTATTTAAAGATTGAAAAAAAAATACTACAATTTCGAGATGGAGAACAACGACTGAACTGAATCATATAATAATACAAGAGGAAGTAGCGTTTACACATGAAGACCATTTGCTAAGTGGCATCATCATTGCGCACTGATGTCTCGGATCGCTGAGTGCGTGCCAGACGACAAAATTAAATAATAAGAGGAGCAAACCCACAAGGGAGGTCGCCTCCGTTCTCGATATCACTGGTATTAACGATAATTACTGCGATGTTGTGTCCCTCGATTTCGATGAAGTGAACAATAAGAGCGGACAAGGTGAACGGTAATTGAGAACGGTGACCAATATGACTTTGGACGATAAAAAGAGCATTTACATATACTACACTCGTGACGAAGAGATATCGATACTTTCCCGAACGGGATGCGAGATGACATACATATGCGTGGCATAATTACGCCTCTTCAATGTATGTCGCTCTTGTCTGGCTTCCACGCGTAGACTGCTGCTTTCCATTACATAACCCATGCAAATCGATGAAATCAATCCATTAGATCTCATCAATGAGGTGAACGATGCTGCGAGAATTGTCTCCGGCTGCCTCAAACCTACTCCCGTCGAAAACCTTTATCCGCTCATCGGCATCGCTCCTCCTGCAATACGTCGTGATCTCCCGGCTAATTCTGAATGCCTAACAAAGATATACACCTACTGCATGGGCAAGAACCTCACCACAATCGCCTCGAATCGCGAAACTCATTCTTGTGACCGCACACCTCTCCAAGGCAGTCAATCTTCGAACCGCATCACTCAATGGAGGACTTCATGAAAGGAAGCGATAGCACAATCTCTCCTATACCACCTGGCATACTTTCAACTACCTGATGGTAGGTGAGACTTATTTTCACCATCACGACAAAAGGAATAAATCCAATCTTCACATAAACCGACAGCGACTTGACCAAGAACAATATAGTTTTATTCACCAAAATTGTTTTATAACAAGATTACAGACCACATCAAAAGCCTTGGGGAGGACCAATTTAAAAAGACAAGAAGGTAAGAAACCCAATTTATGGTAAAGGGAGTTTGAAAATTTTTAATTTATTTTCCATGCTGATGATACGTAAAATTTTTAAACATAATAAAACGATAGCTGACATCTTATTCCCATACAATTTATATTATGTACATTTACCAATGTTAAAAATTACGAAGGCATACTGCTGGATTAACAATAAAAAATTTTATGTTGATAATTCTACATAGACTTTGCATTTCTATTTTAATCTATTATTTTACCTAACTATGAAAATCGCATTAGCATATTTTGTTTATTTATAGGTAGGTCATCTTGAATATAATATAACAGCTATAACAACTCTTATGACAGTTATGTTTTTAATAATTTAATTTTTAGCATTTCATTTTGTGACGCATGTAGGAATGCCTATCCAATGGAGTAGTTCATTGTAGTGTGTTGTACTGAAAGTGTCAGGAACTGTATGATCTTGTAATGATATGGATTTAGAAGATCTAAAATGGTCTGCATATATATATTGTAGTGATCGTTAGTCGTCTATCTTTATCGCATAATCCTCTATCCTTAATGATTTCGTATCATGGCTTCCCAGCTCTGGCATGCAGCTCCTTTGTCGAGTGAGAAGAATCCTTGATTGATTTTTTCGATTTCCTCTTTAGTCATAGCCGTAGATACATCGCGTGACTCGCTCCATACGACATTTATCTTAAAAGCCCAGCATTGAATAGTCCTGATTTGACGTGGGCATGACAAATCGGGGCCATCCTCGCGGCGCGCAATGAATCATCCGTCGCCGCATCTGTTGCCGGTCGAAATGCGAAGCGGAGGTTCCTTTTTTACGCGTTTACAAACTAACTAATAAGTCGCCCCGACCTTTTAAGCGTCCCGTAAATGATGCCCGTCCCGATGCCGGGGCCCCCGTCCCAAAATTAATGAAACGGAAAGGAAGATGTATCGTTTCAATTCGGACCGGAGGGGTTGCGCTCGTTTTTTGGTCGCGGCCGCGGACTGCTCGTTTTCTGCTCGTGTGGTCGCTCGTCAAACGTTACGCGGGCGAAGTTTTTTCTTAAATAATCAAACTTAGTACTGTTTTAAGGCTCCTGGGTGAACAGCCGGGCAAAGGATGCCGTGGTCCGCGATAGATTCGGTATATACACCGTTTCACCGCTTCGTAAGGGAGAGGACCGCGCAAGCGACCTCGAACTCGTAACCAATCGCGAGACTGGAGTAATCTGGTCGCAATTGGAAGTGAGGGCGTGAGTGTAAGCTCGCTGGGTAACATTCCTGGCTATCTCGCGGTTAAGGCGTTGGCCTCTTACGGGTTTTTGGCGGAGCTTGATGGTGGACTGTTCTGTCCTCAAGTCTTCTGCGCTCACTCCAGGGAGATAGAACGACTAATCGTTAAAACTTCCTGAGATCACGGACTCGCCCGCTGTAGTCGAAAACCCAAGTTGCTTATTCTAATATGTTATCGTCGTTGCACTGCTGCCAGTGTCATGCGATGATCACGGCATCATTTTTAGGTGGTCGCTGCGTTGGTTTGGATTTCCGGAGCGGGTTCGCGGCTAATTCGTAGTTTGTGAATTCAGCAGGCCTCGGGCGCGGCGTGCATCATTAAAAGACGGAGAATCGGGTGCGCAGCGCGGCGGCTTCGTATGTGTGGCCTATGGGCGTTGGGCGCCCGTCGGACCACCCGCGCGCCGAAGGCACGTGCCCCGCGACCGCGCCGCAAGGCCGCCGCCCTGAGGCCGATCGTCAACCGGGACGTCATTCAATGTCGCCGAGCCATCGGCTTGCGGCTATTACACATATAACTCCACATAGATCTTTACTGCTCTGTATAAGGGTGCTTTCACACGCGGCAACTCGTCGTTGCCACGGGTCACTACTACATTAGATGCTTCGTTAATATATAACGCCAATCTACGTATGTTGTGAGACCTTGTACGAGCCAAAAAAAAAATGGAATTTGTATTGGTGTAAATCATTTTACTGATCATTATTTTCGTGTCCCGTGGGCTCAAATTACAAAATGCAGTGGCATTTCGCAGGCATGAGTTGATGATGTTATCCGGTGATACCTCTTACGTGCTTAGAAGTAATTCCTCGCAAACAACCGTTAGAAACTTCGACAGTTAACATCTCTTAAACGAAGTTCTTCAGTTTTTTCCATGCCCCGAAAAGTTTGCTTTTTGGAATGTACGAGGTCTCACATATAGAGTGATGATATATTAAAAAATGTAATAGTAATTACCAGATTTTAGCAAATCTTTCGGAAAAAAGAATGGGCATTTTGGGCCCACTTTTCCAAAACCTGTAATTCATATACCAATTGAAAGATCTCTTTATGTATAACATTTATTAACACTACGACCACTGATCTTAATTATGAGCCGTTTCTGAGGTATATCCTACTAAATATGGCTAATTATCTGATACTCCTTAGGGTACCACACATCCAGGTATTGTATTTTAGTGTTTAAAGTAAACCGTCGCAGATACCCGAAAACATAAAGGACAAACTATATACTCCAAAAATTGCTCGAGTTTGTCAGCAGTATATGGAGGGGAAATACTTGGATATGGCATATGTTGATTGAACTCTGTAATGTGTCTCATGGTTTTATTGCCGCTCTGTTTACTGACGTAGGTAATATGCTAAGGTCAGCTGTTCAATAGGGTGTGTCCAGTGACCGTACATTATAATATGGATCTTTTATGGATCTTCACTGCAAATAGTATATTTTATATAAATAATTGCTATTAGGGTTTTCGTGTAATTAGCCTTTTTTAAAAAGATTTCAAACTTCGAAACTCCGAAACGGCTCATAATCGAGGTAACTTGTAGTAGTCCTGAATATTTTACATAAATATATCTTTCCAATGGTAAATACGTTATTGTTATTAAGACGGGGGCCCAGCGCCTATATAGTTTCCCCCGTTGCCTTTTGTTTTATTGACAATGGAAAAAGGGTTTATTAGAAATTGTCCTATGAAGGGACCCAGCCCAGTGCCTGCGTCTTGAAAAGTACTCGTACGTTTCAACTTACTACTAGACTTAGATTTAGCTTATCGGGCTGTGATACCGCTATGTTTCTGCGATGGGTCGTTTGTAGCATCAGGTATGCAAATGGCAGGTCGCCGAGGGTGGTCATGGGAAGCGAGCGGCTCGGGAGAGAGCAAAGCGACGGTCGGCGCGGCAAGGAAGGCCTAGTCGCGTATTTAATTAGCCGAGGCGAGCGTTAATTGCAAACACGGGGACCGCCCGCGAGCGAGGACGGCGACGCATCGCGCACAAGGCGCCACACATCCCCGCGGATCAACATATCCTACTACCTTAGAGGAAGTGAGGAGTCAGACTCTCAGTACAAGTAAAAATCTCCGTGGTAAAAAGTCCTTCTAGGGAGTGAAGCCATGCGCAAGCATCGCTCCAGTATTTAGTATCCCATCAAAATACTATGGGCTTACAGGTACATCGAAGTGCTTTCACTAGTCCATGCAAAGTAGCATATTCTGATTTTTTGCAGGGTTGTAAATTTTGGGCTCCTGAACTTCGACCGCCCCGCACCGCGGCTCGAGCCGCCGCGCCATCTTAAAAAAAAATGGCGACCAAAATCAATTTCTGCAAAGTATCTCTTCCAGTTTGCTCTAAAGTCTAAAGCATACATAGAGAGAGACTCCAGAGTCTAGAGTCAAATAATCTTAGTGAATATTATAAAGGGGTAGAGCCCGTTTTTTGAGTTATGAAAAGTTTCCGAGTAAGACTTCGTTCATACAGAAGCTCCGTATTTACAGGATCGTTTTTAACGGATCCGTCGCTATTGCAGGTGATGTTCACAAAGCATATTCTGTCGGTTTTGTTCTCTGCCGATCTTTATACAATCAACATTGTATAAGCAAAAATAACCAACCAACCGCCATACATGATACAGTATACAGCGAAAATAACGGCTCGGTTCATGTGTAAAGGCACCCATACTTCTCCATACATCTTTAGGTACGGATCCGTTTTTTACTGTTCCTGCATCCAGTTTTTGATGACAAAACGGAATTGGGGGGGGGGGGGGGGGCTTCGCTTTCTACTCACCAGTTTTGGTAATACTATTCCTTCCACTAGACTGGTCGCTGATCGAGGTAACTTGCTTAAGTTCTCTAATTGTTGTGAGTTATTACCGACATATGGCGCCCTTTGCTCGCGTGAGTCATCGGGATCGGGTGGCCAGCGGGTCATTTCTAAAGATAGGTGACGACAGGTCAACATCTACCCGATTTTTTAGAAAGCATACGTTTCCAGACTCCCCGGGTAATTCTCCGGATTCGACGATCCATACAAGTTCGAGGTCAGTACGCCCAGGGGCCTCCGGCGCATTGCAGATACACCTACTGCTCATGCATGCAGAATACAAGTGTATTCCATTGAGGGATTATGGAGTAATTCGTCTCTTCGAGGAGGCTACCGGATGGGAGCTAATCCACGATTTGGGCCGACCAACATGAGCAACTGGCTATCGTGGCCCAAGCGGCGTAAAGGTAACACCTGCACAAGAGCTGGTAGAGGCTCACGTAAGTGACTTCGGATTCATTTAAGTTTCTTTATTGGTTACACGTTGCTGTCGATTAAAGATTCCGCTGATATCGCACCTCCGATCAAATAGAGTAATAAATAATTCCAATTATGGTGTTTCTTTATAAAAATTATCGCCATTTCTCATTTTACACTCCCAAAAAGAGTCATAACTGTTACTTCAATAGTCCCATTGACGAAGTGGTGAACTGACAGCTATAACTCTTTTTGGGAGTGTAAAATGAGAAACGGCGATATTTTTTATAAAGAAACACCATATAAGCACCTCGAACTGGAATTGTTCGAGTTATTACTCTATTTGATCGAAGGTACGATATGCCCCATGGTCTTAAAGGGTTAAACGATTAGAAATATTGAAAAATTGCCAATGGTAGTCCTAATGTGATGGCTACCCACGGTACCAAGGCCGTGCCCAGATTTTTTTTTCGGGGGGGGGGGTCCAAAAAAAAAAGACCGGCTAATTCAAATTCAATTTTATTACCCTTACATTATGACGGGAGAAGCCCGCCACTGAAAATACTGTAGGTACTAACTACTAACTAACATTTTCGTTTTCAAACCTTTAAACCTACAGATTTTTATTCATACACACCATCCACCACTTCCTATTCGGCTTTTAACTTTATTTTGGAGTAATTTGCAGCAAAACAACATGAGTGACTGACTACTGCCGCGGCAACAGGAACAACATCGTCGTCATTATCAGTTTTTTTAATTATTTTAGGTAACTGTTCAAACATTAGACGTATCACGTACGTCAAACGTTTGTTACACCGTCTAATAGCAGGGCGCTGGCCATGCCAATCGTCCAATAATTGACTCAAGCGATGGAGACAAACATTTGAGTCTTGAGTCTTTTGACAGCTCTACGCTCTTTTCGATATGAGTGGAACGGATGGAAACTAACACTTAAAAACATACCCGTGAACGCCCTAAAATTGCTCGGAAACGTTCTAAGCGCTGTCCGCTAACAGAGCTTTTGATGATATGACGAAGCACGACGCTGAGATGAATGCGAGTGTCCAACTCTACTAGTTGACACTTGACTGCGCGGGATTTGTCGGTCCGACATCAAGGGTCTGTTATCGTATAGATTTCTACTGTCACTGAAATATCGTACTGCTGTTATTTCTTCCTCGATTTTAACCCGATAACATAGCTTAGCGGAATACCCCTAATGTATTTTTTGCACCCAAAAATCGATTTTATCTAGTGTAAATCTATTTCATTTTGGAAAGTCGATTCTATCTAGTGTAAATCCATTTCATTTCGGGGGGGGGGGGTCCGGACCCCTCGACCTCCCCACCTGGGCACGGCCATGCACTGTACGATATATATATATATATATAAAACATTGCGAAAATCTGAGATAGGTACCTGAGTTGTGTGTCTTCGTGAGCAGAAAATTCAACAAAGTATTCTAGGAAACTGATCATCAACCGATGGCGTATTTCTGCATTCAGGTTACACTGTCAAGACTTACCTGGAACAACAGAAACATGGAAATTAGTCAAAATTTTAAAATAATATAAAATCGAAGAACAATGATTTTGAT
Source organism: Micropterix aruncella (assembly GCA_944548615.1). Taxonomy (NCBI): domain Eukaryota; kingdom Metazoa; phylum Arthropoda; class Insecta; order Lepidoptera; family Micropterigidae; genus Micropterix; species Micropterix aruncella. The sequence continues at coordinate 2,285,687 of OX155955.1, forward strand.
GAGTGGAGAGTGATGAGTTTTTGATAAATCTAAACACGTACTGATAGTTAAAAAACAAATTTTCTTTAATATCTTAGTTATAAAAGTGCGAGTTTATATCAAATCGATAATTTTGCAGTAGATGTAGCGCTTTGACAAAATCTTCCATGGTAATTTCAATATTGACAATTTTATAATAATTGGTTCCTCGACTCTATACAAAGACAAAATACTTGAGTATCTTGGTATGGTCTCGTTATTATTATATCCTAATATTTTTGTGTATTCATAGCATTTTTACAACTTTTTATTTACCTTGCAATGTAGGTTAGTATGTATGCTTGTTTTAGGTCAAATCTTGCAAGCTGAATTAGAACCACTTCCTTAATTTATCCTATCCTATGAATTTATCCTATGAAGTTGAAATTTTACACGTTGGTTCAGTTTCGATGACAATGCATTTTTATGGTGAGCATGGCCTGATTCTACAACTAGGGTTGTCGACTACAGCGGGCGCCGTCACCTCAGGAAGTTTTAACGATTAGTCGTTCCATCTCCCTGGAGTGAGCGCAGAAGACTTGAGGACAAATCAGTCCACCGTCTAGCTCCGCCACAACCCCGTAAGAGGCCAACGCCTTAACCGCGAGATAGCCAGGAGTGTTACCCGGCGGGCCTACACTCACGCCCTTACTTCCAATTGTGACCAGATTACTCCGGTCTCTCGATTGGTTACGAGTTCGAGGTCGCTTGCGCGGTCCTCTCCAGCGGTGAAACGGTGTTTACCGAATCTATCGCGGACCACAGCGTCCTTTGCCCGGCTGTTCACCCAGGATCGGGAAGCCGATGGTCATTTCAAGAGCAGTCGCCGAAAGGTCCGCAACCACCCCCGCTCTATAGGAAACAGTACTGCTTCCAGACTCCCCCGACTGTTAGTCAGAGTGCACAGTCGATTGGCTTACGCCGCACGGTGCGCAGACCGTCCAGGAGCGCCAGAAGGTTGATTCCCAGGGGATACTAGCCATAAGGCCAGAGTCCTACCCAGGCTCGCACTTCATGCGTGGAGGCCGTCGGATAGGTGTTGACCCGTGAGTGTGACCAACCCTGAACAGAATGGGTCTTCGTGGCCAACTCAGCAAGGGCCCATTAACTCCCTGATTCTACAACCAGGATCGGCTCCCGATGTGACTACTCTCTACGGTCAACAGCACAGACACACAATTTTGTATACGCATTTAATAAATGATAGCCCGTTCTAAATTCGACCATGACATGGCTGCTGCACCTAGGGTTGGCTCTCGACGAGAGTACTCCTCAACGGTCAACAGCACAGAAACGATTTTTTGGATACGCATTCAATGATAATAGCCCGTTCTAAGTTTCACCGCGACAAGGCTGGTGCACCCAGGGTTGGCTTCCAACGAGGGGACTCCTCAACGGTCAACAGCACCAACACGAAATTCTGTATAGCATTCAATTATGATTCTGTATAGCGTTCATGTCATGTGCATCCACTATGACATGTCTGCTGCGCTTTATAAACGCTTGTTTTTAAAAATGTGTTTTAACTATTAGCTTATTCTCACAAGACACAGCAACAATTATGTAAAAATGATGTATTACTTTGAAAGAAAAAAACACATTTTGCTAAAAAATGGATTTTACCTGCTAAAAAATGGATTTTACCTGCTAAAAAATGGATTTTACCTGCTAAAAAATGGATTTTGTATCGTTTTATGGACATTTATTTTCTTTAATGTCTGCTGCTCCGAGAAAAGTAGTAACCATTGCCGACGATTTGAAGAGCCACGGGAGTAGTTTCCGTACTACACTTATAACAAATTACTGTTCCCCGAAGAGTAGCGGTAGACAGGCAGGTGATATGGATGAAGAGTCTCCTCCTAATAGGATTAGTCGTGACAACGCCTTACTTTCCCAATTTGTGCGCTCCTTTCATTCGGGCTGCCGTCTTCCGCTTTGGCGCATTCGCCGTGCCCCGCGCGTAGGGATGAAATCCCGCAATATTACGGGATCCCGGGATGAAGGACGCGAACATTTTTCGACATCACTCTTGCAACAAAACTTTGTTTATTTATCCTATAAGCTTCGTATATTGTCTAAGAAATTGGAAAATTCCCAGAAAACAATATAAATATAGCTGGAAAACATCACGCTAACTTTCCACTTAAACAAGACAATAATTGTTAAAAGTCTCGTATTGATACTCACAGATGAGACGAAAGACTAAAGCTCAAGAACTGATATGAGACGAGACTTTATACCTTTTTAAATCTACTTATAGGTATTGCAAAAAAAAAATACGTACAAAAATATGTATAAGAACATGATTGTCTACAAAAAGTTGAATGAAAAAAAAAACGCATTTACCTAACAAGAAAGTCAAAAATACCAATTTGTTTGACCAATTTTTTTCCAGATTTCCAAAGTTCAAATTTGTTGAGTACCAGTTTTCAAAAGTCCAAATTTGTTGAGTACGAGAATATTTAAATAGGACATCTTTATTAGTTAACGTATGTATCTTAAAAATAATTATCTTAAAGATCTAATTTATCTTTATTCGCGATTTTATGGTAAGTACTATAATTTTCACAAAACATGCATTTTGTGTAAAATTTAAAAAGAAACCTTTAGATGCTTATATTTCGACGTAGTTGACTTATGATGTAGATTCCTTTAAGTAGTTATAGTTTTGTTTATTCTACATCGTTTTTCTCACCTCGCAGCAATACTATCGAAATACCGGAATCCCGGTTATTCTACATTATTATTGTTTTTTTTCCATCGTTTTGTTTTGTTTATTTTATCTTTTCTTTACGATAAAAAACATGTTTGTTTGATAATATGTATGAATGTTTGCTAATCTGTATCTGACTTGTATACCAGTATACTAATAAAATGAATATGAATAGGAATATGAATAATATGATATTTTAATATTACAAAAAATACCGGTGTTAGAAATAGTTCCGATATTGCTCCCCTACTCGTAATCCGGGATCGTGTAATGACATCCCTAGCCGCCTCCAGCAGTCGCCGGTCTTGCCTTTTTGCCGGTACGCTGACGGATCACCAGCATTGTGCACCGACAACGGCGACACACTCGACCGTGAAATTTCATTAAAATCCCGAAGCTGGGCTCTCGGAACCCCCACGATACCTAATTATTTCCAGTCTTCTAGTGACACGCCCCACCGCGCCGCCGATCGACAGATCGGAAGACAACACGCTTCAGGAAGGTCTTGAGAAACCGTATTAGCTAGAAAAAGAGCAACAGATATTTCCCGACCAATATTTAAATCCATCAGGTCAGAAAACTAATATTGCTAAGCCAGTGCGATGCGTGAAAAAGAATGACATGAGATGACTAAGAATGACATGGATGATTAAGTAATCGTCCGCGCGAAAGCTCCGAGGAATCGGGCACTGTAGTACTCTCTCAGTACTAGTACTGGGAGAGTGCGGGGTATGAAATGACGGCTGGTGGCGGTGTACAACCGCCCGCTTCCTCAACCCTCGATTCCTCAGAGTTAACAAGCGGACTGCATATAAAAGTATAAAAGGGGCTAAGCGGCGGATTTCTGAGTGCATACTTTTGTGTTAATTCATTACGAAAACGATTTAGATATTTTTAAAGTTATTTTAACATTATGATGACAACTCCATTTTTTGATTAATAGAGTTTTAACGAAATTCCTTGTAATTCAACAAAATTACGATTGAAACATCGTTATTCTGTATAAAACCCTAATAACAAAATCGTAAGGTAAGAACCAATCCAATATATTTCTCAGTGCGCCCTAACTGCCATATTTGGCCGGATTTCTCAATCCTCTAGTTTGATCGCAGGTTCTGAGTCACTTCCGCGGCCTCTATCTGATATCAGCGGTAATTCAGTTCGAATTTATCGCGGACCGTGGCGCCCTTTGCCCGCCTTTCGAAAGGGATCAGGGGGATAACTAACGTGTCGTTCCAAGAGTAGTTGAAAACCAGGTCAACTACTACCCCCGCTTCTTAGAAATGTATTCCAGAACCACCGGTTATTCGCCGGAGTTCACCGTCGATTGACTAACGCCGCATGATGCGCAAACCGCCCAGCAGAGCCCCAGAAGATCTGATCCCATATCTACGACGCAGTAGTTAAAGATGCTGGCAAGTTGTAATGAACATTATCCAAGCGCGAACTGATACCGGAAAAGTTAGTGGCATTTCTACTCCAGACACCACGTATATCATTATCACTTCAATCGCAGTTATATAGCGTTTATACAACTAGGAAAAAAGTCGCCATTGTCGATTTGAATCGCCTGCATCTGCCCGTGTCAAAGAAGAAGCCATCGACCGCTGTCTATTTCAATTCTATTGACCAATTGTGGTTTGCGGTTAGTCCGGTAGCTCGACGGGATATTTTGTGAAAACAAGACCAGCGGGCGACGGTCGGGACCACCCTAAAAGTTTCGCCTTGGCCCCATACAACCCTCGGGCGGCTGCAACGGTACAGCCGACCGCAACTTTACACCATCCGGCACAAATAAAACGAATGATCGACCGTGCAACAAAGCAGGGTTAACTTTAAAGAGAATACAGTCGATGTAATACACATTCGGAAAATCGACTATAAAATCAAAATTGTTGTAGTATGAGGGTCATATGAAAAGTATACGGCCTTTTTAAGAAAAACAAATATCTAGAAGCAAAACAAAATTTATTTCTTGGCGTAGTGTCCCTGCTACTCGATAGATTTGGTCCAAAGTTTCTCTCTTGCCTTTTAAACCGTCAGAAGAAATGATTGTCTAAACCTAAAAAATAGTAGTTTACAGCGTTTTTTGACTTATATCCCCCCCCCCCCCCCGAGACATTTTTTCAAAGTGTCGCTGGGAGTTAGATCTGTCGAATAGGGTGGGTGCAGAAGCAATTCAAACTCGCGCGACATTCCGTATGCGCTTTTTGATGTATGTAAAATCTTGTGCACCCGCTCAAATAATATTCCACAAGCCTCATCAATATCCATTACAGTCAATCGATGATCTTCCATCACAGTTTGATGCACTAAATCAACTATTTCGTCAGATGTAGCGGTTTTCGGGCGCCCGGAACGTTCATCGTCTAAAATGCTCGTACGAACAAGGAATTTTATATGCGATACTCAATTTTCTCCATTGTTGACAGACAATGTCAGCTGACAACTTTGGAAGAGTGCCATAGACAAAATAAAGATCAGATTGACTTGATTTTTTTACGGTTTACATATGTCAAGGCCATCTATTGAACAGCAAAAGATTTTTTTTCTACAGCTACGTAATATCAATGAGGCCGGAAACATTTCAAATGACTGACAAATGAGAATGATGTTTATTTTTTGTTCAATTTTAATGCCCGATTTAACATTGAAATTGCGTTTTTTTAAGGAAGACAATTAAGGGCATTTTAGTTTAAATAATTTAATGAACTAATGTCCACCATTAAACGGGTTAGTCCCAGTTAAGTGACAGAATCAAATAAGCAGGAGTTTAAGATTCAGCCATTCGGTTCCTTTCATACTTGTAGCCAAAATCAACGTTATATATAAATTACTTCTTAATAAATAAATAAATAAATCTTTAGGGGCCGCCCCATGCAAACCCGAAACACCACTTACAACGAATTATATTACTTTAATCATAAACGGATAGGTAAATAAAAATCTTAACTTTTTTCTGATTGAAGTCTCATTTTTTTGAACTCCTTAATAATATTAGAATTACTTGAGGCGGAAATCAGGGGAAATATTAAAAAATATATTTTTTGCTGGAACCATATTCTCACCTATTTTAACATTTGCCGTCAAACGTAGCATATTAAACCTGAAAGACAATAAGTTGAAGGACGTTTTAAATCAATTAAAAACCTTTCAGGTTGCACAAATATTCATTAAAATACATCGAAATTTAATTATTTGAATTTAACTTTATAAATTGAATTTACCGAAGAACTCTCTTAGATTGTTTATGGCCTTACTGACTTAGAAATTGGCACAGGGATATGTTATTTTAAAAATCAAAACCTCAAAAATTATAAACCGACATCAAATTAAATCAAAAATAATGATTACGTGATATTAAATTAAATAATAAATCATATTAAATTAAAATTTTCCTATAAACTAGCCTGCCACTTGCACCGATAGTTTTTTAAAGTATAAAAAATGTTTTTTTTCATATATATTATTGTATAATTATATTATTATATACATACATATTACAAATATCTGATACAATATATTAAAATATGTGGTTATAATAATAAATAATAATATTCTTTTCAAAGAATTAAATCATTGCGTTATTTAGAAAAAATACTTATTTTTTAGAATTGTTTGGATATATTCCAAAGGTTTACTGTAATTTTAAATATGTTTAGATTGATAGCATTTTTGATTTTGGTGCCTGAAATATGAATTTTTTTTTGGATGATACCAAGTATGGTATATAGAAACCATTTTGGACGGTTTTTATGGATATTTCGCCGCGTATTGTCTTATAATATATCGAAGATTATTAAATAAAAACTTCATCACATGAAAATTAAAGCCTTTCTCTAACTACTCGTATAATATTTAATTTTATAGTTGAAACGTTTGTAATTGTGTTGATTAGGCGCTCCGCTCAAGCATAAAACCACTGATAATAATAACAATCATGTAGTTTATTAAAGTAAAATATTATTATAAAGTCAGAGAATTTTCCCGTGAAAACGAAACGTTCAGAATTTCTGGTGCGCGGTCGCGTAACACATCGACTGTATTCCCCTTAAAAGATTTTAAGGTCGAAAATTCATTGAGCATTGTGATAAACGTCACATTCGTAAAACGCGATTGAAAAGTATGGAGAGAGGTAAATTTGAATGCTGGCCGCGACTGAATTTATGCGGCTTGTGCTGGTTGTTGTAAGAAATTTAATGCAATGAGTGTTTTGGGCGAGCGATTGGCAGTAGTTGACAACCATTCTGTGCCTGAGACTAAGAGGTAAACTGTTTTAAGTCACAATTTGCAAAAATGCGCCGAAAACCAAAAAATAAAACTAGTGTTTGCTATAGCTATCTTTTATTGGATACCAAATTTAAATATTATATCCACTGTTATTTTATGTTATTTTGTTTTATTTAGGAAACAAACAGTTACAATATGTGCTCATATCAATATATTACAAGTGACAATAATCGTATGAAGTTTCATGTGGAAGTTATTAAAACTTTTCGTAATTCCATTTTAAAAATTTGCTTACTCTAAATATGATATTTTAAGGCGGAGTTTGTTTGAGTGAGAAAAAATATATTTTGTCTATAAACCTATCTATAAATATATTTTGTCTAAAATATATATGAATTTGAAAAAAAAATAAAAACCTCAGAAAAAATATCTCATTTACACAAAAACATGCCATTGATCGTTTTTTTCCGGTGACCCTTCGTACATAAAAAAATGTGTACGCCTAAAAGGCAGGTGATGCAGCACTGAATAAATGTAAAACTCTATGACACTACACCACAATCAGAATAAAATAAATTAAATTTAATTGAAATTAATTATGTTTCCAATAGTTTAACAAACCAAAATTACGCGAACTAAATAAATTTATTTAAATTTAAGAAAAAGAAGGTTTGTTTAAAATAATTATATATATTAAAAATAAGTCAAGTTAAATAAAAATGTGAGCTTCTACTTTAGGTAATTTATATAATTTACTAAGCGCCGGAAAAAAGGTATAGGAGTGAACGGGGGGTGGATTAAAATAATAAATTATATGAAGAGTAGGGTAATTGGTTAGCTTATATGTGTGCCAAATGTATATTATAATATTTACCTACATATAATACAGTAATTAATACATGTATTATGCATAATAATAAGAATTATTAAACAAGATTATAATATAATGTAGAATTAAAATAAATATACTTCATAATATAAATAATTATATGGTATAAGTAACCAATATAATATATAATATTATATGCATGAGAGTATATATCTGAGATAATAGTTATATTAATAAGAATATAATAGATAATCAATATACATAGATAATCATTTTACTTAAAACTGTTCACTAGTTTGCAGTATTTTAATAATAGCTCATTTAAATGCACTAATGAAAGTTGCAAATACATATACGTCGGAAAAAATGTAATTGTTAAAGTGCAGGACCTATAATATAAGAAGGTAATGCGTTTTTTATACAGGAAACAGAGGCATCAGAGATCTACGATATTGCAGTGACAGCATGTTGGTGTTCTAAGGGATTCGGCATACGAGAAAGGATGCTTTGCGAGATTGATTAAACGTTTCACAAATTTCCTTCGACCGATTCTTGGATTATAATACAGTAAATGTAATACAGTCCCTTCACCCTTTATTAGACCCTCCGTACATTTTAGTAAAATTTTACATTTTATACAACTATCACCTACAATTGATAAATAATATCCATCTCAAAAACCACTAGTTGTCGATCGATGGGGTGTCGCAGCGCGGGTGGTCTCCAGTCGCGTTGGAAGGATTTCGATCCGAGGAGGGCCGCCCGGAACGAAAGCGAATCAAAGCAAAAGGGACTAATATGGATCGCAACGGAACCGCCGTACCCCATGTAAATTGTGAGGATACTTCGAGAAATCCGCACGCCATTCGCGACCTTACGGAATTCAGATTGGTCATCGACACTGGGCCACCCGCGCTTCCTCTTTTGAAAATTAAGAGGTCACCTATCTTTTTTTATCGATGTGTGGTTTTCGTGCATTTTACAGAGGTTTATTTCACAGCCGAAAGTAAAGGCTGTGTTTTTTCGACGGATTCGCCGTAAACGAGTGCACACAGAGCTAGAGTGCAAGGAAGAACCCATTTCAATATTAGCTCTACCGAGAAGGGATCGAGGTTAAAAGCTTTACCAAAAAGCAAAGACGCGTCTTTGTTTGTTGATTTTGCGCACAAAAAAAAAACGCCTGGAACTGCCGTACCTAAGAAGAACTGCCGTGCCTAGGTATATACCTAGGCAAAATAAATAATCCGTAGAGTACAGTCGTTTTTAGAAGACTATTTTAGCATTAAATTGGAAATATTTAGAAAAATATTTTTTTTATTGTTTTTATACTGCCTTTTCATTAAAAAAAACTACACAAAATTTATTTGAGCGGAAATCTTGTGTAACTAAAGACCTCACTAACAAATGAAGGGTTACGGAAAAAACGATCAAAGACAAATAAAACAATATTTGATAATTCCATTGTAAAAATTACTATCCTAAAATGGACCATTTAGGCAGGGTTTGTTCGAGATTGAACAAAATATATTTGGTTTGTAAACCCCATAAAAAAGTTTCTCATCCTTAAAAGTCAAATTGACTTTGATCGTTCTTTTCTGTAAATTCAATTGGTTATCAAATGCGGTTAGTCCGGTAGCGAACCGGAAGAGAATAGTGTAACTCATTGGACATTTAGTGTCGCCCATGACTTGGCTTGAGCCACTGCTTAAGTAAGGTTGGCTCGACTATAGAATGAAAACAGGTACATAAGCATTACTTAAGTACGAGTCATCATCCACTATATGCCGCATAGATCCGGCTGAATTTGAGCGATGGACTGGGCTATGTTGACTTTGGGGGCATCGGTAGATTGCGGCTTATTGGCATAAATCTGCGACTTCAAAAGACCCTGCAGGAAAAAGTCTAGCGGTGTCAAATCGCACGATCTTAGTAGCCAATTCCTATGGTAGCTAATGGTTTCGTGCAGCTTGGGCCATAAGATGCACTGTGCTCTCAGATCGGTCCAACTCACGATTCAACTCCTATTCAGAAACCTCATATTACCCCGGGTAAGTCATTCGCGTCTCAGGCCTCACGGCTGGTGGATCAATTTCTCCTGGGATTGCCTCCCGGCGCTACTGACGCACTGAAAGAGTCTGCAAACTATGAAAATATACTGTCTCGTAAGCACCGGGGGTGGATGTTGAAACCTGTCGCCAACCACTCTTGAAATGACCAAATGACTTGATCCTGAATTCACCGCTGAATATACGGCAGGTAGAGGCCGCACAAGCGACTTCGGATCAGTAACCAGTTGGGAGGTTGGAGGTATCCTGATGGTTAATTCCAGACTGAGATATCCTTGCAAAACTGGTAGCCAGGGAGCGAGGCGGTCCGCTGGGTTATCTTCCTAGTGCGTCACCGTAAAGCGTTGGACTCTGGCCGGTTCGTGGCTTTTCTGAACAATAGGTTTGTACTGTCCCAAAATCTTCTACGTTCACCTCATGGGAGACAGAATGATCGCATATCTGTAAAAGTTCTGAGGTGACGGGTTCGCCCGTTGTAGTTGACAAGTTGGCCAATCCACGTCACTTCCACGAGAAATAGCCATGCACTAAAGACGTGTAACTTGCAATGGTGATTTGACAGTGACTGAATAATAAACAATAGATTAGACAAACGCGGCCAAAACAACATGGCCGCCAGAGACTGTCAACATCGACCCGCCCTTATTCGAAACTGGGACGCATCGTGGTGCAAATGGCACCCCCAGTCACGATGCATTTAAAAGTGTGTATTGGAAGGGCAATCTTGCGTCTAGGTCGACTATTGAGTCGGTTTTGTGTTAGTTTAGTGCGTCGATAAACATTGCAAGAGGCCGATGTTAACATAACCCCGTTACACAAGGATTCTCGCCGACCGAACGACGGGCCACTCGCTGTTATTACCGCGCGCTGCGTTCGCTCTACAAGTAGACCAAGGCTTGATAACGATTATCACAATACTCTCCGAATGGACATTCCCTTTGTTGAACCGCTCATCGACTTTTTAGGCGGTTGCGCTTTGTGCCACTTTGTTTTGTGGGCGATCTGTAAAAGCACACACCGAACATAATATTTTATTTATTTAATTTTGACTACTATTGTTTTATTATTATATGACATTTTATTTTATATGACATGATAATTTATTTTCCGTATTTTATTTCAAATATTGCTTAATGTGATTATTAGTTGTAATTTGTAAAGGTTATGGTATTAAAAATGTTTTTTATTCGAATATATATACCTACATATTATAAATACCTTGCTCCGAGATGAAAGAATATTTTAGTAAAACACTTCGATATATCAGGACTGACAAAGGTGGTTTTTTAAAAATGGCTCATTCAGTGCTTAATTAGTACATGCAGAACGAAAACTGAATATATCCCCCATAACATTTCAAAAATAACACATTTACACATACACACATAATGTATATAACCTCACACAGAAGAGCGAATTCAGATTTATATTTTTATTACATAATATTTTACATTTGTTTTTTTTACAACCTTTATTATTTAATGGTTTTTTTTTTTTGTGATTATTTGACGTTTTATCTATTTTTATTTATTTAAAATCGAAGACTATCGCGGTTGTTTGACATTATAAATAGGATAGAAAACGAATTTACCGCGTGAAATTTGTACGCGGTAAATTCGTTTTCTATCCTATTTATAATTTTATTTATTTCTTTATTTTTATTTTCAATTATTATTTTTGATTATTTTGTTTGAACCCTATAGGAAACATTTTTTCGCACAATTTCATTTCATCTTTCTTACCATTGTCTACGCCTAAAAAACACATAGCAAACGTCCATGCGAATAGTGATTTTCATCATCGCAATACGAGGCACAAATGTGATCTAATAAACCACTGTCGTCTTAGCAAAGTGCAAAGTGCATTTTTTAAAATATTTTTTTTATGTGGATACTTATTTTTTTTTCTTATATATTGTGACACGATTGCTGTTTTCCCCGATAAATTCGCATTGCACTTTAAGTAAACAACAATACACACACGCATGAGATGCATGCAGCGCCATCTTGATGCAATTCACAAGCTTTGCAAGCTAGGACTGTCATATACGACATACGACTATCGTAGTATCTACAAGCGTACATTTGACACCGAATCCATTGTCGGCTAGTCGATTGCCACATTTAAATCTTGTATTCAGTTATGAAAATGGATTTTAGGAAAAAGAATAATTTTAATTAAGTCGGTAAAAATAAAGAAAGATCAAATTATAAACCAGGATGCTAGGAAAATTAATACAATAATTTATTTGGGTATTATACAATTTTTAATACACAAAATCATGATTAACATGGGTAATTAAATTCCGTACGTAAAAACGCGGACACTTAGCCACATTAAATCAGATCCGTTTAACTAGAAATTAAATCTAGTATTTTATAAAAATACTGTAACAATTATTCAAATTAATAAAATAAATGTAAATTAAGCACCGGAAGCCAAAACGAGTCGAGTAGGCAATCAGTATGGAAGCGGTATAATGAGACGGCCATCTTTCCGGCTCTTCTTTTTCGAATTCGCAATTCAGCTGGTGCGGTCGATATTAATCGAGAATCCCGTGGTGCACGTAATTAGATAAATTAACCCGGTGAGTTTTGAAGCGGTTGTTCAATATTTAGATACAAGATGAATCCTTATCCGTTCGGTTGGGAAGGGATGGATTGAAGAGTGAGCCGACTCCCTAGGATTGGGCAAACTGACTCCTCATTTTCCTTCTCTCCCACTTATTGCTCCTGTGTAATTACAGGGATTCTCCTATCGGATTAATCTTCTCCGTTGGACCATTCCTGCCGATCTACCTACCGAATCGCAAGACGGTCGACCGCGACCAACGTAAACATCATCGCACGTACGAGAGTGCCGCCCGTCGCATGTACATCAGCCGCCGTCTCCCGTGGGAAACACGGCGTAGAGCGGGAAGAGGAAGAACGGGGATCGGCCAGCCGAAAAGAAACGCGACTCCGTCGAAGATCGTCACATCCTACATTCCCGTGTCCCCACGTGCTACAATCCAATAAGTGTTCTAAAATCCAATACTTTGTAAGCCGACCCTGGATAAGGATCGCACGTCTTTTGCTCTTCTTTCAATGATTCTAGTTTCTACTTTCTTTATATTCTCGTAATGGGGACTAAGATCCCAATAAATCGAATTCTAATAAAAACAAGTGACTTTTACTAAGGGGATTCTAGTTTCTACAGGTTACTATAGACTCTATAGGTCACCAAAGGTATCCCCCAACTATCTATGTCACAATATTTCTTTGCAATATACGTTATTTACTTAATTACATTTTGTCAATTTTAAAACTTGGCCATTACATCCAACTATCATGATAGTTTACTTTCTTTATAATTCAAATTAAGATATTATACAAATAGTTAAATTGATATGACACATCTGAGAGAAGATGCAAAAGAAGTTGAAAAATATCAGCAATTTTAAGCATTTTAGAAAACAGATAAAACTATAACATCCAAATGATTATATATGTAATTTAATTCTAGCATTAATTAGATTAAATTATGCACCTTGTATTATCAGATTATGTATGGATTTCATATTTTATTCATGCTGCGATATAAATATTGCAAGCTTATTTCATTGAATGTTATTTCTTTTTTTTTCTTTAATGAATACTTTCCAGTTTTTACGATAATAATGATTAAGTACGTTTGTTTGTTTTAATTGATTTTATTTGATGATTACTTTTAATATTATTTCATTTTAAATAATTAAAATAGAGCTATATCATTTTATTGCTTTTACTTTTATGCATTCTTCTTTGTTCTTTCATTTACTCTGCAATTTTAATTCTGCTTTAATTCGCTTTTTATTCTGCTTTAATTCGCATTTTTATTACATTGTTTTAATTGATTATAATATTTTTGTTATATTTTTTAATGCTATTGTTGATCATTTAAATTGAATTGATTTAATGAAAATGTCTTATTTTAACCCTCCAACCGCGGGAGACGCTCACTGAGCGTTCAGCTCTTTCCATACGATTCTATACGATATTATCGCGTTGCATATAATTTCTGTATTTCCGATATTTCCCCGTTGAATCTCTTCCTGTTGCTATATTTTCCACATTCTCAAGTCGCAGGGCTAACGGGAATGGACAAGTTACGACCTGTATCGTAGAATATAGACCAAATCGATCGGAAAATCGCCCTCGGTTGGAGGGTTAATTTTGTTTTTATAATGTAGAATGATCGTCTCATTTCATTTTCCTTTTACTTCTTTGGCTACTGTTCATTTTATTTTGTTTCTTTTTATTGAATGTCCTATTTTCGTGTTTTTATTTTTTTTAAATTATTTATAATTAATGATAATTTTTAATTGTAATTTTATTTTACGTAACATAGGGTAGGGTAATCGCATTCTATTCGCATTTATTTTTTGTACTTTTAATAATACCGTTAACTTAAATTGTTATTTCGTTTGTATAAATTGAATAAAATCTTGTTATATTTAGGTTTATAATAACTTGTGTACTTTATAACAACGTATATAATTAACTTTATAATAAATTGATTATAATATCGTTTAACTTGGGTTTATAATAACGTTTTAATTATCGTTTGTTTTTTTCTCTCCCCATTGTCACAAGATTTATTTCGACGTTTTAAAACGTTTAAGCAATGTACTTTCTATACCCTGAGAGGGTTCCTGATAAATAAAATTGAATTTCAAAATTAACCTTCATTTTCCCATTTTTTAAAAAATGGGTAATGATGACCAAGTCAGTCTTAGAATACACCCATTTGTTTTATTAAGGGTTAATAACGCGATTTTTATTAGGAATACAACAAACAAAAAAACAATAAAACACAAGTCGGTAATTTATTTTATTATCACTACAGAAATAGATCGTCCCATTCTAATCCAAGTTGACGTAATCCCCGTTCTTTGCACTCCTAAACGATTTCGTTTCGAGAGAAGCATAATTGAAAGTAGAAGGTAGGCTTATCGCCGTAATTGCCTAAGAAAGCGAAAGCTCTTTAAGCAATCGCCAATAAAAATTCTAGCGTTGAAGAAATTAATCGCATATTTTACCTCTCCTACAACCAAACGGACACTTACTTCCTCCACTCGGTCAGCTCCCGTAACGATACACCCGACTGCATAATTCATAACTGTTAATAATTGTTCCATCGTAATATGATAATTACTATCTTAAATGCTAAGCCGTTTCTGCACGATTGCGAGATTTATTACGCGCGTCGTGAATGCATTTTCATTAATTAATTTCTGCGCAGGATTAAGAGAGTTACAGCGATTAGGCAGCGTCAGGAAATATAGTGATAGTTTTATAATCCCAAAAGTTACAGACAAAGGAATACATCACTTTACATTTGCTCGAAGGTTTAAACAACTTCATTACGTGTATATATTACTTTTTTATGTAAATGCAAGGCAACCCTCGGATCTAATACAAAAGTAAGACTCAAATCACAACAAAACATCCACAAAAATTAAAAAATATACTTTCAATAAGTTTTTGAAAATAGCAAAAAAAATATAATATAATCAGTCCATTAACAAAAAGTTTTACAACGAAAAAAACAACAACAGAAACAACACTAAAGTAATATTGTACAATTCAAAACAACATTTATTTAGTCTAGAATAAACAAATAGATTTGATAAATGATAAAATTATATTTTAAAATTTAACCAAAATGTTACTAGCGTTTGATATACGCATAACAGAAATATAAATATTATAAACAGCAAGGGATACATTGTTTATGTTAAACGTTAGCTCTGTAGGTCTCTGTAGGCTCGGCTTTCCTGTAACGCCAATAATTTTTTTTCCTGTTGTGTTGGAGCTTCTATAAGCCTGTCGTTAAAAAATGAAAGCCTGCTATAGAAAAAGGGATATCAGTAATAACTGGGCCTTGTCAAATATATTTTTTAAGTAAGTCACAAATTTACAAGGGCTACACTTAGGGTTGCCAGATGTCCGGTTTTCACGGTCTTTGTCCGATTTCCAAATAAAATTTAAAAAACGGTCGTACTGTTTTCCGTTATTTGGCTTAAGCAAAAAAAGCGCGGGGACAAAAATACGTATTTTAATGTTTAAGCCAAACAAGTGTCCCCGAACTTTGATTTTTCAAAAATAGACAATGATGTCATATGACATTTATGGGACCTTGACAACACCTCGAGACTATAATTAAAATAATTAAACACATTTTTTTATCTATACTTTCAATTCATCACTAAACAAGATATATTTTACTCGTGAATTTAAAGAGCAATTCACACCAGACGCTCTGAATTTACACAAGAGGGTTGTTACTTACTTGGAGAAATGGTATTCTTTTAATAGTAAACTGTACTAAATAATTGCCTTAATTTAGGAACAAACGCTCTATTGGACGAGAAATTTAGCTGTAAAAGAGTCTATCAGATGGAAAGATGACAGAATAATATCTTGCTTCAACTTAATCTGCGTCCGTCATTGATTGATTATATTTACTTAGCAGCAAACAACCATTGCCGAAAATTGTAATTTTATAGAATTCTTAACGTATTGATTTAATCCAAATTTTATACAATAACAAAGCATTATTTATTTATTTATTTATTTTATTTTATTATTTATTTATTTATTTCCGTAATTAAAGTTACAAATTACAAAGAAAATCCTTATTCTAACAAAAAAACAGTTTATAATAAGTGTATATATTATACCTAGCTTAGAAAGGAAATTCATCTTTTGACATAACGGTTTACCACCTCACTAGGTATGAACCTGTGTTGAGGTGGTACTAACATCGATGAATTCTTTTGAGACGAGAGGGCAAATCTTATCTAATACTTGAGTACAATTTAAAATTTAAAGTTAAATTTAAAAACATCAATCAAATTATAAACTAAATTAAAATTTATGACAATCTACTAAGTGATATGGAATAATAATATTTTTTTATATATTAGATATAAACACATATACATATGATATATACCATATATAGATATATATTATTATAATATATATTATATATATTATATAACGTATATATACTAATATTATATATAAATTCATACATATAAAATGATAGTAGGTATATAAAATAGAGTTATAATATATAAAATATAAATAAATATATATCACGATCACACCTGAGACCTTTACATATACATATACATTCAAATTCATGAGCACAACAGAAAATAAAAATATTCCACCATTCTTCAATAATGAAAAATAAATTCCAAAAATATAGTACGCTGCTGAGCACAGAGATATGGCCCAATGAACGTTGTTAACAGCTGCGCCGTATCTATACCGAACTCTTACATGTAGAGACTGTCAGATGTGAGCTATGTATACACGTATCTTTTTCTTCGTCGGCTACCCCCCCCCCCCCCCAACACCCCCAGTCAATCCAAGCACTGACCGTTTTTTTTTAAACCCATCTAGCAACCCTAGATCTCCACATTCCCAGAACAAAGATTTATAACAGTGTCTAATTGCTACCTTGCGATCCCTCGAGACATCCTTAACACCAGTAATTATTATTATTGCCGTCAATAAAGATTCCCTACTTCTTTTTTTTTAAATGACAATGGAGCGGAGTCGTTACCTTGCGGAACTCCGGATTGTCACGTGTTGTCCAAACAGACACTGAATGCGGCTATTCATCTCGAGAAATATTATTATCGTCTCCGGGAAGAGCCCCAATATAGTTGTAGAATAATAAATCTCGTCTTTTTCTGCAGTTTTTGCAAGTGAAACGAACAATGCCGAGGTTGCTACAAGATGGCTACAAGTAAACTAATTGTTCAAGGGTGGTGTAAACACATAAATCCTCTTTTTTAAGTTTACTAAATGCTTCTATTTATCGAAAATCCGATTTAGAGACATGTTTGACATTCAGGAAAGCTCCGAAATTAGGACAATCACTATGAGTACAGTCAATTTTAAATGATCAGTGCAATTTTAAACTAAACCTATACTTGTATTTTGCTTTAGATTTTCGAAATTAACGATAATTAGAAACGTCAAAGCGAGTTGCAAAGCTGCTCTGTTCAATTACCGGCGCGCAGCGGCGGATACATATGGGGGCGCCCCCCCCCCGCGGTCGGCCCAGCACCAAGCGCGACTCACGCCCGCCAGCGTATCCATCTACACGGGGAGCTAATAGGCCCAGTGCAGTTGGGCCATTATGACCCATGAGTTAGGGTCGGCCCAACTCAACGGTCAGCACCCATCCGGTAGGTAGCCTTCACGTAGAAGTGCGAGCCCGAGTGGACTCTGAGCCTAAGGGCTAGTTCCTCTGGGAAACGCTCTTCGGGCGCTCCTGGACGGTTCGCGCACCGTGCGGCGCCAGCCAGTCGTCTGTGCATTCCGACTGATAACCAGGGACGCCTGTAAATGGCTTTGTTCCCTATAGAGGGGGGTGGTTGTTAACCTTACGGCCGCCGCTGTTGAAACGACCAATTTGGCCACCCTATCCCGAGAGGTAGGCGGGAAATGGACGCCGTGTTCCGCGATAGATTCGGTGGACGTCGGTGATTCCGCGATAGAATCACCGCTACGTAAGGGAGAGGACCGCGCAAGCGACCTAGAACCCGTAGCCAGTCGGGAGGCCGGAGAAATCTGGCCGAAACTGGTAGAAAAGGCGCGAGGCCGCCCGCTGGATGCAAACCCAGTGTCTCGCAGTAAGGCGTTTGCTTCTTAAGGGCGAGTGGCGTAACTAGACACTGGACTGTTTCGTCCTAAAGTCTTCTACGCTCACCTCACGGGCGACAGAACGATCAATATCGTTAAAACTTCCTGCGGTTGTTCGTTCGCCCGTTGTAGTTGACACCTCCAAGTATCCATCTACACGAAATTTATTGATCAGTCGAGTAGTTGTACTTGCATAGGTAGCATGTGTTAGCCTGTGCAAGATGTCTTTTACCACCCCTTTTAGGTATTTCTGTATCTGCGGCTGCCGGCGCGATGGTCAATTATAATAAAGTTGTTATGTCTTGTATACTTTGGAAACGGACTAATATTGAACTTATAACGATATTTTTATTTTTGGGCTTAAAAATTTTCAACCTGTTGCCAACAAAAAATTAAAAAACTCCTACGTTGCATTTAAGAAGTGCATAAAAAGAAACCTAGCCATGCATGTTCTCTATAATTTGGATGAAATTGACAAGGCTGTGTAAGATTTTAATAGTTAACTATAGCATTCATTAAATCTATTTGTTTATTATTAAATAAACATTTTTTAATTAATTTGGTAAGTGATAATATGATATACTTAGTATTTTTGTTTTTTTTTTTTTTTAATTATTATTGTTTTTATGTTTTGTTATCTTAGTAGTATTCTGGTGCTGATTATTCTCAAAAAACCTATTGATTGTTTTCTATTATTGAACCATAAGAGTACCTTTATATAAAAAGTATATGTACATATAATGAATATATAAATATTTTTGTATTTATGCAAAGTGACATATTCCCCAGTCTGTACTTTTTGGAATTAATAAACTATGACTACGAGACTACGACTATGTCTAACATCTATTTCATGTCTTTTTTATTGTCTTTAGTTTATAGGTAAGCATTGATAAGGTCAGTTGAGGTCTCTTATTCACATTTAATGTTTCTTTATACTTATTATGCTTGTTTGTTTAATTTGTTTGTTACTACTCTTTATTCTGAAATTTCACAATGGGCGGGTTTATTGACATATGACAATCTCTTACAACCAACCATACTATGCGTGTTTATATGTATGTTTGCGTGTAACATGTCTGTAAGTGTGTGTTTTGTTATTGCAATAGATTGACAGAATTGAAACTGCAATTCCGTTAATTTTATCATAACAGAAAATGGTGGAATCGAACCCGGAATCATACAATGTAATATCAGGCGACCTAACCACTATGCCACCGGGGCAGTATAGCATAGTGGCATTATGCTATTCTATTTTTATTACAAGCTTTATAAATAACTTGCAATGTTCTTATTGTAAGTTGTCCGTTTGAAAATTTGCAAACCATTTTTCAACCACTTGATGGTATCCGATTGAGCTGAAATTTGGCATACTTATGTAAGTTCGATGACAAAACAATATTATGGTACCATCGAACTGATTTAATAATGGAGCCGGGATGTAGGGACTGGAACTCCGTGATGGCAAATGGTAGGACAGTCGAATTTGGGATAGTATGTTTTGTTGTTTTAAGTACTTTCCATTACAATGACGACGAGGGTCGATGGGCCCTGGAGATTGTCACTGGAACTCCCTGGTGGAAAGTGATAAGATAGTCGAGTTTGGGCTCATTTGTTTTGTTGTTATGAGTACTTTCCATTGCATATGATGACGAGGGTCTGAAGATGGAGCCGAGAGATGGACACTGGAACTCCGTGGTAGAAAATAAAGCTTATTTTTTTTAATTCTTTTTTACTTTTAATTTATTTTTACCATTGTTCAAATTTTGATTTTTTTATTTTTTTACGTGCGGGTGGTCAGGCGACTGCTCCCCGCTATCATCATCACGATTGCCCTTATCCCTTGGATGAATTTTAGATATCCAGGTCCTTCTGATGTGAAAGGATCGCATCCACAGTCATTTCCAGTCACCTGAAATCTAAAAAATCACGCTCGTCCCTATAAATTTGCACACCATCTCGCAAACTGGAACGAACGCACGGGTGCGATTGTATCGAACTAATCGAGAGGAGGGGTCCCCGGCGCGGTTAGAAACTGGAGAGAAATTGGAGGTAGAAAATTCCTCCGTCGCTTTCGCACCAGTCGGCGTCGGCATAGCCGCGTCCCCCTCTCTCTCGCTGTTCTGCGCTGTGCTCTCTTCGCCGTTGTGAAATGCCGAGCGGGGCGATGCGATGCAAATCGGCCGCTCTCCGTTTTTGCGTTTTGCTCGGCCCGCAGCACATTTTCACTCGAAAGATAATAATTGTTACGAAATGCCTCCGTTCTAATTGTGACGCGCCGCGCCGCGTTTTCGCTTCGTTTCGAAAGTCAACGCGCTGAGAGAGAGAGCTGGACGGGGAGAGCTGCCCTCACTTCCTTGTCGACCCTCTTTCAAGCTTCTACAGCGGTTATGCTGCCATCGACTGAGACCACTGACAGGCGCAATGCATTTGCCGCCAGAGAAATGCTTTCTGCCTACCTACATATTAAAATATCAATAATTAGAATCAAGCTAAGAGAGCCAAGGCGTTACCATTCCGGTGATATGGTTAATAAGGCCCAATTGCTGGATTTAAGGCAGTTGTATTGCGTTAAAGCAATAGTTCATTTTAAAAATACCACTGGAGACGAATATCACTTATTCCGGAAAACAGTGAGAGAGAACAGGTCGTTACAAGGAAAACTTTAAAGTACCGAAACGTCTAACGTTTTTGGACAACGTCCTTACAGCTTTCTTGCTTCAGGAATGGCTAACATTATGAGTGAAATCATATTGGAAAAAAGCAGAAAGCAGCAAAAATATCGCCTTACATTATTTTTGATTAACCTTGGTAGAATCGACGGAAAAATATTGATTACAATATTAAAATATATTTTTTTGTTATACAATATTTATTTTTGTTAGAGACATATTTATGTATATTCTATTCAAGTATTTATCATATATCCATTATTACTAAGAATGATGTATTATTACTAATTATTATTTATTATTGCCTATTACTATCACTATTATTATTTTTTATTACTTATTAATACTCGCTACCTAACGCAACCTAACCTAACCAACCCCTTCCCCCTTAGCTCGTCTAACCGTGGTTGTACTGTACTTCTAAGTTTAAATTCTAGAATACCAATACCCATATCTCAATAGAATCTAGCAAGAGCCCAATGCCGTGAAGTTTCGAGCGATTAATGCCACAATCTCCCCAGTTCTACGATCTCTCGCTTTCGGAGGCGGCTTATTACGTTCTCGCAATTCGTCAGATCAGGAAGCGTTGTTTGGCTTTCTCTTGTCAGCGTCGCGCGGCGCGCCAATATATCTATCTGTCTTGGATATCTCGGCGAAGGTACTGCTGGTCGGTACTCAGCCGAGCGGGCGGGCGATGGTGTTTTCGCGATCGTGGCCCTCGGCCGATCTCGTGTCAAGTCGTGTCACTTCGTTTCAACTCTCGCCGTTCACCGCTCGCCGACGTACAGTGTTTCATTTCATGCAAGACGAACGCTAACAAAATCGGTTGTCCCAACAAACCCCAATACTTTCCGCCAAGTAGGCAAGGTATGATTTCATATGAATATTAATTTCATTTTAAAAAAGTCCAATATTTCGAGATTGAAATATGAATAGTGAGCCCCTTTGTAGACCGATTGAAACCACAACATTTTCTACTCTCGTCATGACCAAATGATGCCTGCATGCCAAATTTCAGCTCAATCGTATTAAGCGTTTGGGCGCTATGATGGAGGAATACTCACACACAGGCAGACACACAGAAGCGTGTTCACAATACTTTCCTTTGTCGTTGGTCGGTGGGCTAGTTAAGTAATATCTATTACTCATTAAATCTTTTTGAGGGTTGACTGTCCCATGTCCTATGATCTAATATGGGGCTCAGTGTCAATGCTCGGAGGACAACATGGCTTGCGGTAAGCAAAAAGGTACGCACACAAAAACACACACTAAAGTTAGTAAATGACGTGATTGAAAATGTGAGCTTATACTCATGATCCCACCTCATCTTGCAGCTTACCTGCTGCGCGACTGTCATTTGAAATTATATATTTTTTATTTAGGAACAAAAAACTACCAAAAAACTGTACAGTTGTGCATTTAAGTAAGGTAGAAACGGACAGATATTTAAACATTGTTTGCGAAGCAAAGAAAGTATAGAATTTTTGGATTTTATAAACTCCACTAGACCGCTGTCTGTTCTGGAGTGATACCTGTATTATAAAGTATTACACCCAGTGGTACACCTATTTTCGTTAAGAGGACTGACAATAAAATTAAGAAAAGTTTATAAGATAGTGATAATGAAAGGATAGTTACCTACATAGGCATTTTTATAATATATGGTTATATTGTTATACTATTTTAATTTTTATATTTAATATGAAGTTAGTTTATTTTACAATTAATTCTACACTTAATTTTTAAGTGTAATATGCTGAAATCCAAAAGTGTAATATGTGGAAATCTGTTACTTTCGTAGGAAACGATTATCGGCGTAATGTTTTATTTTTTTCTACATTATGTTTATGCACACGTATGTCAATTGTATGCGCTGTATGTTTCCAGAAATAAAATAAAATAAAATAATTGTAATATAAAGATTTATTAAAAAAAATAGTAATAGTAGTAAAATTAATGAATACTGGAGAAGCGTGTAAATAGTTCCTCCACGGGTGTAGGATTACTACTATTGCGTTGTTTTGTTATATTTTTGCGAATTCGTTTTTTGTAAAGTCCAAATTGAGATGCTGAGAAATGCCGGTTGATAGTTAGAAACTCAAAGACTGCACTCACCTCCGAATGTCCTCGTTCCAATCCAGGTCAGCAGCATCCAACAGTCATGACGAGATCCTGCGAGATAATTCTTGACACCGGGTCTGACAGTTAATATAATTTCCCGATCACAAAGTTTCTATACACCAAAGTTTCTATTCAGCGTTCAGCTTCGCGACGAATTAACACAAAATGCGTTCTAAAGGCGGTGCGAGCGTTCATGCGTTTTCAAAGGCGGTGCGAGCGTTCGTAATAAAAGCGAAAAAAATGTGGCGAAAAAGTGTTCTCCCGACATAAAACGCGTAAGCAATCAGAACTACCCTCCTCCCTGGCGCGCGCGCAAAACTGCCACTTTTATTTTAATCGCACGCAGTGGACAGTTAACGCTCTCTCGCGGAGTTCATTGGAACTTATTCGAACACCATTGGCTCGCGCAGTCCTCGAGTACCAACCATCGACCAGCATAATAAGGCGGGAATTTTTAAATGTACTAAGATTAATTTTTAATTGAAAATAAATAGATTTCAATTTAATAGCGCTTCACCATGCACCCCACCTTGGAAGGTCGCAAGATCTTTCAAAACGAGATAACTTTATGAGTGGTTGAAGTACACGGCAAATTCTAAACAACAGACTACGATCAAGAGGCGTGAGACTCAATTACATATATATAATTACTAAAGATAAGTTAACTATTAAATATAAGTTACGTTATTGCGTGGGAATGGGATATAGTTTTGTAACAGCGCGTTTATAAGTCCCAGACTGCATTTTGACCATCGCTACGCGAACGGTGTCGTTCGAGCCCTTAAAGACCTCGATAATAATTCCTAACGGCCAATTTAAGGGAGAGGTATTCTCTTGCTCGACAATAACGACAGTTCCTATGTCTACCGGTTTGTCTGGAGTGGCCCATTTTTGCCTAACCTGCAAAGTATGCAGATACTCCAGGTGCCACCTTTTCCAAAACGATTGAACCATGCTATCTAGCAACTTCTTACGCTCATGTAAATTTACGCGTTGTTCGGACAGATCGGCAGCGGGTAAATAATGCAACGGCGTTGACATCAGGAAGTGGGCGGGCGTTAGCACCTCTGGGTGTGGATCTGAAGACAACACACTCAGGGGGCGAGAGTTCATGATGGATTCTATCTGCGTCAAGACGGTTTGCAGCTCTTCATAAGTAAGAAGCTGACTGCCTATAACTCTAAACAGATGCGTCTTCATGCTCTTTATATTGCTTTCCCACATGGCGCCAAAATTTGGAGCTCTAGGAGGGATCATCTTCCACTCTATGCGTCGCGACAATAGCTCGTTTGAGAGCGAAGCTTTAAATTTTGAGTTTAGCAAGAAGCTATAAAGCTCGTCTAATTGTGCCTTAGCACCTATGTATGTAGTTGCGTTATCCGAATAAAGACATGAGACAGGACCTCGGCGCGAAATAAAGCGTTTAAAGGCGGCCAAAAAAATATCTGACGTCAAATCAGAGACCAGTTCTATATGAACGGCCTTGGTAACCATGCACACGAATAGGCATATGTATGCTTTCTGTGCGTGTTGACCTCTGCGGCGTGAAAGCGTTATACGGATCGGTCCAGCATAGTCGACACCAGTGTGAGTGAAGGCCTTAGCTTCTGATACACGATACGCAGGAAGATCGGCCATTATAGGCGTTGGATGTGTCGGGTTGGTTTTAAAGCATGTGTTGCAACTTTTCAACTTTGCTCGGATGACAGTTCTGGCATCCAATATCCAGTACCGTTGGCGTATAATCGACATAAGAAGTCCAGGTCCTGTGTGACTATTAGCGACATGAAAATGTCGTATTATCAAGTCCACAACATGGCTGCGTTTCGGAAGAAGAACTGGATATTTAGCTTCAAAAGGAAGCTGTGACTTAGAGAGCCTTCCTCCAATGCGTATAATACCATCCTCATCTAGGAAGACGGTGAGACTTCGTAATCTTTTAGCGGGCAATTTCCCAGCTTTGATTAGTTTTAAATCGTCCGCAAAATGTACAGATTGGACAGCATGCAAGAGATCGTTCTCTGCTGCCGCCATTCCTGCCACGGAGCGGGGTTCGCGTTTAGCGTTAGGTTGAGCGAATTTTTTCACATACTCAATTATTCGGAGCAACTTGTCCCACGAGGAGACTCGTTGAGCTAACTCATACAACAGTGGCAGCTCTGTATGTGTAGTAACAGTCATGACGTTTGCTTTGTGCTCCGGCAAATCATTGCACTTGGCTGAAGAGAATGGTTTTATCGGCCATTCCTCAGGAGCGCAGTGTATCCACGGTGGACCGTTCCACCACAGGTCATGGGAAATAAGTTGCGATGGGAGCATCCCACGTGAAAGTCCGTCGCTCGGATTTAATGCTCCGGTCACGTGGTAAAAATGTTCAGCTGCCAAGTTCTCTTGGCATTGAGCGATACGATTGCTCACGAAAATCGACCATCGGTGAGGTGAAGAATGAATCCACGACAGCGCGATCGTGGAATCAGAAAATGCGTATATCTCAACAATGGGAATGCGCTCAGAGTAAGCGTCGCGTACCGCTTTAACTAACTTTGCCATAAGCAAAGCGGCGCATAATTCAAGGCGAGCGAGGGTCGTGATTTTGGTCGGTGAGACCTTTGATTTTGCGCAGAGAAGGCGAGTTTGTATTCCAGTAGGATAAGTGCAGTGGGCGTAGATAACACAACCTAGGCCATCCATACTTGCATCACAGAATGCCACAAGGCGTAGCTCACAACCTGCTTGAACTCCGACATGTCGCGGAATCCGCATGTTGTCAAGAAGGTGGAGCTCTTGTGCGAGGGCGGTAAATCGGGTGCGTATGTGCTCAGGCGCAAGTTCGTCCCAATCACTCTTACTGAGCCACAATTCTTTAATAAGCAACTTGGCATATAGGATCACAGGAGCGACCAATCCAAGCACATCAAACAGACGCGCAACTACAGAGAGAATATTTCTCTTCGTGCATTTCTCCGTTATCGTTATGGAAGTGAAGAAGAGCTTATCTTCACCAGGTTCCCAGGAGAGACCTAAAACCTTCTGGTTGGCGATGCTAGCGTCAAACTCAAGTGATTTGCGGTGTGAGTCAGGAAGACTATTAAGCAAAGCTGACGAGTTACTCGACCACTTCACCAGATCGAAGTCACCTGCTTTGAACATTTTTATCAAATCTTGGGCAAGTTCTCTGGCTATTACTTTGTCGGGGACTGAATGGACCAGATCGTCCATATAAAAACGAGTCCCAGCGACTTCTGCGGCTTCTGGATAATGCGGACTCATGTCTGAAGCTAGCTGTCGCACAGTGCGCATAGCTATATAAGGACTCGACTTTAGGCCGAAAGGTTGCCTATTAAAGGCGAACGTGCGTATTTCCTCGGATTCATTGAAACGGAATAAAATGCGAAGGTATTTACGCTGGTCAAGAGGTACACCAATACGTAGATAATGTTGTTTTATATCCGCGTTCATAGCGATTGGAAACAATCTGAAACCTAATAACAATAGGAACAAATCCGTTTGTAAGTTAGGGCCGATGTGTAATACATCATTTAGAGAGAGACCGGTGTGGGTCTTCGCACTGGCGTCTAGTACGATTCGCGGCATCGGTTTGTCTGGCCTCACCACAGCACTATGCGCGATGTAATAGCCATTCGCAGCAAGGTCCGACTTGTCAACAAGACTGAGATATCCGTTGTCAATATAGTCTTGTATCACCTTATTATAATTCTCGCGCAAACTTGGCAATTGGCGAAGCTTACGCTCGAGCGTTTTTTGGCGGCGATAAGCGGCGGCGTGCGAGTTTCCAAGTTCTGAAGGGTCCTTGTTAAATGGCAATGCAACGGTATAACGGCCTACTTCATCGCGTGTCACAGTCGACGTGAAAATATTTTCACACTCTGTCTCTTCCGGTGACAACAGGCGATTCGCTGGCACTTCCTCGAGTTCCCAAAATTTTTGAACTATGTCATTCAGCGCTACGGCGGTGAAAGAAGCAGCGGTGGGTATCACGTCGTTACGGGGATAGTCACCCATCAAAACGTATCCGAATGTTGTCAATAATGCGGGTGGAGCTCTCTGACTCCATTCGACCCTGTTTCCCAAGTAGATGTACGGGAAGAGTTGAGCACCTAATAATAAATCGATATTTCCTGGAATATTCCAATTTAAATCGGCGAGCGGAATATCGTGGAAAACTAAATCGCTTGTCCACTCAATGAATTGCGTCGGCAATTTATCTGTAATGCATTCGACTACTAATGCGTGAATAGAATACTTCTGTTCAGGATCAATGCGTGACTCAATGTCAAGATAAATAAATCCTATAATAGGACGCGAAGCGGAGCCTACGCCTTTAATAAAGGAATTATTCAAAGGCGTTATCGGCAGGTTCAATGTGCGACAACAATCAGTTGTTATTAAATTATTCTGACTGCCGTTATCAATTAGACATCTCACCATCGATCTATTCCCGGAACTTCCCTTACGCCGCGCAAATACCTGAGCGGTTGAAAGGAGAATAGTCGTCTTTGATTTTTCTTCAGCTGTATGCCATGCAGCGTTAATCAATTGGCACGAATTAGCGCTTGCAATATTCTGTGACTCGGCTGTCCTGCTCAAATACCCCTGATGATCAGGCGTATAAGTCTGAGATTGCGTAGCAGCTTCCGGGGTAAATGAAGATTCCGGAACAATCGAAGCGGAGGCCGCGCAAGCGCCCGATAAAGCGGACGCAGGCGCGGGAGTCGGCATATTATATTTTGCCCAAGCGGTATGCGAATGCGTATTGTTTTTTATATCATTATTAAAATGTAGAAGGGTGTGATGTCGTTTTTTGCACAACTCACAAACAGACGACGATTTACAGTTCGAAAGGCTGTGCACTGTACTAACACAGTTGACACATCCATGTTGCGACTTTACAAATTGATATCTACTATGTGCATCAAGCTTTTTAAATTGCATGCAACTATATAAATGGGTGTGATCAATACTTCCACACAAAACACATTGTTTCCCAGCGGTTACGGTTGCAGCACGCGCACTCGATGTTTGAGCGGGGGAAGACGCGGTATGATTACCTGGTGTACGGGACTCGTCCTTAACTCCACTCGCAATAAACGATTTGCACGTATGTTGGTCGCGTGCGTTACGATTACGAGTTGTGGAATTATCAGGCGCTTTATTAAAGTTATTATTTCTCACATTAGAACGTTCAAGTATTTTAGCTTGGTCCTGCACAAAGGATCAAAAATATGGAGAAGCGTGTAAATAGTTCCTCCACGGGTGTAGGATTACTACTATTGCGTTGTTTTGTTATATTTTTGCGAATTCGTTTTTTGTAAAGTCCAAATTGAGATGCTGAGAAATGCCGGTTGATAGTTAGAAACTCAAAGACTGCACTCACCTCCGAATGTCCTCGTTCCAATCCAGGTCAGCAGCATCCAACAGTCATGACGAGATCCTGCGAGATAATTCTTGACACCGGGTCTGACAGTTAATATAATTTCCCGATCACAAAGTTTCTATACACCAAAGTTTCTATTCAGCGTTCAGCTTCGCGACGAATTAACACAAAATGCGTTCTAAAGGCGGTGCGAGCGTTCATGCGTTTTCAAAGGCGGTGCGAGCGTTCGTAATAAAAGCGAAAAAAATGTGGCGAAAAAGTGTTCTCCCGACATAAAACGCGTAAGCAATCAGAACTACCCTCCTCCCTGGCGCGCGCGCAAAACTGCCACTTTTATTTTAATCGCACGCAGTGGACAGTTAACGCTCTCTCGCGGAGTTCATTGGAACTTATTCGAACACCATTGGCTCGCGCAGTCCTCGAGTACCAACCATCGACCAGCATAATAAGGCGGGAATTTTTAAATGTACTAAGATTAATTTTTAATTGAAAATAAATAGATTTCAATTTAATAGCGCTTCACCAAATACAATGTTGTTATTTTTAAACTTAAATACTAAATATCATTTAAATTGTATCATCGTTCTCTATTCTATCTTGAAATTAAAAAATTAAGTGTGAGGGGCAGAATTTAAGGCAAAACTACGCATATATGAATTTTAGCGTATAGCTTATATAAAAGTGCACAGTGTGCGACGTAGAGTTGCGCTGGCGGGACCCCGTTTTCACTCGCTCTACTCGCGATCACTTCCTAGTTTCGCCGCTCGCTCGCTCACTAGAGAAAAGCGGCACATGGGCCATATTTATTGGCTTTCGCGCTAACACCGTGCGTCCCTTTGTAGGTGTAAAAAATAAATGAAATGTTCGTGTACAAATAATAATATAACTCTCTAGGCAAAACCGCCTTTGTACGAATGAAGTGTTTTAATATTAATATTTGTAGCATTGAGATATTCAGCATCTTCTTTTGCAGCATTCAAGTTTCAACTAAGCTTTTTGACTTTTACAACCGAGCATCCTGGCATCCCATCAGGTGGGATTTTGGTTGACTTGTAACTCACCCGAATATTTCCTATTTCTCTTTCGTGTTCCCAAAATATTCCATGTCATGTTTAATCGGCGTATGTCGGTCTTCCTACCTTCTTTATATGTACATGTTTAGTATCTCCATGCGGCTGTAAGTACTTTTGTAAATGCGGTGACTTTCTGCGAAGGACATGACCGTAATAAATCTTCCCGTAGGTGTTAATCTTTTTTTTGATCATCTTACCGTCGAGAAATTTGTATGTTTTGCGAATTTGCTATGGGCGGCAGGTTTCTAGCTTATTCCAGCAAATGCCTCAGTATGTACCTTTCGTGATTCGTAAGTCTTGATCGGTTGACCTTTAGCAAGGCATATAGTATGGCTAGAGCTATTGCCATTGTATAATTAACATTAAAAACTACATATTATGCTCTATGTCAAAGCATCCTAAGTTACGGGATCATTGGGTGGGGAGGTTGCTCCAAAACAATCATTCATCAAGTAGAGGTAGCACAGAAGCTGATAATCAAAATTATCAACCGCAAAACCTACAGATACCCGTCGGAAAAACTTTTTGAAGAGTTTGGTGTACTTGAAGTGAGGCAACAGTATTTAAAATGTTGTATGATTTTCATTCAATTTCAAAATAACAGAGTGTCCACACAACAAAAACACAGAACAAGGCGATCTATAGTGAACATGATAGACGTCCGACGAATGAAAACAACCTTTGGCCAGAGACACCTGATGAGTGTAGGCCCCAGGGCATACAACAAATTGGGAGAGTCTATAAGGAACGTACACGATAAAGGCCAATTCAAAAAACGATGTCACAGGTGGCTCATGAATGAAGGTCGGCATGTCAGCCACCAAATTTTTGACCCTATTATGTAGATTAATCTAATTTATTATTATTGTATTTTATTTATTTATTTTTTTATCGCTGTTGGTGGGTCTTTATTATTATTTATATTAATTTTTAATTCGATTACATTCAAAATTGTATTATAACTAGTAATATGCACATTTTATGTATAATTGACTATTTCAATTTGATAATCCTCTGACCATTTCAATTTGATTTTTTGACTACCTATTTATTATAATTCCTTTTTCCATCTATAATTATTTAAATTTGATTATCTCACTATTCATTGCAATTCCTATTTATTATTTACCTTTTTTGTGTTATTGAAAGTAATTTTATTGTGTTTTATGATAGGTATTTTACAAATATAATTTGCAGACTGACAGACTGACAGACGCATTGACATATCAATGACCTAGTTTTTAGAGTAATGATTAATTTCTACATACATTGTTTATTGCCTTAAGTTAAGTCCTAATATTATTAGATACTATTTTTATATATTTTCTCTCTTTTAACATATGTAGTTTAAAGTATGCACAAGCCACTATTTTCTTGGTACGCTTGCCTTAGTACGGGCCTAGGCCTAGTTAGGCAGCGTTGATCTAAAGATGGACTGGGCTGCGGTACTCTCCTTTTTGCTACTATTTACAACGGAGCCTCTAATGATAATATGTAATGTGCTGTAGTTTTAAAAAATGCGCATTTCTTTAAAAAAATAAATAAAATAAATAAATAAATAGATCAGCTTGATGGTTCTCCAATCCATGTTCTTATTCCTTATGAAGGGCATGACTCCCTTGGTGCACCTTAGTTTGCAACGTTGTTTGATAGTATCTTTCATATGAAATTGTGAAGTTGTGTATGTGCCTAAGTATTTAATCTCCTCAACTGACTGCAGTGTCACTCCTTCGATTATAACTTCGGGTGTTACAATGTTGTTCTTATAGGGGTCACGAATGAGAATTTTCATTTTATTTGCGTTCATTCTTAGTCCTATTGATTTAAACAAAGGAGTCACCTTCGCCATTATCATGTCCGATACATCTTTTAGTTTCGTTATTATATTCAATGATATAGAGACTAAACATGGTTAAATACTAGCCAAATATGTGAATTAGTTTACAAGAGGGCTGAAGTGCGCGTTGTAACAAAGCGCACTTCAGCCCTCTTCCAAAGTCTCTTGGTCAACGAAGAGGTCCTTACATTTTTGCCAGTCGAGTCGGGATATCATCACAAATATGCCATTTTGCTGATATCGTGCATATTTTAAAAAATCTATAGAATTAGGCCATATTGGAATATATCATCGCTCTCTATGTGAGTCCTCGTACATGCCAACAAGCAGTTTTTTTTTCAGGGCATGGAAAAAACTGAATAACTTTGTTCACGCGATGATTTGATTGTGTAAATAGGAAAAAATAAAAATATACCTATATATTATAGTCTACTGTACTAACGATTAAAACTGTCAAAGAGTTAAGTTGTTTCCGAAGAATTACTACTAAGCACGTAAGAGGTACCACTGGATAAAATCATCAACTAATGCCTACGAGATGCCGCTGCAATGATAGGTAATTACTAGAACTAAGAAAAGACACTAAGCAATTTGAGTCATCGGGACGTGGACAGAACGATCAGGAGCGTAATTGAAGACCGTTTTCTCGGAGTGATACATCAGATTTATTTTCAAAAATGAGTTTCTTTTGGTTTCATGTACTTCTCTCGGAGCCAAAGACACCAGTGAAAAGAAATTTCTAGATAACGATATAAAAACCTTTTTTTAGCAGCAGGAAGATGTAAGTTTTCCAAGTGATACGTCATTCATACATAATCCTTGATTATGTGTCATGTGAGTTTTTTTTAATGATATTAGCGAAGATGTTAATACACAGACATTTTAGGAGAAAATAATAAAGAAACCCTATTAAGATACTTTACAAGTCGACTCTTATACAAGTCATTTGTCTTCTATAATCGAGGAACTAATTATTATAAAATTGCCAATGCTGAAATTAATTACCATGAAAGTTTTTGTCAAAGCCATACATGAACTGGAAAAGTATCATTTTGATAAAAGCTCGCACCTTTATAACTAAGATATTGAAGAAGATTGGTATTCCCAATTATCAGTATGCGTTAAGATTTAATGATATCTGACTTGAGAACTTACAATTATTTGTTAAATTTAAATGTAATTCTTAGAAAACGTTTTATGAATAAAAATGATCATCGTGTAAAAAAGTTTTTGCTGTTTTTTGATGATTTACAGAAAACGGTCCTCAATTTTAAACCAAAAAAAAATAAAAAACGAGAATTCGAATTTTCGGCAAGAACGATGACTCACATTATAGGTTTAGATTACAGGTATAGATCGACGACGTGTCAAATTAGGTTTATCTATCATACATACATTAATATTTATCAGGCTAGTCTTTGAAACCGACTTTTCTAAGCTAGATTTTGTGATTTCTGACGTCGGAAAAACAGAGTATAGCATTGCCTTAGAATATTGATTTAGATAGCAATGCGGACATCGTCGACGAAGTACGATTCTCTCATCGCCAATACTACAACTTCTCTTCTCTTACAAAATAGCACTATTATGCGATTCCACGGCGGAAAGAAAGCGTCCGCCCACACGCAACGTAACATTAAATTGCCCTCTACAAAAACACAGTCGATTCGAAATTACAATCAAACCTGTGAATTGCCGACTCTGCCGCGAGAAAGGAGGCAGAGAATCTCACAAGAGAAAGAAAGAGAAAGAGAGAGATCTGAATGCGTAACATTGATCATACTTTCTAGTCATCGTCGAAGACCGAAGAGCGCCAGATACGCACCTAGTAAGCTTTCATAGGTCTGCGAGGCCAGGACAGGTCAGGTTTTGACGTAGGGGAAATATATCATTTAAATTTAATTTGAAGCAATTCACAAATATTACAATTTAAAAAATAAAACAAAATATTATGTATCTAAATTATTTATTACGCAGCAAGAAATTAAAATCAAATATTAAACGATGTGTATTGTACGATTTCGCTTAAATAAGCAAAGCTTGTGCTTGGGCGGACATTATATAAACATAGATTTACGTTAACTAATGCGTGAATACGTCAAAAAAATCTAAACAGCTACGAGAAATTTTATTTAACACATAATTAAAAATGAATTTAAAAAATATTACAGAAATTTAAAATGAGTTTATTCAATTACTAAAAAAGGAGTTAAAAATAGTCATAATTATAAAATAATTAGAATGTCAAAAATTCATATAAGTTAAATTATAATAATCAGGAAGGTAAAATAATCAAAATCATGATAGTTATAACATATTATTAAAATAATTATAATCATAATCAAATAATAATAATAATAATATATAGGTACCTACATCATATTATTATAAATAAATTTAATCAGTTATAAACTTGTAAATTAATGATATATTTTAAAAGCAGTTAAAAATATCATAATCGTAAAGTCATCATACAGTCACAATCATAATCAGTTATAAAATAATTACTGTTCAAAACGACAAATAAATGCGTTAAATCAATTATAAGTTAGGAGCAGTTAAAATAATCATAATCGTCATAGTTTTAAAATTGTCATTAATAAAATAATCAGTTAAAAAATAAAATAAATCAAAACAAAACACCGTGTCAAAATTCGAGTCATGTCCAAAAATCAAGAATTCATTTCATAAGCAATAATAATAAATAAAGAGTAAAAAAATATATTAATATTGAATCTAAAAAAAAAGCTTTTATACACAGGGACAATCTATTGTTTTTAAATAGTATTAAAATAGTATATAAGACTGCTAATTCATTTTTTTCTTTTTCCTAGTAGTCTATCCGTTCGACATATGTACTTATGGGCTGGTAGCCATCGTGTCAATTTGAATTTAATTACCAGCCAATTTAGTATTATTTACAATTTGTCAATCTTGACGTAAATATGCTAATCAATTGTGACAATGAACACAACGTCGGTTTAAAGATTTTAAATGTAAGACATTGGTATACCACAAAAATAGTATTTTTGCATTTGTACCACAACAAAATAAAGTCAAATTTAAAATTGAGAATAAAGGCATTTTGTTAACCTTTGCTGTGAGTAGATGTTTTCTAATTACGTTGTCTAAGTTATTCTTTTGCAGACCAATTTTAAGGTAAGGACATTGGACGATTATATATCATTTCAAAAAGATCTAGATAGACTGTCTCTTTACTGCTCGGCAAACCGATTACACATCAATGCTTCTAAGTGCGCAATTGTTATTTTTACAAGGAATACTAAAACGCAAAATTTTAGCTACAATTTAAATGGACTTCTCATCCCAAGAAAATCTGTTATAAAGGACTTGGGTGTTATTCTAGACAGTAAATTAAATTTCATTTCCCACATTGACACAATAACTGCCAAAGCATACAGTATGCTGGGCTTTATTCTCAGACTAGCCAAGCAGTTTAATTATAATAGGTCCCTTATAATTTTATATTATGCTTATGTCCGCAGTCACCTCGAATACGCTTCGCAAATTTGGTCTCCTTGTTACAATATTCACATCAATAGGATCGAACGCATTCAAAACATGTTCTTAAAAAACTTAAATTATCGGTCTTATGTAACTTTTTCAGATTATAACGAAGCTGGTGACTATCATGGGCTAATACCATTAGAAATGAGAAGAGTTAGTTCAGATGTAATATTCCTATACAAGATATTAAATGGCATTATCGATTGTTCTGAATTGCTTCAGCTTATAAATTTCCATGTACCCCCACGGCCTTCCCGCCAATTCAACTTATTTCATCTACCTCAACTCAAGTAAGCACAAACTACGCCCAAAATAATTACATTTATCGAGTATCTCATTTCTGCAATACCAAGCTAAGCGAAATTGACCTGTTTAATACAACTGCGACTGCGCTCAAGACTCTTATTCCGGGTCTTCTGAAAGGCACTTCCTCCTATCCCATTCCTAGGCGACTGTATAAGGGACAACATCTCAAACCGGCCGGGACGCCGGGACCAATGTCTGAAACCGGGACAATCCCGCTTAAACCGGG
The DNA here is from genome assembly GCA_944548615.1 of Micropterix aruncella. Classification (NCBI taxonomy): domain Eukaryota; kingdom Metazoa; phylum Arthropoda; class Insecta; order Lepidoptera; family Micropterigidae; genus Micropterix; species Micropterix aruncella. Next base: position 2,321,388 of record OX155955.1, read on the forward strand.
ACGTATGGTAAGCCTCGTATTTTTACTATCTTTAAGTGGAAACTTTTAACTGGCATTGTAGTCTATAAATAAAATTCAGATATTTCTCCTGTAATAGCTGTAATAAAAAAAATAAAAAAGGTTTTATCTGCAAATAAAACAATACGTGACTGTATATTGTATTCTTACGTCAATATAAACAAGAAATGAAAAAAAAACTAAAATCAATCCCTGCGGAACAGTTTTTTTACTAGCGATTTAAAAATTCTGACCGATAAACTGCACTGATCTTCAGTTTTCTTCAAATTGAAGGATTTATTTTTTAAATAATAGTTTGGACCTCAACATGCGTAAATTTGGAAAATATACATTGCATATATCGAGGTATAAAGATTGTATATGCTTAGTTCTTTTTTGAGCCAGGATTTATGATTATCAATTTATTGCTGCTTTTGTAAGTCAAACCCTCATTACGTGTCCGAAACGTTGACAAGGAGTACTTCTCTGTTTTCCCACATTGGATTTATAACGTCGAAGCGAAACAGCGACAGGCCGTCAAAACAAAAGTGAAACGCGAAAGAGAGAGAGGGCGAACATAATGTAATAATAGAGCCGCCAGAAGCGCTACACTCACGGGCTGCGGTCGAGTTGTGTTTGCCAGATTATCATCATCATTATCACCACTAGTTGTGTGTGTACGTGTGCTTGTGTGTGTGCGTGCGTGAAACCCCGGGAGCGCGAGGGAGACCAAGAGAGGGAGAGCAAGCAAGAGAGAGTACGAGAACGCGAGAGAGCAAGAGAGAGAGAACATTATAAGGTTTTCATTTCTTTCTATTTTATAACTATTTTGTACAGCAATACTGTCTCCCAATTTACTTTCTTTTAATTAGTTTATTTCTTTAGTTTTTTTTGTAAGTCGTGTCTTATACTGTACAAATCAAAGTTAAAAGCCGTTTCGCACCGCCAAAAAATCTCTTCGCAGTTGAAGGGAGTTGTAGCCGACTATTTAAAACATGAATGCTGTCGGATATGATTAAGGATAATTAATACCCATTTTAGGTACTTACCAGATTATAAGGAATCTTTTCTGCATTATTTCTAGTGCTTTAATGTACCCACTACACCAGTTCATGCGGAGACCATATGGGCTTGTACCGGTATAGGAACATCGCCGAAACGTTGGACGCTACAAAATTCACGCCGTTTTTGCCCCATTTAAAATGTCGAACATCCGCGATAGTCCTCGATTTAATAATAAAAATTATTATATTATATATTTAATAGACAGGCACCTTAAGCTGGTGAGCCTGAGTCCGCGCTTGCATTACAGTTTTTGTGGAATAAATCCAGTTTATTTTTAAAATCACTGACAGTTCTGGCACTGATCACTACACTAGCCAGAGCATTCCATTAGTTTACCACTCTACTGCTGAGAAAATATTTCTTAGGATTTGAATCCAATGATTCACGCTGGAGTGTCAGATAATGCTCAGCACAGATATTTGTTGGTGTTCATGGTGTAGATAGTCTGCAACCTAGAAACGTCATACGATGCAGTCAGTATCTTATATGTTTATTAAATCACCCCGCGCCCTGCGTTGCGCTGGAGTGGTCAAACTGAGAGCGACCAATTTTCCCTCGTATGTTAGTGGGGGGTTACACGCTCAGTCTGGCGTCAGTCTGGTCCATCAGTCTGGAATGATGGTAAACTGATGGTCGGAGCACCCGGTACACCCGGTTACACGCTCAGTCTGGCATCAGTCTGCCATCAGTCACCTCAAAAACATCGTCCAGATAACACTTCAAAAGAGAGAATGGATTGCAGAAAAAAAGCTTATATTGCTACAATAATAGCTCTAACTGCAAAAAGACAAGTAAAACGGAAATGGTGGGTTAAATCGTGGCTACTGAGAAGAGATTTTTACACGCACTTGAACTTATTAAATGAAATAAGAGATTCTGGGGAAGAATATGACTACGAAAATTATTATCGGATGAAAGATGCATGTTTTGACAATCTATTGGAAATGGTTAAGCCATACTTGATAAAACAAGACCACCTGCATGAGGAAATCGATAGCTGACTGAAGCTGCCCAGACTGATGAAACGTTTACACTATCAGTCTGGCATCAGTATTTACCAGACTGACGAAAATTATTAAAATATTTAAAAATCCGTCAGTCTGGTGTCAGTCCATCAGTAAGTGGGTTAGACGCTCAGTCTGGCATCAGTATTTACCAGACTGATGACCAGACTGACGCCAGACTGAGCGTGTAACCCCCGAATATGATGCTTGAAGTTAAATGGCATTTTATTCGCTCTTTGCTGGACCTTCTCTAGAATCTCGATATCCTACCTAAAGTATGGGTTAAAGATCTGATTGACATGGTCCAAAATAGGTTTCACAAATTACATAGATTTTCAGCATCAGTTCCTCTGTGTAATATGGTGAAAAGCTCTCCGAATGAGAAACAATAGAGTTTGTCTTCATTACTATTGCAGTATCGTTTTCTACCCGTTTTCTTCCCATAAGTACTATTCAATTTTGAAAACATTAAGTTAAACTATGAAATGACTCCTGTAACCTCTGCAACGTTGCGCTGCGAAAACGCTCGACCGCGTCCCTCGATTTAGCATCTCTGCTTTTCACTCCCACCAAGAGATCGGAGACAGCATTCTGTGTCAAATGTCGAAAGCTGTCAGTTGCGTTGCGTTGCAGTCGGTGAGCGGTGACCGAGTATACTTATCACTTCGCTATAGCGACGAGGTTACGATTTCCCCGATACTCGTATCGTAGTGTTATTTTGACTTTACGAGACTTCACGCTATCGAAAGAAACGCGTTGCGAAAAAATGGTGGGCTGTATGCAGGTGTGAGTTTCGCATCGAAAAGAAAGTTAAATAGTTGTACTTACAAAATAGAACTTCAAGTTTAGGTTGAATTGATTGATGATTCTTACCTGAAACAAATAAAAAAATAAACTTAGAACAATTGTTGCTTCAGCCTCTCAAAAGATTATTATATTTTGACTAGCACAACTCATATTAATAATTTTAAAAATCGTTCGTTACAAATCGGTACATTATTACAATAATATAACTTAAAAATATTGTACAGAAAAGACAAAGACAGAAATAAGTCAAAATCAGCAATAAGTATGTAGCTACTATGCTACATGTCAATTGGTACATTCTCAGTTTACCGGGTATTGGATTTCAGGATGCCTTTCTTCAATAATAGTCACTTTCAGGTCGCTTGCGTTATTCACTTATATACTCTCGAGAACAATGAATCTGGGTCACCAACTTAAACCCTAATATCTTAAGACACTAAGAATGCTAGCTTATTTATTAAATACCACAATAATAACGAATATTGAATTCAATGAACGCTTCTTATATTTTTTTTGTGACAGGACAGAAACAAAAGCCAAAACAAATACAGTGAATTCGTAGTTCGATTTTCAAAAATTCATGTATTTTATTTCTAGCCTTTTCGATTGCATTACTTTGACAGCAATCAAGAACTTTTATATATATTTTTAATAGTATATAAAATAAATAGTCTATAAAATACTTCTTATTTGAATAATCTAGCATTCTTAGTTACCGAGATATAGGTTTGAGTTGGTGGACCGGATTCATTGCTCCCGAGTATATGTAGCTTTATAAGCTGTCTTAATAGCACCTACGGAGCTCTTACTCGTGATAATAAATAGCCTGTTTCAGGTCACGAGGGACAATATATATGAAACTCACTTTAAAGCTAGTCTTGTTGCACTCTTATTTAAAGCTAGCCAGTTAATGATACTGTAATACTGCTATTAAAAAAATATGAACTTTACAGGGGAGCATAAAAACTGTTTTTTTTAAAAATAGGTAGCCCATCAATACTGATTTCCCGTACAATCTATCTTCTATATATTAATTTGAAACGTGTATTTTCTGTAACGGTCATATTGAGAGAACGTCTAGGTGTAAAATTTGGTTGAGGTGTATAAAAAAAGCTCTCGGTCTGTAGATGTGTCGTCAAAAAAGAAAATTTGAAAAAGTCATTAAAATAGAAAATACAAAATTACAGCGCGATCTACTGGATCTCCGCGCGACCTTTTTGTGCGACCGCGCGGGGATCCAGTAGATGGTGCTATAATTTTTATTTTTTTAAATTTGAATAACTTTTTAAAAATTTCTTTGTGGATGACAAGTCTAGACACCTCAGCCAAATTTTTTCACCCCACCATCTACTGGATTACAGCGTGACCTTTTTGTACTGTAAACAGGTGGCCCTCTAACGGGCGATTGCTTAACTGCATTGACATTGCGTCAAAGTTGTGTAATTTTGGGCAATATTTAAAACTACCAGTGATTTTGAACTGTTGGACCCTTACCATCGATTTTAATGGTTCATAATCCAAAAAAGCTAAACCCCTCTGAAAAAGCCTTACTGGAAGGCGATAAAGAGCCAGCCAACGCCAAAATACAGATCAAGGCTCGATGAAGAATACTCGCAACGAGAAAGGCAAAACAATTTAATTTACGACCAAACAAAAAGGCGCAGAACATCCAGCCCTCAAGAAGCGTCAACTTCAAGACCGCCAACTGAGATGGAACTCATGCTTGCCAACTTGAAAATAACTGAATACGCTGAATTGGCGTGAAAGTTTTTGTTTACTTTCTGTCACCTGCGTCACTCTTCGGTTGTTCCTGTCCGTTTTCTCCAAAACCTTGGTGACATTCCTGATCGTTAATTAAACGGGCAAGGCACAGCAACGTAATAGAATAAATCCAAAGAAATATTATTTGTACATAGATTATGGGCCCGATCGCGTTTCTTTGTGAACTAAAACTAAAATTAGTCCAAGCGAACGAGACAGAGCAATACGTTAGAGCGGAATATGAAATGAACGATCGTCGATAAATACTACCTGTCGAACTTATACTCGTCCGAATAAATGCGAGCATATTTCGTGCGCTGTAAGATTCGACCTTGACGGGCAGTTTTAATGCGAAAAAGTGACAACCGGTCATCTCACACTCCGCTCTAGCGTATTGCCCTGTCTCGTTCACACGGACTAATTTCCGATTTTAGTTCACGAAGAAACGCAATCGAGCCCAATAAGTGTGTTTCCGTGTATTCTTAAAACATTACGGCAAATAAAGTGACGGTCGAATTCAATAGGTTTCAGCTAGTAATATGGTTTATTTAGAGACGTTATACAGAAGAATTAGGGTAACAATTTTATCAGATAATGAGTTATGGAATTTAATTTATTGGTTACATGTTGTTCACATGCATAGCGTGATAAGTAAAAAAGTACTACCGAAATAAAAATAAATAAAACATTATTATTCCTGCAGTTTTTATTTAGGTATAGAAAAAAATGTATTATAAATGTGTACATTGAGAAAAAAAATCACGGAAACTACGCTACTAATTAAAAACTCGACATGATGATACGCATGTAGTACGCCCATTTCAATATTTATCAAATAAAATGGGGGAATCTGTCAGATTATTACAATAATATTATGCTTCAAATTATTGTAAAACTAATTACCTATTTCATTTCTTGTAGGTGAAGGAAAGGGAAGTGTCGTATAAATGACGATGGCAAGGTTGATCGGTAGGCCTTCTGGTAAGAGTGGCTTTTAGATTTGGAATCACATTAATGGATTTTTGACACTTTTAAATAGGTTTTTATTGCATTGTATGTAGTTCTGTTTGGTTCCAGAATAAAAAAATCATAAATAAAAAATAGACTCAAAGAGTAGTAATAAGTACATAGTATTATTAATAGTAGTAATAGTAGTATATATATTTTTTTATTTACAAAATTGAATTTTCATTTGATATGGTGATTTCACATGTTGTTTAATACAAGATATTTAGTAAGATATATTGTATTATATTATGAAATATTATGTAAATATGACTTACTTAATTGTACAGATTTCGTAACTAAATCTACCAAATTGAGTACCGATATAAAATATATGCTTTCGAATTCGATGAAAAAACGTTGGTCGATTTGAAAAAATCAACGCTGTTAGAATAATTACGGCCTGGTGGCATAGTGGCTAGGCCGCCTGATCTCACATTGTAAGGTTCCGGGTTCGATTGCCGGCTGAATCGAATTATCGGAATTGTATTTTAATTATGTCGATCGAATGCAATAACAAGATACACACTTACACACATGTTACGTGCACATATGCATATAAAACTCTTCATAGTAGGGTTGGTTATTAGAGATCCATCGTATGATGACAAACCCACCCATTGTGAGAGTTCACAATAAAAAGCAATTTAAAATTTAACAATGTCATGTCGCATGTCATAATGTCTGTTCGTTAAATTGACCTTATTTCCACTTTATACCTCCTATAATCCTATCTGTTGTATTTAATTGAAAAAAATAGATTTCTCAACTTATTTTGTCGGTCGTATTCTTCATTTGCATCTATCGACATTTATTATATCGTCAAGAATATAGTGATAGGGCGATATCGAGACAACAAAGCGCAGACGATAATGGCTCGTCTGACTTTCGGCCGGCCATCAAGTACTATATTTACTGGCAGAGCAACAGGTCGTCCATAAACCTGCCCATCCGACTCACAGGGCGGATGAAACGGCCTAACTGTTGCAAGGAAACATGCCCAATGTCGTAAGCCATTTACCATATTATTTCTTAAGACGACGACACTTTCCGGTGACGTATCATGCGAAGTTGGACCGCGTGAGGTGATAAAAACGGCGAATCTGTCAGGGAGATGTCACATTATAATACGACAGCTCCGTGAATTGCGTCTGCTTGAGGGCAGCACTAAAAATATGATATGATACTATCATATCATATTTAATATAAAATATGATATTATATATCATATCATAGTGCGGTGCGCAATTCCGCAATCTTATGACAAAAATACTTACCACGTTATTATTTGCTTAGAATCAATCCGATGGCCATCGGATAGTTTCTCAGGGTAGGTGACATCAGAACAACAAATACCCCCGCTTCTTAGGAAACGTAAGTCTCCAGACTTCCCCGGTTATTCGCCAGTGTGCGCAAACAATCGGCTGACGCAGCCAGATACGCAAAACGCCCAGTTACGCCATCCGGGGTAGCCTCCCGGAAGAATTGCGAGCCCGGGTAGGATTCTGTACCTGCGGGCCGGTTTCCACTGGGAATCGTACTTCAAGCGCTCCTGGGCGGTTTGCGCACATTGCAGCGTTATCTAATTGAATATTCTTACTGTTGCATCACAATATATATACGAAAATCTAAAGAAAATAAAAAGCGACACTCATAATTTTAATACTAGACATAAGCATAACCTTGTTGTACGTGCTACTCGTCTCCACAAAATAAGCAATTCTTTTTTGGGACAATGTATACGCTTCTATAACAAACTTCCTCATACTATTAGAGAACTATCTGTAAGTAAGTTTAAAGCTACCATCAAAGCAAAATTGTATAAAAAAGCATACTATAAAATATCTGATTATGTAAATGACAAAACGGCTTGGGAGTAAGGCTTGAACGCATCATAAGAACATAAATTAAAAATAATATTTAATTGTGTCTATATGAATAAAGAACATTTTGATTTTGATTTGATTTTGACTGTGCATTCCGACAGATAACCAGGGGAATCCAGAAACGGCTTTGTTTCCTACAGAGCGGGGATGGCTGTTAACATAATGACAGCCGCTCTTGAATCGACCAGTCGGCTACCCGAGGCGGGCAAAGGATGCCGCGGTCCGCGATGACACAGTGCACCTCAGACACAGTTGGTATACTGTGGCGATGATTCGAACCAAATCGCCGCTTCATCATTAGGGAGAGGACCGCGCAAACGACCTCGAACCCGTAATCAGTCGCAACCGAAACTGGTAGCCATGGGGAGGTGGCCCGCTGGGTTATCTTCCTAGTACCTCGCTGTAAGGCATTGGGCTCTAGCGGGCATGATGGCGGAGTTAGATAGTAGATTGTCTACGTCTAAGTAAGAACGATCACAAATCGTTATATTACATTACATTTTTGTCGTGTCCAATTGACGGCTAAAGACCGCTCTTGGACGTGTCAAAATAACTGGGTTAGGTAGTACGTTTCGTTACTACTCTTTACTGAACATACATAGGTAGTCAAGAATTAACTACTAGATTGTCAAACTATAAATATAAATAATCAAAATAGAAGCCTAATATTTGAAGTAGTTAGTAATTCGAAAAGATACGTAGTAAAATTATTCATCGTAATATTCAAATTGTCAGTAAAATGTTAAATAATCAAATTAAATCTACGTTATGCATTTTAAACTAAAAGTACAGATATAAGACCATATAAAATAATCACACAATAAGCCTCTACTTTTTTAACCCCTCAAATGTGAGGCGTCCTTTAAGGGATGCCTTGGCAAAATGTATACAAAATGTATATAAATTTATATAAATATAAATATAAATGTAAATGTGCGCCGCTTTATAGTAATCCGCTCTATAGTAATGCTATAGCTCTATAGTAAACCCCGCTCTATGTAAATGTAAATGTAAATGTAAATATAAATTTATATACATTTTGCCGTAGGCAACCCGAGCTAATCGCCATTCATTTGAGGGGTTAAGTAATTTAAATGGGCACAATATTTGAAAAATCATGGCATTCGGCGATTATAGAAAGGGTGGCCTATCAGCATCTCCTTGATGTTTTTTTTTAATTTTATGTCCTCCATCTGTTTGAATTTTGTAAGGAGTAGATTATAGAATTTAATGCTAAGGTACAAGTAGCTTTTCTGTACTTTTGCCAGTCGTATTCGGGGTACGCATAAAAGGGAGATAACGCGGGTAAGATGCGAGTGAATGTCTGAATTAATTGGTATTTCTGTTAGGTGCTTTCTAGCATACTTTAAACACTGGTATATGAACGCCGAATACATAGTCATTACCGGCCTGGGGGTAAAGGGTTCGCTCGTTGTAGTTGATATCTCGCCAATGTCAACGACTGCAGGTTGCAGCCGCAGGCAGAGTGCACAGCGGCCCTTTCATGTTGAGTCCCTCTTCGAGGAGGCTACCAGATGTGAGCTGAAACTTGAGTTAAACCGACCTAAGGAAACACAGGCAGGCTATCAGGCTCAAGCTGCACGGAACCATTAGCAACCTCTCAGACATGGCAGTGGGGCGGTGTCAACTACAACGGGCGAACCCGTCACCCCGAGCCGTTTTAACGATATATGATCGTTCGTTCAGCTGTGGCATGAGCGTAGAGACAGACGAAGACGTGGCAGTCTGACTGATCCCTGGGAGCAGTTTCGTTTGGCGGGAATCTGGAGTTGAAATCTCCCGAAAAAGGAACAAGTAACTAAAACCTACCATGGCTAGTTTAGCGTTAATATATTATTGGGTCTAACATTCAAGCTAAATTACCACAATAATAGGGAAAACATAATCTCTTGAAAATTGACTTTTTATGAACATTCAAAGTTGTGATTTACGAAAATCGTGTGTATAATCACAATGTAAACAGAATATATCTTTAAATCTCGTTCAAAACGTGTTGCTACAAAACGGGATCCTTGGGGCAACAAAACGGGATCCAAAAAAGAATCCTTGGTTCCGACCTTCACAGCACACGAAGCCTTCCATAAGATCACCAGACGAATCATAAATTGCTACAACGATGTCTTTGTTTTTCAATTCGACTTTATTGCTGGCCTTGCCACATTATTGATCGTTTAGTCAGGCAAAAAAAAAAGAGAATTTAAATAGTGTATAAACACGATATGTTGGCGTACAAATCTGTCCTATCAGCAACATAGAATCAGTAGCGGTGGACTTTAAAGATAATTTAATCAAGAATAGTCAAGATCATTCCGCGGGGCTGATTATGTACGATAGTTCTCGGACGCATACGATAAACTTGTCATTATGTATTAAAACGCCTGAGGGTGTACGACTACCATGTTCCACGAAATGGCAAAGCGATTGCTAAGATCACAAACCTCCTTTGTCAAAGAAGTCAAAAATGGAATGGCTTTACATCAGAATTAAAAAACCATTTTCTGCAATATAAAATTTTATTTTGGAGAACTCTTGATGCCACATTTAATATTTTTGAATAATTATAACTATGAAGCTTAAGTTCATTGAAAAAATATCGACATAGGACAACGTGACAAAATAACTGAATTTCTGTTGTTAATAATTTTATGACAAAGGTGGTAAAACGATACACTATTTTTTATAAAGATTTTCATTATTATTAAGAAACTGAAAGAGTGGAATATAAATGATACCCTCTGGAACAGGTCTATTACTATCAGCATCTTTCAAAACGAAAACATTTCAATCAATTGCAGTTGGTTTGACGGTTTTGTTCGACATCTCTGACATAGGAGATATTTTAATGGAAGATATATGAATTATTTGATAAAGTATTAAGAATCATCCTTGGCTACTTGCCGGGTAAGTCTTAGAGTGACACAACCGATTTTTTTAACATGACTTTTTTTGTACAGCAGTGGGTACGATCATAGTAACCTTTGTATGCTGAACTACAACCTAATTTCGCAAAATATGCGCGAAAGAGACAGAAAAAGTACGTCACAACTGACGAGGCGATCGAATCAGTCACATTTATATCCGTATTCTACGGAACGAGAGCGCCCAGCGACAAGGTCCCGTATCGCAAGAGCACTCAAGCTATCGCCGTCCCGCTCTAATATAGCGAAAAGACCTGAGTAAAATATAGCAACATCACTCTAGCCGGCGCGTGCTTAGCATAATGTTAACCTTCAGACGGCCACTAGGTACATTATTTATTAACCACAATATTATTTTATATTTGACATTGAAGATGGGAATATATTATGTCGTCGTTATACTTATTTAATTTAATTTAGTTTGTAATTCCCGATAATATATGTACACTTTGGAGTTGTCATTTGCAACGGGCGAACACGATACGATAGATCAAGATAGATCAAGCTGTTTGGAGACGTTCAAGTATTACGTAACGCAGGGGAGGTCTTGTAAAACGTTACGATGCATTACAGGGGCGGGGTTTTTTTTAAAATAAAAAACTAGGGAATTAGAATCCCCCAACTTAATAACCCTTTCATAAATATATAAATACGTTATTTTATTTTAAGAGTTTATTAGTAAAAAAACTAAAATAGAAGAACGCATGAGAAGAACAATGGTGGATGAAGCCAAAAATGTATGTAAGGACAGGGCCAAGTCAGGAAAACGGCATAATGTAATGTAAGATTAGTATTAACCCCTCAAATGAATGGCGATTAGCTCGGGTTGCCTACGGCAAAATGTATATAAATTTATATTTACATTTACATTTACATTTACATAGAGCGGGGTTTACTATAGAGCTATAGCATTACTATAGAGCGGATTACTATAAAGCGGCGCACATTTACATTTATATTTATATTTATATAAATTTATATACATTTTGTATACATTTTGCCAAGGCATCCCTTAAGGGACGCCTCACATTTGAGGGGTTAAACGTTTATAAGGACTAATTATAGCCAATTTTAACATATTTGAAACTTAAGCAAATGTTTATTACATTTTGTGTGATTGTTTATTATTAAACAATACTACCGGATTTGGCCGGAATTCTCCGTCGCCCGGTCTGATCACGGGTTCGAGGACGCTTGTGCGGCCTCTACCTGACATGTTTCTTTTTTGTATTGAGTTAGCAGATTGTCTGTTCTGGAATACTAAGATTTTTTAATGAAAGCTTCAAATAATTACTAAAATTTAAATGAAACAAATACAAAAACATGTAATATGCATTTTACACATATCTAATCCTACAGTAAAATAAATGTAAAAATTGAGTGACATATAAAAGGTTATTGCCCTTGTTATACAATATATTTATTACCAAAAACTTATTTAATCATTGTGTACTTAAAAAGAGATTATGTCAAACGCTCGTCGTACAAAATGGCCGATACGAAGGCGATAGCAGTATTTTGCCGTATAATTATAAGGGTGGAGTAAGCAAGTAAAGGTGTTGCGCTACCGCGTTTTAGAAAAAAAAAAAAAAAAAACCTTTCCCGCGAAAGCAATAACTTAATTATGTTAAAAAATGGTGTTTGCAGTTTACCCGACAATATTTTGCAAAACGAAGTGTACGATAGTTGTGTTTAAACTAGAAAACAAAAATTTAACAAAATACCTATTATTATACATTAAATTATAACATATCCTATATTAAATTATAGCATAAACGATTGCAATCAAATTTTTTTCCATGATTGCAATCAAATAAAATCAGTAATTATTCAATAATAGAAATTACGAAAAAATGCTCCCGTTTACACACATTAACACCACTTAAAAATATTAAAAAAATATTGGATTTAGAATTTTTGGTCTATAGAACTATTTTTCTATGGAGCCAAGATTAATAAATAACCAATAAGTAAAATTAATATCTGTAGGTATATTTTCCCATCCAGAAAAGATAACGTTATCATAGTGATGGAATTCGAAATTGCGATTAGTTTCAATGTGCTGGCACTGCGATAACTCTATATTTACACGCTTTTTGACCCTGAATTCCGTACGATGATGGCGGAAGTGCCTACGAGTTGCTAGATTATAAGTGGCCATCAACAACTCGTGACGTAGTTATAATAATATGTGTATTGTGTATCCACCAGCGTCTGTATTTTTTTCAAGAATTTTCAAAAAATCATCTGATGTTTTGTATGCGAGCGCCATCTGTTGCGATTACGCCGAACTACGCGGAGCAGCGTAAAAGCGACACCTGTGCGCCCAACGATGAACTTCTACGCGCGAGTTTATAAAACCTTATTTTGACGAGAGTCTTCAATCTTTTAAACAGCCTTTGAGATTTTTTGACGAAAAATATATTCATGGAAAAAACAAAGTTTTGAAATTTCGTTACAAATTGAAGTTGGCAGAAATACGCGAAGTTATTATGGCAATGTAACGTGGAATCGTCTCTTTTTTGAGGAAAATCTGCGAGTCGCAATATTGTTTTTTTTTCAAAACCAGTTTTTGTTTTTTTTTTTAATTTGAGAGTCGAGTCACATGTCAGCAGGGTAAAGGGACGGAGGGAGGGAAGGGATGGGGGTAAATGATAAACAAAATATATACATACATGTATACATAGCTAACATCTGACAGCCTATGTCTACCTTTAACGCCTGGCCATATACTCGAACAATATTGTTACCAAAAACACAGTCATTGTGACCTCAGCTCTCTGGTATTTGCATATGATGCACCAAGAGCAAACATGCTTAACTTTTGAGAAAAACTCCTCTTTTAACACTTCTACTAGTATACTGAGGATGTATATACCAGGACGTAAACCTACCAGTGATTTTGATGTATACCTTTCTTTTTCTATTCTGTAATGTTGTTTCAGCTATATTCTTGTAGTAATATACTAATTGGTAACACTCCATTGAATGGTTTTATTATTACAGTAATATTTAAAAAAATATTAATATTACATATTAGTCTTGAAATTATGTTGCTTTTAGTTTTGGTAATTCCATACATTTCCTGTGTTAGGTCCTCGGAAGATTGTTTCTCTCCTCACATACTTTTTATTTATTTATTTTCAATTTATTGTAGTAATGCAAATATGTTATGTGAGAAAACTACGTACAAAAATATTTTTAACATTGAGTATATACCATAAAATGAATAAATCACAGTGTCATCTAAATAGGTTGAGACCTGTTCTGAGGCAAACATTTAATTTTGTATGTGCATGCTCAATACTGTATTTATAAAATAACTTCATCTTACAAATCGGCACACCCGCGTTGGTTCTCCCCGGCCTTAATAAATATCCTAAAGGAGAAGTCAAAATTCCACAGAAGGTGGAAACGATACGGTAACCCCTAGGATTACGACTCATTTGCGCTCTTGCGACGCCGGGGTAAGGCTCTTCAAAAGCAATGTTACGCAAGCTTTATTTCGCACGCACAGTGCAATATCGAGAAGGACCCAAAAAAATTCTGGTCATACATCAAGTCTGTGCGTAACGGAAATAGTATACCTCAGTGTGTGAACTATGACGGCCAAGTCGCTACTGATGGGCCAGAAATTTGTGAATTTTTCTGCCGGTACTTTCAAACCGTATACTCGGAAAGAAGCTCAGCACAGAGCGATATTAGCAAAAATAGCACATCATCTGAACCAACCTTCCAACCATTCGGTTCATCAACAGTAACGATAAGCGACTGCATGAGCTCCAACAGCATGGGTCCTATTGCCATCACTGAGGAGTTTGTACTCAAATGCATTCGAGACCTGGATGTGAATAAAGGCGCTGGAAGTGATTTAGTCCCCCCCGTCTTCGTAAAAAATTGTGCCCTTCAGCTAACACGCCCTCTTTCTATGATTTTCCGCCTGTAGTTAGCTCAAGGAATCTTCCCTAGAAAGTGGAAAGAGGCACTCATAGTCCCGATTCATAAAGCAGGCTGTAAAAACACAGTTAGCAATTATAGGCCCATATCAATTCTTTCTGTCTTAAGTAAACTGTTCGAAAAGGTGGTATACTCACAGCTATATCCATATATTGCAACTTTTCTACCTGCTGAGCAACACGGATTTCTCAAGCAGCGTTCGGTAGTATCAAACTTGGCGGAATATACTAACTTTATCCTAATGACCATGGACGGGCGAAAACAAGTGGACGCTATCTACACAGACTTCGCTAAGGCATTCGATCGGGTGGATCACCCGATTCTTCTTTATAAATTAAGGAGGCTGGGAGTGCACGGAGACCTTTTTAGGTGGATTTCCTTTTATATCACAAACCGGCACCAAGATGTAGCAGTTGGTGGTTTCAGGTCTAACTTCGCGACAGTCCCTTCTGGAGTTCCGCAGGGCTCTCATTTAGGTCCTTTACTGTTTAACGCTTATATATTTGACATTGGCTTATGCTTCACCAGAGGACGTTATATATTATACGCGGATGATCTCAAAGTTTATGCTCAAGTGGATAGCATGGCTGATTGCGTCCATATTCAGACAGATAATGACCGACTCTTCGAATATTGCGTGAAAAATAAGCTCACTTTAAATGCTACCAAATGTAATAGCATTATATTCAGTCGCAAAAAGGAAAGCATCAATTTCAAATACCGAGTAAATGGTGAATATATCCCTGAAGTTCAGTGCATTCGAGATCTTGGGGTACAACTGGATCAAAAGCTGACGTTCGATCAACACATCAACTGTATTGTTAGCAAGGCGTTGAGGACTCTGGGTTTTGTTAATAGAATATGTAAACCATTCTCGAACATTAACATCTTTAAAACGCTTTACTTTTCCTATGTTCGTAGCACCTTAGAGTTCGCATCGCAGATTTGGAATCCGCAATATGGCGTGTATAAAAATAGGGTGGAGGGCGTCCAAAAACGTTTTACTAGATACCTGGACTATCGTGAGCACTTGGGACTTGGAACCTACGAGAGCAGGCTGAACTATTTCAGTATGTGTTCACTGGAAGACCGCCGCACAGCGGCTGATATGATATTATTGCATAAAATAATTCATAACAAAATTGATAGCCGTCATTTGGTAAAGAAACTGTCGTTGTTGGTTCCGCCACGAAGGGTTCGCTCTCCTCCTACGTTCGAAATACCTCGTGTGAGCACTAGTTACGCCCAAAACTCTGTTATGCACCGCTTGATGACCACATATAATAGACGATTCGAAGATATCGACATTTTTTACCTGAATCAACCTAAATTCAGCGAAGCTGTCCTTAGCTCACTAGGCGTCTAGGAAGTGATTACACAGTGAATATAATTTGAATATCTATATCCTATCCTACATATATCCCATCCCTCTCCTTTCCTATCCTTACAATAGTTCAATTGCAATTTAATTTAATTTAATTTAGTGCAATGCAATTTTTGATTTACCGTAGAAGAAAATAATGTAGGAAACAATTAATCGGCCAGCGATACTCTGTATTAGAATAATTAGTAATAATTAATGAAGCGCTGTATGTTTCCCGAAAATAAAATAAATAAATAAATAAATAAATAAATATAAAAATGGCTTATATCCATTCGTCGATGAATTTACTATTCTTATATTATATAACTTAACATAATCATTTAATTATTTATGAACACATTAATAAAAATCTAAAAATATATGTTAAAAATAACTAAATACTTTAATAATATGTTTTTCATTCTGTCTATTTTATAGTTTTAAATAATGTGTAACGAACGCAAAACCTGTACTATAAACTTAATGTATAGGTTAGCTGCTAGATATTGCCGCAAGGCAATAAGCTTGCCTTTTATTGAAATCAAGAGTTTTATTATTATTATTCAATACTTAAAAATAGGAGTAAAAAAAAATTATTCTTCTTGATAATCTCTCTTCCACTTGGTTCCACAACGATGTATTTTCATACCCTAAGCATCTTATACGAGATTTATAATCAGCTTATTACACGTCTCTCGTTTATTATTGCCGGAGCATTAACTACATATCGTCGCCTTACAATTATAACTCGATAACTCGAAAATTTACATTTTTGAGATAAGCATGCCAGAAGATGTGAAAATATCAACTCTATGTTACCTTGAAACCAGATAACTGAAATTCCCCCGCCCTTAGGTTAATGGTGGTTGATAAGTTGAAAAGCAGCTCCAGCTATAATACTAAAAATCGATTTGTAGACTTATCTAGCTGAAAATTTGCAGCACTGTCTGGTATCGTAGCGCAAAAACTCGACATCTCCACTTATCTAGGTTAAGGTTAGTATTTAGGTTCACTTATTAGTTTCCACAAATCCAAAAATGGTGGACGAATTGAAAGTTTAAAAAAACATTAAAACGCGTTTATCTCAGAAGTACTAAATTCGAGTTATCAAGTTTTATTATGAGGCGACGATATTATTGGCAACTTATTATTGCCATGCATTGGATTTATTGTAATAGTCGTAAATCCCTATAAACATCCTGTAAACTGTAGATAACAATGCGATTATTGTCACGATCTAAGTCGTTGAACAGACGGCTCAAAACCTCCGACGCCGGCACGTGTCGCCTCAACTCAAGGTTTCACCTTGAACCTAACCTTACCGGCGTTTTCTCTAGCTCGGGAAAGCGTGGCATTAAGGCCACTCGGAATCCAAGCTGAGGCAACGAAGCGGGAAAATGATTAGGGTTCAGAAACATTTTACAAGAATATCTTGATCTTTATGCAGATGATGTAAAAACTAGAGGTTCCTTATTGACAATGCCAGCATTATACACGTATCCAATTGCGATGATTAACCGCTTGAAAGCCAACACCACCGATCGGCGGTTTTACTGTTGTGACAATTCGCGGGCGGTCGATTACGCATTTATGTAATTATGCAATATATGCGGTAAAAGTCGCCTTCATGAAATAAGCCATCGTTAGGTATATATTATTATTATGCGTACGCTACCACCCAATACAAATAAATTCTCAAGGGTTGAAAATATGCCATTGTGAGTTTCATTCCCATGGCTGGCTCTAAGGGTTAAGGAGGGGGTAACACTTTAAACATCATATAATCAAAATAAAACATATATTACAAATGTTTTAACTACAAATGCAATTTAATTTAAATTAAATTTTTTAACTCATAATAATCTACACTAAAATGGACAATATGTATAATTAAAGTATTTTATACAAAAATCCAGTAGCACAAAAAAGTGATAACATGATATGCCAAAAATTGTTGCCAGTGAATCTAACGCAGAGAAATATCGATACAAACCCAGTAACAAGTAAATATATTTAAAAGAATAAAAAACACGACTGCCGTTACAGAATGGAAACACGATATATTTATGTTAATTTATTGACATTTGGACATCGGACACATAGACAACTACTTACTTAATATTTGAACAGTTAATGACACTCGGGATGACAACGATACCTAACAATACCACACACTTCGAAATCGGTTCAAGCGTTTAGAAGTTATGGTGGAAAAAAGAAACGGAGAACATACATAGATGAACCCTGAACACATTACACTCCTTTCTTGTTGTGCAGTCGTGTAAAAGTCGATGCGTTGATGAATCTTTAAGAGGGGTTGACAACCTTTCAAATAATGCATTAGAGTTTTTAGTTTCATTGTTAGTTTCTATTATTTATTACGAAATTTCACAATCGGTGGGTTTATTAACAACGCGTATTGGCCTATGCAGTCGTATCTGTGGGCGAAGTGGGCGCGATGCGACGCGTCAAAAAAAGTTTAGTAGCCGCCTTCATAACACTAGGGGTATTCAAAAAGTAGTGCGAATTACCAAATTATTTTTAAAATATATTCATTTTGGCTCTTACTGCAGCTGCAATCATCGTATTTTTAAGTTTCTGATCAATAAACCAGATACATAGATACAAATCTATGAATAACCACATGTGATTGGAAAGTGTTAAGACTACGATTGTAATTTCAACATGGCAGTAATTTGTCATTTCTGCAATAATGTGCAATTTTATTTATTTTATTTTATTTTTGTTAGAAACATACAGCATTAAAAATAACATATACGCATAATATATAATAGTAGTAAAGCCAATGATGTTTTAAATTATTTGCTATATAAGGATTACAAAATATGCTAAACAATACAACACAAAGAAAACCAAAAAGAACCTATGTGCGAGTGTATGCACTATGCACTCTATCGCATCGCTTCATTTTTCGATTTATCCGCGCTGCGCATGTGTTACTTTGCATACGTTCATTCACTGCTAACGTACGGCGCGGAGTTATGGAGGCGAGCAGCCGACAGGCAGAGGGCTTTAGTTATGCAGAAGCGTGCAGTCCGCACAATAGCGCGTGTGGCGCTTGATTCGCCAGCTAGGCCTCTGTTTAGAGATCTCTGCATCATGACGCTGCCGTCCATTTATATAATGGAAGTAGCGCTGTTCGCAGAAATCTAGCCGATTTTGAAGTGAATGGTGTGCATCATCACTATCCAACAAGAACCCGTAGTATGCTACTTTCGGTAAGTCATGCATTATCCAAGTCGGAGAGGCTAGCCTATATCGCCGGCCCAGCGGTTTACAACAAACTCAGCGAGCACATTGGGCAGGCGCAATCTCTTGACGTGTTTAAGAGACGCCTTAAGAGATACCTTACAGATAAGGCGTTTTACTCACTGGAAGAATATTACTCGAGTGAAGTCTAAAATGCTTTGGTGGCTAAAGTATTTAATGATCTCTTTTGCATTTTGTCTTGTATTTTCTTCTTTTTACATTATTCTTGTGTTTTTTTTTTTCATTTTGTTTTGTTTATTTTATCTTTTCTTTACGATTAAAAAATATATGTTTGTTTGCTAATATGTATGAATGTTCGCTAATCTGACGGACTTGTATACCAGTATACCAATAAAATGAATATGAATATGAATATGGGTGTTGGTGGGTGATGGAGAGCGTGTGTGTGTGTTGGGTTTCAGGATGCCAAAAATCAGAACTAAGCGACCTTTTGCAAGAAAAGCCTCTTTCTTCGGCTAGTTTTACTGGCTACTTTTTATCGCCCCCCGCTTATTATTATAATGCAAGTGGTGCAATAGAAGAGGAGGCGCAGCGCAGAGATAATTTGAGACTTCGGAGTGCGTTCGTTCAACTCGCCAGAGAGCAGCACGTGGCCGTCCTTTGCCAAGTGCAACGGGACGTCGCAGTCGCATTTCGACGCAGAACACGACGCACGGTGGAGTATTTGATCTCAAAACTTAGCCGAAAACATTTTTTTGGTTTTTTTTTCGTAATACGGCGTTTTTCAGGATCAACTAGTTTAATCCTATATAAAAAAAATGGATGTTGGTATATCTGTCAGAGCTAAATAGACCCCGAAACCGTTTGACCTGTCACCATGAAAGTTGGCACACATACCTATATGTATTTTTTTATGGAGAAGGTTTTTATTATATTCACTTTGTTTTAACTTACCACTAGATGGCGCTGCTGCAAATCAACTTCTATACCGCTCAACGGATCGCCATGAAAATTGGTATAAGACATTTGGGTGTGCATAATATTTTCGCGCTATATACTTTGTTGTAACGCCCCTAGGTGGCGCTGCAGCACATCAACGTATATACCCTTCAACCGATCGCTATGAAAATTGGTATTCATCGGTATTTGGGCACGGATATAACACGGGCAACACCGGGTAATAACAATAGTTTGATATACACTTATATATAATTGTAGCCTACATATTTTAACAATATTATTTAATTTGAAATCAACTCTCTAAACAACATATACTTGCTCTCCTATATCGTGTACTTCTTAATCGAAACCATCCTATCTCCATGAGCTTTTCCAACCATTAAGTTCCCACGATCTCGTTCGTCGGACAGCCTCTGACAATTTACCCCAAAATCCTTGTCATTATACTGATTTCCACTCCTACTCTTTTTGTGTCCATAGTGCAAGACTCTGGCACGATCTCCCAGCAAATAAACGAAACTCGCCTTCATTAGAATCATTCAAGACACCTCAAAAAATACTACTTTTCAAAGTAGCCAGTTCTTCCCTTTCTCTCTTCTTCCTCTCCCAATTTCTTCTCCTAGAACATTTTTTGTTTTAAAATTAGTAGTTTGTATTTTATGCAGACAAACTTATTTTTTTAATAATCTTTATTTCCACATAGAGCTTATGCACCACCGCATTGTAATTAGGATAGTTGCAAGATATTGCCATGTGTCAATAACCTTGCCTTGTAGTATTTTAATTTTTAAGTAGTGAAAATAAATGGTATATTATTATTATTAATAATATTATATACAGAGGTTTTGTTTTAAATATACCTATTTTTACACGACTGTCCAACAACAAACGCGTGTAATTTGTTCAGCATCTATGTATGTTTTCCGTTTCTTTATTCCAACATAACTTCTAAACTCTTCAACCGATATAGAAGTGTGTGGTATTGTTAGAATCGTTATGTCATACCAAGTGTCATAGATTACATTAACTATCCAAATATCAAGTAGGTAAGTCGTTGTCTAAATGTTTAAATGTCCAAATGTCAATAAATTAACATACATACCATATGTCGTGTTTAGTGTCAAATGAATAGTGTCTGATTGAGTACATTTCGGAAATACATATGTATCTATATGGATAAATACATAAAACACAAATATTTAATGAAAAAAACATAATTAAAGAATACATGAATGCAATAGCTCACTTTCTGTGACGGCAGTCGTGTTTTTAACACGCTTTTATTAGGTCGACATGTAACTAACTATGTAATGGAATCTAAGGTAAACTAATTTAACCATCTTTCAAGGATCGTAGCGTCATGAAAATTGCAAGCTGTATGTAGTTCTGATGACAATACAATAATATGGTACTGTCGAACTGATCTGATGATGGAGAAGGATCTGATGATGAAGATATGAACTGGAACTGCATGATGGAACATCGTATCATAGCTGTGTTTGGACTTGTTAGAAAAGTCTTGGTCTTCGACCACGATTAGGTTTCAAGGTCTGATGATGAAGCCGGAAGATAGGCACTGGCATTCCATGATGGAATATCGTATCATAGCCGTGTAAAGCGTGTTTTTAGTGTGTTTTTTTAATATGTTTATTTGTATAAGATATTGTTTTGGTTTCTTTGAAAATTCAAAGAAATTTGCCAAAATAAATATTTAAGATTTTTAAACCTCAAAATTGAATTTAGAGAAAAAAATATTACCACTTTTTAGAGTCAAACTGTGCGACGTGAGCGCGTCGACGACGCCCGCGTCTCGACGCCTGCAAGTGCTTTTCTTATCGCGGAAAATTCCCCACGTCTCAAGCAAGCGGACGCTGAAAGAGACGGGGATGGCCTGAAATGACGATGAACTCGTACAGTCTTCGCGATATTTCTTGATCCCACTGACATTTATTTTATATTTTTTATTTATTTTATTATCAGAAATATACAGCATTAAACAGTGTTCTCATTTCTTTATCATCTAAAATAATGCCAATTTAAATTTCGCAGTTATTCGAATGTTGTCACTCAAAACAATAGAAAGAAACGTTAAATAATATATAGTAGAAACGAATGTTAAATTTAGAGGTGAAAAACAAAATAAAAATAAATATAAAAGTAGGCAATTATGATAATTAATTTATTTTTTTAAACCGAGTCGATCGGTGTCAGGAGTATGTGCAAGTTTGCCTGGTGAGGTAGCAAGATACAGTTTGTAAAGATAAAAAGTGTGCGTAGTGCAAATTGGTTATAATAAACTAGAATATAGGTCCGTTCATAACTGGTTGTTTACTATTCATAAGATGCGGATTTTCATTATCGCCGGTTTATTGACCGATCCAAAACTAATTTCGAAGTGCGAAAAATGTGCGCTCGGCGACAAGACAGCAAATAAAACAAAATCGATTGTCACCCTAAAACTTTCCCGGCAAGCAGGAACTCCCCCCCCCCCCGCGCCAAACCCCTCAACCCCCATACCTAATTCCCCCAACCTCCCCCCCCCCACCCAACCTCACGCCACCCCTTCACCCAACGCAACTATATAGCACCTAAAATATTCAACCGCCTTGATGACAAAATAAAGGAAATAGAAAATACCATTTTATTCAAAAAAAATATTAAAAAATGGCTTGACGACATAGGTCGTTCAAGGACAGAGAAAGAACTGCTGCAAGTCATATCTTAAAAAAATATATATATTTCTGCATAACTTTACTATTATACTATATAATATGATATAAGATATTAAACAAAATGTACTATATTGTAATATAATGTAAAAGAATAATACTATAATATATTTAGATCGTTATATTTATATATTTGTGTATGTATGTATATGTATGTGTGTATGTGTATATGTATCTATATGAGTACCTACGTCAGTTAGGCTTCTCCACCTAAGTCAGAAAGTAAGTCGTATGCCCAGATACAGGCTATATTTGGCCTAGTTGGGTATACGCTGAGCATGGTCATGTGAATGTGGGCCGTTGTTTCTTCGCACCATTACTTGTTATGACCATTTTTATGCATTTTATAATTATGTTTGATACAAATAAATAAAAATAAATAAATAAAATAAATAAATAACTTCCAACCCCCCCAAACTCTTCCTCCTCCACTAAACAAAACCCCCTTCCCCACAAACCACCAACCCCCCACAAAACCCTTAACTCTTCCCCCAAACCTCCCCCTAAACATCACCCCCCAAAACTACTTTTACATCATTTTCGTCCGGAACATCCTGAGTACATGGTCTATTATTTTGTCGCTTTTATGAGAGATATTGCAACCAAAATTTAACAATGTGGTTTCAGCCGTACGACGCATCTGTGTACCGAATTTCAAGTTTAATATTTCGAGATTTAAGTATTAAACTCGCGCGCCGAAACTGGTCGACCTATTTTAACCACAATCTTTTCAACTCTAGACACGGCCAAATGATGCCTGCATGCCAAATTTCAGCTTAATCGGAAATGAAGAATTGAAAATTACACAAACAAGCAAGCAAAAGAGAACGCGAATGCGGCAAATTGTTTGCCAATACATTTTCAAAATAATATTTAATGTAACCGTGGCTATCCTACTCCTCAAGTGCGGCAAATTTAGCGGTGGCGAATCTGGATGATGCCAATTTCGATGCGTCACATCTGGATGCAGCGAATATGGACGCTGTGAAATTAGACGTGGTAAAACTGGAAGCGGCAAATCTGGAAACGCCAATCATCTGTCAAAATCGCCTTGCGACCAAACTGGATGTGGTAAATTTGGATAGCTCTATCTACCCCATATTTTGATACCAACGAAGCGATCCTCGGCAAGTTTGAGCGCTTCCAGAATATATTTAATAAGTGTGAGATTTGTATTTACAGAATTATGATCATCTTTCAGCCTAGAGAATAGCATACATCATATCCATGTCGCACAGTGCGCTTAACAATCCCGCCCACATCCCGCCTCATCGTCACATCTAAACAATAGGTTAACCTTACTAAGAAGTCATGATCTCCAACTACGATCGTATGAACGTTTTACCAAGTATGAATAAAATCGTTAGCTTCTTAAGTTGCTAAAGTTTGTTTTATTCTTACTCTTTTTCTTTATAAAGTAGTTTGATTATGGATCCAGCGCCTTCTAAATAACAGAGGCGTGCAATCGATCTATATTTTCAAGCATCTCCTGAAAATGCATTTCTTTTCTCATCAAACGTAAATCCTTCCCCCTCTCATCCTTTTTCATTTGCTGTTCAAAGGCTACGGTCATAAAATAACAAGTCGATCTTATTTAGTGTTATTTTTAAACGACTGCCCAACAAAAAAGGAGTGTAATATGTTTATGGTTCACGTATGTATCTTAACCGTTTCTTCATTCCACCATAACTTCTAAACGCTTGAACCGATTTAGAAGTGTGTGGTATTGTTCGAATCGTTATGTCATCCCGAGTGTCATAGGGTACCTGTAACAGTCCAAATATCAAGTGAGTAGGATGTCTAAATGTCTAAATATCTAAATGTCAATAGATTAACATAAATAGCATTATGCAGTAACACATCAAGAACACCGTATTTTTACACGACTGTCCAACAAAAAAGAAGGGTAGTGTATTCAGAATTCATCTATATATGTTTTCCGTTTCTTTACCGGATACCTTTAATGTCCAAATATCAAAAAAAAAGTAGTTTTTCTAAATGTCAGATGTCATTAAATTAACAAAAATATATCGTGTTAAGTGTCAAATAAAAGATCTGATTGAGTTCATTCCGAAAATACATAAACCACTAATATTTCGTAAAAAAAACGTAATAAAGATAATTATAAATACAATAGTTCACTTTATGTAACGGTAGTCGTGTTTTTAATTCTTCTTATAAGTCGTGTTAATAATTCTAAGTATTTTCTTGTGATTCTTTCTATTAAACATTTATTTAAAATCAGCTCTTTTCTAAACTAATTTTTCAACATGTTTCACATTGCAAAAGCAAAGTTATTTAAATTTGGGAATAGGTATCTACTTTATACATGTTTGTATTATTGTAATGTCTAAAAGAATGTTAAACAACTAAATGACTCGACTATGTGTAGGAACCATTGTAAATTAATTTTATGGATAATAAATAATAAATAAATCAATAATTAAATAAATAAATAAATTTAAAAAAAATAAGACGTCATTCACGCACGCACCAACCGCGCCCGACGTTGCTATTTTTTTGGTTATTATAGGAAACATAGGGTTATTATAGAAATCTATTATAAGCTGTAATTTGATCGGAGAAATTAGCATATTGTTGGCTGTTTCGCGGCGATGAGGTAGTTACCATAAAAAGCAGTAAGCTTCGGCACGCGGCGAGCATCCCGTGACATCTATCGCCACAGTAATCTAATGTGACAGTACGCCAGAAACAGTAGTCGTGCAGCGTGATGCGAGGTAAGTGAGAGCGTACCCGTTTACCATACAAAGAAGGACTGGACAAAATGATATACAAAGAAGGACTGGACAAAATATTTTTTTTCCTAATTATCCAAGTGTAGGAATGCCTATCTACTGGAGTAGTTGATTGTATTGTATTGTATTGTATTTATCTGTTTGTTTATTTATTACTAATGATGATTACAGAAAAACCAATGCATTAAAACATGTAAAATTAATAGTAATAGTACCTAATAACTATTGCCCAGTGGAGCCAGCTGTAGGGGTCCCCTTCGCTACAGGTAAGAAAATCATCAGGGACTGCTTGGAGCAGGAACATCGGGCTTCCTGGAAACAGAGTCAGGGATGTCGCCAGGCAAAAGCCATGATGGAGCAACCACTACAGAAGAAAACCAAGGCCCTACTTGACATGAGCAAGAAGAACCTTAGAACCACTATCGGTCTCCTCACCGGACACACGACCCTTAGAGCTCATCTATTCAACCTTGGCTTGACTGAGAGCAAGGATTGCCGAATATGTGGCGAGGAACCTGAAGACAGCATACACATTGTTGGCCGCTGTCCAGGGCTCGCCGCCAAAAGACACAGTTTACTGGGACGAGCCTTTCTCGAACCCAGCCATCTGCCCAACTTGAAGGTCAGTGACCTACTTGGACTGGTAAGAAGTACCGGGCTACTAGCTGACCATTGACCTAACCACACAGTGGGTAGTTACAAAAGACCTTACAGATCTAGGCGACATCAAGGGCTGGAAACAAGCCCCCCACTCCATCTACTACTACTACTACTACCTAATAACTATACTCCACGAGCTATTCGAACCAATAACTTCCCACGGTCTCGTACTTCGGCCAACTTCTGACAATTTACTCAAAATTCCTTGTCATAACACTGATTTCTACTCCTACTCTTTCTATGTTCATGGTGCAAAACTCTGAAACGATCTCCCAGCAAATATACGAAACTCGCCTTCCTTAAAATCTTTCAAGACTCTCCTAAAAAAGTACTACTTTACTAAGAAGTGACCAGGTTTCCCTTTCTCTCTTCTTACTCTTCTCGGGCATTCTTAGTTTTAAATATAGTAGTTTGTAGCTTATGCAGACAAACTTATTTGTTTATTAAATAAATCTGTATTTCTAGAACACGCGCATATACCCCTGCACTGTTATTAGGTTAGTTGTAAGATATTGCTATGTGGCAATAAGCTCGCCTTTTTGTATCTTATTTTTAAAGTACAAATAATCACATAAAAATGTCATAGAATCGGATAAGAAAAAATAATAATTTGACTGTAATTTAAAATGATGAGTAAATCTTGCTAATCGTTTATGCTTGACCAAATCGACGCTTCAAAAAGTATGCTGTTTACAGTTCGGAAAAAATATGTCCATGACAGTATATTATAAGACAAGTTTCAATAAAGAAAACAAGTAAATATATTAAAAAGAATAAAAAAACAAGACTGTCGTTACAGAAAGTGAACTATTGTTTTTATAATTATTTTTGTTACGTTTTTTTATGAAATATACTAACGTCGCATACTTTGGTTTTTCTCTACAATAAATATAATAGTGCACGTTACAGGGATCCTACTCATTCCCTTGGCCCACATGCCAAAACTGCATGTAAACACTGGTTTTCGGCGCCAGCAATGACGCTTGTAACTGACTCAATGTAATGTACAGTTATATTTCTAATTGTGACAACCCTGATACAGGCGAACGGAGGGTGCGGCGAGACAGTGGCGGCGGTATCGAGCGCCTCAAAAAAGCAGAACAACTGTAGTAATTATTAAACTGTGGTATTGCGATGAGCGCTTATTTATTGGTCGGTCGGGCTCGTCCGAGCCGCTGGAGGAGCAACGACCGTGCCGTAAGCAGTGGCAGCAGCGGGCTATTGACACCTCCCGACCGCTCGAAGGTCGCCTCAGGGACGCTCAGCACCATGACAGAGAGAAAGAAATTTTAATGCAGTATCCAGCGAGAATGACCATGTACTATATAAATTCAAAAATATTTATTTTATAAGCTTTACTTTCCCGGCCAACCAACAGCTAGAGAAAGTATTGTGAACGCGCAAAATTGTTTTTTTGAGAAGAAGACGAAAATATCTATTTTGACCATTAATATATTAGCAAGATATGCCCTCAGATACAAATAAGATAGCCCCACATACTCGTTGCTCGTAAATCATGTGACAGAGAGAGCATCAGGCGCGCTAGTCATACTTCAATCTCGAAATATTGGCCTTAGAGACTAGAAATTTGCTACACAGATGCGTCGTTGGACCGAAACAAATCCTTTTTTTAATTCCGCCATATTTAAGAAAATACTACATCGTATTAGAAAATAGCCAATTTAAGAACACTGAAACGAATATACTACATTTGCGATCATAATCTGAGGGATGAGGCAGAATAAGAGCATCTTGAGGGAGTCTATTTCTGAGGCAAAAAAATCGATCACAAGTGTATTGATTAATATTTCTACAGATTTTCTGGAATTTCAACGCTAGCAATACGCAACGCTAGCAATACGCATTTCTGGTTAAATTACAGCGAAACCTTCAAACAACTAACTTCTGAAATGAAACGGCAGGCAAAAATCCCAGGAATTATAATTTGTAGCGCTAATGACGTAGATGATAATTTCATTTATTTATTTAGAATAATAGGTACACAAACAATACTCTGACGAGTACATTAATTATTACCAAAATTTTGAAATATTTGTTTATGAGAATAGTATTATAAAGGGGAATTCCGCTTGCTGAATTAATTATTGCCTAAGTGTCATGTAGCTGACGATTCATTCAAAAAATATTCATACAAAAAGTATTGTTATTCAAATTATTGAGATTAATAAACATTATTTAAAAAATCAAAAAATGATTTTATGTACACAGTGCTATAAAATTAACTAAATAGTATAATAACGATTCAGTAAGCCAGTAACAAGTTTCAGGGACGTATCGAGAGGGGGTGGGCGGTAGTTGGAATTTAACCCCTCTAAATTCGGCGTATTTTTGTTTTATTGTACGGGCAAGTTTAAGTTTGATGGGTACCGCGCGCGTTATTATAATAAATGCCCCCCCCCCCGAAACTGATATCTGCATACGTGCCTGGATAGAGGGATAGAGATTAGGTAGAACGCACAACATTTTATGCATTTCTGATTTTGGGAAACCTTCGCAATTGCATGCCGGCACGGGTACCAGCGCCGCTAATAACTGAGACCCACCTTGGCGTCAATTCGTCAGGCTCTCTGATACGAGGCTCAATCACGCTAATAGCTGCGTTAATTTGATAAGGAATCGGGGAGGCGAGAGGGTCGGCGCGGGCACGCGGAGTAGACGCGGACACAGAATAATGAATAGGCCGCCGATTGCTTCACTAGAAGCGACATGCAATCTATGCTGCGTGCGAACCGGCATCTCAGTATGTTACAAAGATCGTTGTCGTCTTTTCACCCTGGTCGCAGCGAAGTGCGTCCAAAACGCGACTATGCGAATATGTAAAGCGCCTCCCGCGCGCCACGTACCGAAGGGCTGACACCTCACCGCACGAGCAAATACGTCAGCTCGCTCCGCTGCACACCAGGCCGCCAGAATTCCAGGAGTCGTACCCGCGCAGTGCCCTCGACTAGCAGACCGCCAGCGCGGACATCGCAGCGCAGCAGTCATCGCCACAGAAGATGCCATATACACCTATCTACTCAGTCTCCACTAGCAACATACCTGCCGCAGGGCGACAGCCCTACGACGCTACATCGAGAACGCCGTGTCAACGGGCCTGGCTCACACGAAGCTCCGCTAAAGAGCAATTGCCCAGCGGAAGACGTCATGGGTCAGAAACAAGGCTCGCCCACTGACTAACGAATGTTTTACCCTGAGATGAGTCGCAAAAACTAATAGTTTGCTGGATTATTTGTGAGTACACAAGTTTATTGTTAAAGTTTCTTGCTTTTAAATCGGGGACACAGTGTATATCGGATAAATATCCATATAAGTACATCCGATTTTATGATATTTAAATAAATACCTAGAACCCTCGATTCAAGTATAATGCAACAAGATTATTTTGAATAAATGTTATTTTCACGTTCTGAGCATTCATTTACTCGTGGATATCAAATATCCGAGAAATGACCACAAGTACAAATTATATACATAAATACCATGATCTCGCAAATGCAGTCACCCGAATCAGCTTCACTGTTCACCTTCACGCGGTGGAAGTTGGCGCTCGTGAGCTGCCAGCCTTAATGTCTGTTTAATTTTTAAACTTTAAAGAGCTTGGTTTCTCCAGGACACTAGGCAACTCCTTACTAGATTTTTTAAAAAATCAAACCGCAAATTCCGGATTTTAAATTCTACGGTTTCGAAGGAGTGAATGGCTGGTAAGTTGAATGCTCACATGTGGCAAGACAGCTGTCCTAATCCTACTAAAGCCGACCGTCAGTCCGGAGTCCACCGCTCAACCCCCAGATGTGTAATAATAATATTATGATGGGCCCGACTTCGGTTGGTGAATTCCATGGCAGTTTCGTTAGTATTTATTTATTTATGCTATTATTATAATATCATTGCTGATATTAATCGTTCGAGATGGGATAACCGACAAGGGAATTCTTCCACAATGGTTCAAAATATTTCGGGTTATTTTTTGCGGTAACGCTCTTTTTAATTGTGTTCGTTTGCAAGAAATGTTTTACAACATACACTATTTTAACAAACGTTGCAAATTCACGAAATGCCAAAGGAAATTCTGCTTGACAACGATTCGTGTCGCTTCTGAAGTAGAGGTTAGAGGAGTTGATATTCCGCGGAGCGGGTGCGTCGCGCGCGTCATCTCGGCTACAAATCGAGTCACGCGGAGCCATGAAGGTCGTATTTCCACCGACCTATCACCATGAGGAAGACCGCAACGCCGCATAAATATATGACCTTAGCCAATTTACAATATTGATATTAATGACAATTTACTAGATTACGCAATAATAATCTAATCTCAAGCTTAGACTGCATTAGCAATATTGAATGTTTTGATACCCCAATATTTTATTTTCACGTTTTACGATACAAAGTATGCTGTGTGCTATTGACATATCCACCAACCAATATAAACATCTTACAAAAAAAAAAAAAAAAGTTGTCTGCGGCATGAGAGGCACAACAAACAACTGAGAAGTAAAAAGGACGGATTGTTCATGGCGAAACAAAAGGCACGCTTTAAGAATTTGTAAATGAGAAAAAAGAGAAACCGAATCAAAAGGTAACAAACAAACGCGATGAAAAAAAAACGGCCTGGAATAAAACTTAAAAAAACATAATATACATAGTTGAATTAACAAATCTTACAAATAAAATCGTCTATTTGAAGTTGTCTGCGGCATGAGAGACACAACAAGGAACCGAGAAGCAAACAGCACAGATTGTTTATGCCGAACCAAGAGGCTCACTTTCAGATTTCTTAAATGGAAAAGAAGAAAACCCTAGTCGAAAAGTAACAAAGCAAATAGCACGGATTGTTTATGGCGAACCAAGAGGCGCACCTTTAGAATTCGTAAATGAGAAAGAAGAAAAACCTAATAAAAAAATAACAAAGGAAATTAAAAAAACGGTCTTGAAGAAACCTTCAATAAAACATAATACATATACATAGTTGAATATGGTGATTTATTTTAGGTGTTTTCTTGTTTTCGTGGTGTTACAGGCGAATACTATTATTTATGAAAACATAAAACCAAAAAACTACAAAGTTAATATTAAAATCGCAAATGAGAAGTTATTGGCGTAAAAACAATGACGATTCAAGTGGCAATATATAGGTAATATGGATGGAAATAGATTATGAATATGTGGAATATTGTGAAATCGAAATCGATTCAGGAACGGCTACGTGGAAATCAGTGACAAATAATCACCAACAAACAGAGAAACAGTCAGACACTTTGGAGTTGTCAACTACTACGGCCGAACCCGCCACCCTAGAAAGTTGAAACGATATTAGATCATTCTTCCAACCGTGGGGTGAACGCAGAGAATTAGACAGAGAGACAAACAGTAGTAGATCTTAATAAAATACTTAAAAACATATTTTCTCGTGTGAATTTAGTGCCACCCGACGTTTTGAAGTTTTTCACGTTAGTCGACATCAGACTGACCTGTGACACAGAAGTAATGGATATCTGTAAGACGTTAAAGGAGTGAGAGATCGAATAAGTAATAAATATGTTTGATTAATTATAAAGTTAAGAGCAGTTTCAATAATCATAATCGTCATGGTTATAAAAAGGCATATTTAAATAATCAGTTTAATATTTTTAAATAGTTTTCTGTCTATAAGATATATTTTTTTCCTAGACTGAAGCATGTCTGTGTGTAGTCTGTCTGTGTGTGAGTGTGTATGTGTGTTCCTCCACGATAGCGCCCAAGCGCTTTATCAGATTGAGCTAAAATTTGGCATGCAGACATCATTTGGTCAGGGCAAGAGTTGAAAAGATTGTGGTTGACATCGGTCCACCAGAGGGCGCGCTAGTCTTACTTCAATCTCGAAATATTAGACTTAGAGCCTTAAAATTCAGAACAAAGATGCCTTGTTGAACCGAAATCACATTGTGAAATTTGGAATGGAATATCTCGTATACACGCGACACAAATAATATTGAAAGTTCGCCATATTTAAGAAAGTACCAAATGATTTACCTGGAAAAATACCATTTTAAAACCACGGAGCATACTACTAATATACTATGAATTAACGCGCGGTAGGGGGGAGAGAGGACGTTTGTGGGGGCTTGTCTACTTGCCGGGAAAGTCTTGGGGTGACACAACCAATTTTTTGAAGATATGCTGATTGGGTGCCTCTTTTATAAAACAAGGAGGATGTTACAAAAATTGGCACAATGAACGAGAAATTTCATTCTACGAAAGTGGTTCTCGTGAGAGGCATAAAATTACTTAATTTATTGGCCGATCCTGGTACAACTTCAGTTCGGTTATCTAAACGATTATTCTTCGGTTCGGTTCCGTACGAAACCCCGAAAAGCAAACACTTCCGTGTTTCCTTACGGTGGTTACAGCCGCATTACAGCAGATACAATTGCGCAATCGAATCGCGGCCGTGAAATGTATCTCCTAATTGACCTTCGTGTGAACACTGCGCGACTGCGCATCGTCACACAAGCAACGTAACCGCCTGGCAGACGTACGTGTGTGCGTGTGTATGTGTCTACAATGTTATCATTTGTGCAAACAGTGCGGTACACATCCGTGTTGACATTGTCACGTCTCGAGAAAATCGCAAAAAGTTACAATGTTAGTAAATCACACAAAATAAGGTTTGGAAACCAGGGCAGGAATGACTTAAAAACAAAAACTAGGCAAATGCGCCTCCATATTATATGAGAGCGTTTCCCAAACTATTTTTGCCCTGGTCCGGGCAAAAACAATTTGTATGCTTCCCCTTCGTGACCCACTATATTTTTTTACTAATCTGGCGTATAAATATGCAAAATATAACACATTTAATTAGTGACATCATGGAAGTGGGTGAATCAGTACCAGCATATAAGCAATTTTTCTTTTTTTTGGAAAAAACACAAAAAGTTTACTTTTTATTATCATTTTTTAAAATTTCTTTTGAAAAATAGTACACAAAGATTAGAGTGCGTTGCGCCATCTATCGATAGGTACAAAGAAGCGAATATTGTTTATTCGCGATCTTATACCTGTTGCTAGATGGCGCAGAGCGCTCAACGCTTGTCAAGCTCTTATTTACCAGACAAGTTTTTTAAATTTTCCATTTTTTTTCCAAAACTACTTTGTTAATATATTTGGTCATACTGATTCGCCCACTTTAAGGCTGTCACTAATAAAAAGTAAAATGTCACCTGCATAAGTAGGTATATAATATAATTGAACCGTTAACTTTTTAAAATAATGTACCTGTTAATTACACTGTAATTGTATTAGTTGACAACTATTAGTGAGAAGCGGGTTTTTTTAAACTAGGAACTACAATATTGCCGGAAAAGACGTAAATTTTATTCTAAGGTCTGGTTAACTTATCAATCGGTTACTATATATATTTTTCAGAAACACGAGTGGTAAAATGCTTCAAACGTATAGCTTGTGACAAAACAAGGATCGGTAGTATAGTGGTTAGGTCGCCTGATCTTACATTGGAAGGTCCCTTTAAAATTAGACAACTCAATCAGCAAATACTTACTAAAGAAAACATTGAAACTTATACTACTAAACAACCTAAATAATGACTCACCCAGGCGAGCTAATTAAAATAATTTGAATATTATATAATATAAATACTATAACGGAGAAATTAAAAACTCTATTAGTATAAATTAGCATAAATATGTAAAAGCATTAGCATAACTATAACAAGTAAAAATTATATTAGGCTAAATTAGCATTAACATCACTATGTACAATAATTAGGGTAAACCAAGCTAGTTTAGATAAGTTAGGTTATGTTAGGGCATAAGTATAGATATCTAGTGTAAATCATTTTATTAGAGTAATCATTTATTATTGTCATTGTAAACAAAGTAAGTACACATGTTGTTTGATATTATTTGACATTTTAATTTTATTAATACGATTATTTATTTTCTGTGTTTTATTTTAAATATTTCCTATTGTGATCATTATTTAGTGATTATTATTTATAATTTGTAAGGGTGACGGTAATATATATATATATATATATATATATATATATATATATATATATATATATATATATATATATATATATATATATATATATATATATATATATATATATATATATATATTTCTTTGCCTTTTTATCTTTTTTTTTTTTCAAATCGCCGAATATATGTAAACTAAAAACTAGAGAGCTCGCTGCCCTGAAACAAGTCCTGGCACTTAGTTGGGCAGCAGCAGTACATACCTGCTAATGCTCATATCGGCCGTGTTCAATTTTAATGTTAATTTTAATAATATTTTTTTTTATTGATATGATTGTTAGTGAGGCCTATGCATTGTAAATGAATTGTTAATTAAATTAAATAAATAAATAAAATAAATAAATAAATATTTAGTGTATACCAAGATAATTAGTATAGGTTAGGTTAGGTTAGGTATATTAAGTAGGTATATTAATTTAGTGGAAACTCTAAATATTTATAAGTGTATATTCAGCTAGATAGGAAATATAGGTTAGTTTAGGTTAGGTTAGGAAGTCAATACATCTACTTAACGAAAAAAGTTATAATAGTTAATATAAGTATAATAGGTAATAGATAATATAAGTCAGATATGAACACATTATTGTTAGTTGGAAAAGGCACTGAAAAGGCACTAGCCTTAGTGGGGAACTGTGGTATGTAATTTGTATCTTTTTAACACGCTTTTTTTAGGTCGACCTGTATGTAACTATTTAATGGAATCTAAGGTAACTAATTTAACCATCTTCCAAGGATCGTAGCGTCATGAACTTTGGCAGCTGTATGTAGTTCTGATGACAATACAATAATATGGTACTGTCGAACTGATCTGATGATGGAGTCGGAAGATATGAACTGGAACTTCATGATGGAACATCGTATCATAGCTGTGTTTGGACTTGTTAGAAAAGTCTCGGAATGAACTTTGACCACGATTAGGTTTCAAGTTTTGATGATGTAGCCGGAATATAGGCACTGGCATTCCATGATGGAATATCGTATCATAGCCGTGTGTATGTGAATATCGTATCATAGCCCAATAGCGTGTTTTTAGTGTATTTTTTTTTAATAAAGACCACTACCAAAAAAATTAATTTTTTTTAAGAGTCGACATTTGAATGCGATAAATTTGTCTCAGATATTGACTGAAAATGGGTTCCTGACCACGCATGGTAGATATTTTATTATCCTCCATTCCTGATGAATGGGGGGAAATATTCTTTCAGATTGGGCCCAGTCCTAGCAAATGTTCCTTGATAAGAGCTGAAGTATCGTGCAATGCTATTTAATCATTTAGGGGTATGATTGGTTTAAAGTAAACAATAAGGAGACAATGCTGTGACCCGGTATTTTATTCTCGTGGCCCAGTGTCGGATCGCGATCCACTATTTGGGAAACGCTGTTCTATGACAATCAAACTAGGTAACTCACTTTTCCAGGGGCCTTCAAGGTATGACAGAAATTTAAAATAAGAAAGAAGAAAACTGCCTTGGACCGGTACAGAAGTTATGCGACTGACCGCAACAATCCATGTAAATGTCGATATAGTCCGACCAGCGAATCGCGACGGTAGGGCAAGATAATTTATATTCTAATAAAAAATGTTGCTCTATAATCGCTTTTATGACTACCAATTTACAGCTGTGTTTTATGCGTTATACAAAGCAGCCGAGTAAACGTTTATGTGATATGTCACAATTTTGTTGTATAACCTTATACAACTAAAAAGGCTACAAATCACATTAGCCCAGTCAAATAAGGAATTTATTTATTTATTTTATTTTATTTTATTTGGTTAACAAACAGCGTTTAAACATATCACATACAAAATATAACAATAAAACTATGACTAATTATATGTTAACACTATCTATAATGTGTACAGTACATATCTCCGTTATTATACCCTATTTATATATAAATTTTTTAGCAGTGATTTAATATTATAGAAAAAGAAAAAGAACAAAAAGTGAAAATGAAATTTTACATGATTATAAACAATGTTAATTATTTTGTACCAAAAAAATATTTTAAAAAACAAAAAATTACAAAAACAAAAAAAATATTCATGTAAACTGTTCAAGCGATAAATAGTCATTATATGAAATACGGGGGACAAAGGACTGATACTATTTTTTAATGGTTTCCCTAAAGTGACTTTTTACTGATGAAAATTTTAGGAGAAATAATTAGGGATAGCTTGGAAACGGCATAGATGTTCTTTGATGCGTACTGTTAAACATACTCAAAGTCCCCTATTTTATCTGTTGCGCTCGAGCCGCCATCTTGGAAAAATGGCACTCCAATTCAGTTTTTCATTTTCCAATTTTCCAAGATGGCGGCTCGAGCGCAACAGATAGAGTAGGGGACTTTCTGTATGTTTAACAGTACATCTCGATGAACATCTATGCCAAGTTTCAAATTACTACCAATTATTTCCGTCAAACTTGTCGAAATTTGTTCCTATTTGACTGGGCTACGCGTATACAACTAGCGGTCAAAAGCGTTAATTCTTTCAAAGCACTATTTTGGGTTAAAATATTTTCTTTATCACAATGTTGCTAGTTCGGATTCCTACTATAACCAATATCGGTTTTCTAATAAGGGCGGGTCGATGTTGACAGTCTGTGGCGACCATATTGTTTTGCCGGCGTCTGTCAAATCTGTTACACGATTGAGCAGCACGTTAAAACTTTATGATCGAAATGAGTGTTGGTTAGTTCATGGTTAACTCTCGCGGAATTACTTTTTTCAGATGTAGACGGATATATACATTTTAACCCCCCCCCCCCTCCCCTCCCCCGACACGATTAAGACTATTTCCAGACTGAAGTCTGTCTGTGAGTCTGTGTGCCTGTGTGTATTGGCTCCACGATAGCGCCTAAACGCTTCATACGATTGAGATGAAATTTGACATGTAGGCATCATTTAATCATGGTAAGAACTGAAAAGATTGTGGTTGAAATCGGTTCACCTTTTTTATTTGTTATAATTGTAATTTCTAAGCTTAAAGTTTTGAGCGTACGTGGTAGCAGATGGCACTGGAGTCTGCATATCGCGTACCTATGTCACTGCGCACTACTACCTATGAACCGTGGCTGCGGTTCGTGTCTTTGCATAGACTCTAATGTTTCGAAGCTTTATCACTGGATTTCCGTTTGTGTCGTTACGCTACTACGCAAATGTTTCGATTTTGCTCGTAATAAAATGAAATGTTATTTAAGGTTATACATTGCAATGTTGTTTACTAAGATAACGCATCTTCCAACATTCCTATGACAGTTGCTGTGACAGTTCTGTGATTCTGGGGTGACACGACCGATTTTTTTCCAAGTGGCGATTATTTGGTGTCCCTCTAGAATACTTTAGATTCTAGAATGTAGAACGAGCGGCGGCTCATCTCGTCGCATGGTAGGTCCGGCTCTTGGGTAACGACTTGAACCTTCCACTTCTGGGTAACCTCTGAATCTTCAATTTAGAACGAGTATATGAGTGATAGCCTTTACCTGACAAGAATTCGTTCACACACTTTTGCGATTTTCTCTTTTGTGATAAATATCGTACTTTCATTCAATTTACTAACAAATTCTCCCGTGCGTATTGTCGTTATCAATGTTTCCGATACAATTCGACCTAGTGGCATCAATATTATCGTCCGACATTACGATTTGCGATCAAAACAGTCAATGCCGAGAATTCGCGATTTAATGCACGCGCTCGGCGATAACTTTAATACTTACCGTACTTGACAGCAGAAGGGTAAACGATTATTCGCTAAATATTGATGTTACTGGGTCATGTGTGGGCATTTATGTGTCTTGAACATCACACGAACGCTTTGTTTGTACTATGGATACTTATAAGTAAATAGTCATTGTTCTGTTGTCACGAGATTTGTATGAATCGAGAGTTGACCACCACGCTACCTTTGAATTATTATTGAAAAAGTATGTACAAAAAGCTTTTAGTTTTTCATTATATTTCTTAATAACAATACTTGTTAATAATAAACCAGAAAACTGTTTTACACATTAGACCCATTTATGACCCTTTTTAAAATTTAGTCATAGGAACAACGTACGCTTTGTGGGTTTCGGTTTTTTTTCTTTTTTCTTTTTTACAAGAATTTAATATAGCAACCGTATTACGTACGTTCGTATAGCTTGGGCGGTTAATCATACTTATTTGTATTATTTCCTTAATTCATTCCTTTTCTTCTTTGTCTTGTCTTCCATGACATTTTAAACTGCAGTATTTTGAGTATTTTTTTTTATTATCTCGGCCCACCAACCGACGAGGAGGGAAAGTATTGAGAGTGCGCTAACATTTTTTGGAGATGAAGAAAGAAATAGCCATTTTGAGCCCTCCTGAGACGATTAAGAACATTTCAGATTGAAGTATGCCTGTGTGTCTGTGTGTGTGTATTCCTCTACAATAGATCCGATTAAGCTGAAATTTGGCATGCAAGCATAATTTGATCTCGGCAAGAGTTGAAAGGAAATTGTGGTCGTGGTTGAAATCGGTCCACCAGGGAGCGTGCTAGTCATACTTTAATATCGAAATATTGGACTTGGAGACTTTAAATTCGGTACACAGATGCGCCGATGGGCCAAAATCATATTTAGTTGTAAAATCTCTTGTACAAGCGACATAATTTTTAAATTCTGTCGTATTAAGGAAAATACTATATTATATTGAAAAATAGCACGGAAACACTACAAAATTCTATAAATTTTCTACATTTGCGATCATAATCACTTGACACAATTACTATCGGGGAAAAGGGGTGTTGGCGGGGAGGGGGTGAGTTGGTGGGGCGGGTATTAGGGGGTTGGCGCGGGTGGGGAGGGGCTGTCTGTATGCCGGGGAAGTCTTAAGGATGACAACCGATTTTTATAATAATATTTGAATCGGATTTTATATTAATATTAATTGGAATTTGATATCATGGTTGACTGTAAGACAATGCAGATTTACTAGAAATAAGTCCGCCTTTTGTACTTACTAATATAATTTTATGTATAATATTTACAATGAAGATCCTAATACCACTACTACTACTACGACTACTACTACTATAACATACACGTTTAATATTATAATATTTAGATTCTGTAAACTGACGAGTATTATCACTATTTATTATCCATTGTATCATCAAACTCTTTTTGATTAAGGGGCGCCAAAAGATAATGTTGCTTCTCTTTATGTATATAACACAATAGAGTCGGGCGCTGGTTATTCCCCCAAAAATTCTACAATCGCACAGCAACGAGATCGTTTTAGTATATAGTCTAAGAATGCGTCTGTGCCCGGTGTATTCGTTGTCAAGGTTAGATATTCCAGAAATAAAGTAATCTGTCTATGACAGAGCGGAAATATCGCGTCTGATAGGTCGCAACCTGGCGAGATCATTGTCAACTGGCATTTTTTTAATTATTTGTTCATTTATTTATTAGTAAAGTACAATAGTAGTTCTTAAGAAGTTAGGATACATTTAGACCAGGCGCGCACTGCGTCGCGGTGCGTTGCGGTACGTTTTTTTTACGCCGGACGGAAAAACCATCGATTTTTTGTAGTCCGTGCATGATAGTGAAAATTTCGGGCTTATTAGTCATTCGTTGTCTATGCAAGTCCCCGCCGTCGATCTGCGGAGTAATATCCGTAGTTCGCGGGGTTCTGTATAATTCCATAGTATGAAGTAATGGATATCTGTAAGACGTCAAAGTAGTGAGAGATCGAATAAGTAATAATTAAGTTTGATCAATTATAAAGTTAAGAGCAGTTTCAATAATCATAAACGTCATGGTTATAAAAAGTCATATTTAAATAATCAGTTTAATATTTTAAAATAGTTTTCTGTCAATATTTTTTTTTCCTAGACTGAAGTATGTTTGTGTTGTAGTCTGTCTGTGTGTGTGTGTGTATTCTTCCACGATAGCGCCCAAGCGCTTCATCCGATTGAGGTAAAATTTGGCATGCAGACATCATTTGGTCATGGCAAGAGTTGAAAAGATTGTGATTGACATCAGTCCACCAGAGGGCGCGCTAATCTTACTTCAATCTCGAAATATTGGACTTAGAGCCTTAAAATTCAGAACAAGGATGCCTTGTTGGACCGAAAACACATTGTGAAATTTTTAATGGAATATCACACAAATAATATTTCGACACAAATAATATATAATTCCATAGTATGGAAAACACATCCGATGACGCACCGCAGCCAATCTGCAGCAATCCACAGAATTTAAATTCGGACCATTTTTTCCGTCGTGCGCGCGCGTTCATGTGATTCTATAGTTCACAGATTTTCCGAAAATAAAACGCACGGAATTTTACGCAGTGTGAGGTTAGCCTTACAGTTAGTATGTGTTAAACTAGATAACCCACTGATATATTTCTAATCAGGTTTGCCTAACTAGGAAGTACACTTGTTTAAGGTTAATTAGTACGTGCGTATATAGAGTTTATAGCAGTTTTTCAAATACATTAGCGATGTGGCTTGTATTTTGGTGCATAGTCATGTAGGTTCTTACTTAAAAGTAGGTACTTAATGCTAAATTATTATTGTAAACTAACAGATTAAGTAACGATAGAATGGAGAATATATGTGGGTACAGTCAAAGTTATCATTCACACATCTGGAGGTGTCACCCCAGGGAGTTTTATCGACATCAGGACGTTCTATCTCCCATAGAGTGAACGTCCAACGCCTTACCGCGAGGCACTGGAAAGTGAAAACAGCGGGACGACCTCACGCCCTTACTACCAAATTTGACTGTTACGGAACCCTACGAAAACAATATAAGATGTTACGGAACTCGTATAGTATAGTTTTTGATTTTTTTAACGATAGAAGGGTTATATGCTGTAGGTACCTATGCTAAATCTAGAGAGAGTTTGAACTATAAAAAACATACCTATCCCAGGCTCGTCCGAATCGATCCAAAAGCGCACGCTTACCTGAAAAAGAAAGAAACATAACATCAGTTGAGTAACAGAGAAGCGAAATCTTGGCTATTGGCTGCCAATGACACAATAGTAATAATGTATAAATTATTAATGATCATAATTTTGGCTGACGTAGACGATTATTGTCGGTTTGGATAGGTCAGGAGCTCCAATTAGGTATTATGTAATATTAATTTACGTTTAACGGACAGCGCAATATAATATTTATTAAGTAGATGCAATGGCAGTTACATAAATATATTCATTTATATTCATTCTCTCTTACTCTTGTACTACGAATTCGTCCGCAGTCACCTCGAATATGCTTCTCAAATATGGTCCCTAGCTATAATGTTCACGTAAAGGCAATTGAACGTATTCAAAATTTGTTCTTAAAACATCTCAATTATCGTTCTTTTTTGTCCTTTTCCAATTACAATGAAGCAGCTACTTTTCATGGGCTCCAATCATTACACCAACGCAAGCTTTAACAGACCATCAAACAGCGCAAAGCTACATACCTGGGTCACGTGCTTAGGCACGGGATTATGAGGGAAAAAGTTGCAGGAAATAGAAGACCCGGCCGTAAACGGAACTCTTGGATGCGGAACATTTGAGAATGAACCGGATTATGAAAGTCACCGAATTGTTTTGCCTGGCGAAGGACAAAAAGTAGTATGTAGTGCTGACTGCTAACCTTCACTAGTTGGTGAGGCACCCTAAGAAGAAGAACCATTACAATCAAGAAGAAAATGCGCAGATGTGGTATTTTTTTCATAACTTGTTCAGTAGACAGGTTGCATAGATTGTTCCGATCTGCTTGGAATTGTTCGGATCTGCTGGATCTGTCTTTAAGTGTACCATCGCGACTCACGGTGCTACCACACCAATTGACCGATCATCGATCGATGGCATCGATCGACGGTAGAATGGATCAGTCGACGTCGATCGTCAGTTGTTAGTGTGGCGACAACTGACGATCGACATCGACTGATTCATTCTACCGTCGATCGGTGAAATCGATCGATGATCAATCACTTGGTGTGTTAGCACTCTTACTCTCCAAACGGAGTTATTCTACCTTCAGCAAGTTAGCACTAATTATGCACAAAACTGTTACATTTATTGGGTAAGAAAAATGTGTAATACGCAGCTCGTCGATATTGACATATTAAACGCATGATCCTATCGCTCTCAGGAAAGCGGCGATTAGTACTTGACGAGTTTTACGTTCATTATTCTCTCAGTCATTCTACCAAGGGGTAACAAAGATAAACTGGCGTCCTCTCGTGATACCAGCCCTCGGATTCTAAAGCGACGATCGATTGTTGTCACTCGACGATATTTGCGACTCTGGAAGCGATTTGACAGTCCTTCAATCGTCAGAAGTAATGATAGGATAGACGACAGTGCATGGGTCGTCTGTATGTCGTTGCTCTAGGACCAAAGAGATAGCTGGGAAACGGCAGTAAAAATCCCTATTCAGCAATAATTACCGACTATTTCCACCGAAGACGATTGAAATTTAAATATAGAGCCGTGAAATAAGGATATTCGATTTAATAATTAAAGGACGCGATCCGAATTGCCCTTAGCTCAAAGCATACGCCGCTCACTACTAAACGGCCGACCCCGGCCAATCAGAACACGAAATCGGGGGTGGGAATCACGTTTGAAGTATCAAATTCCGAGATTAGCTGACGATTCTGAAACAGTCATCAACAAACAATCGGTCAAGTCGTTGGATCGAGGACGATATCGAAATCAATGTCGTGCCGCGTTGACGTATCGTCACTGCAGAATCCCGGAGCAGCTCTATGAGGGGAGACAACCAGTTCAGGGGGTCAGGGCTAATCGTTCGGTAGCGTCACGCAAGCTGTTCCGGGACGGAGCGTTAACGCTCGCGTAGCGTCGCTCGCAGCTATCAAAGCGCTCGTAAAAGCGGAGCCATCAAAGGCCGGGCGGTGAGCTGCTGATGGCCAGAGGGACTGTTCGCCGTTGCTACCGCTGTGCCGTCGCATTTTAATGACCGGTCTGTCGTAGCCGTATGGATCTCCAAAATTGTACATAACTTTACCCGAAATATAGTGCTCATTCCAAAATGGTAGACCAAATCTTGTTCTCACAGATTACTTTATTTCCAGAATATATAACCTTCTAGAGTATATAACCTTGACAACGAATACGCTGGGTACAGACGCATTCTTAGACTATAATATACTAAAACCATCGCGATGCTGTGCGATTGTAGATTTTTTTAAGGGGATAACCACCGCCGATCCTAGTGTATTCATAAAAAGAAGCGGGATTATCTTTTGGCGCCCTTTATGAAACACTGTTCGATTATACGTGGATAATATAATAGTGATAACACTCTAAACTTAAGCTACATACTCTACATATTATAATATTAAACGTGTATGTAGTAGTAGTAGAAGTAAGATATTTATTGTAAACATTTTACATAAAATTATATTAATGAGTACAAAAGGCGGACTTATTGCTAGTAAAATTACAATAGGCCTACAGCTGTAGCAATGTAAATTGTTCAGGCAATTAAATGTAGTAACATTTCAATATCTGATATTCTCTTGCAGTGGTTAGGATTTATTGTAAGGGTGAGAGATTGTTGTCGTATTAATCACTTTCACAAGAGGGCTAATGGGCTCAGTGGGCCTTATGACCCATGTATCTAGGGTCGGCCCAATTCACGGGTCAGCACCCATCCGGTAGCCTCCAAGTCTCTGTCTCTGTTTCTCTAGGGCCAGTTTCTTCTGGGAATCGTTCTTCGGGCACTCTGCGCACCGTGCGGCGTCAGCCAATCGATTGTGCACTCCGACTGATAATCTGGGGACGGCTTTGTTTTCTATAGAGCGGGGGTGGCTGTTAACCTTATAACAGCCGCTCTTGAAACGACCAATCGGCCACCCGATCCCGGGTGGACAGTCGGGCAGAGGAATTCGTGATCCGCGATAGATTCGGCAGATAACGAATCGCCGCTAACATAAGGTAGAGGACTGCGCAAGCGACCTTGAGCCTGTAACCAGTCGGGAGGCCGGAGTAATCTGGCCACAACTGGTAGTCAGTCGCGTCAGGCGGTGGCTTCTTACGGGCGAGTTGGCGTAGCTAGACAGTGGACTGTTTCGTTCCAAGTCTCTCTCTACGTCCATCCCACGGCTAAAAGAACTATCATATATCGTTATGCCAGCCTGGCGTGACAGGTTTGCCCGTTGTAGGTGACAACTCGCATTGTTCACTTTCATGGTAAACGTTTGCAGTTTCTTGCAGCAGTTTACTAGCAACAATCGTTGCTCCCGTTCCGTATTTTTTCGCGTGTGTGGGTCCCTTTATTCGCGAGGTGGATTGAGGTCAGGTCAGGGCGGTCGGACAGTGGTAGCTTTGTTGCAGATCGCTCAGAAACCGTGTCACGCGAGTAGCACATTAGCTACTGCTGTTAATCTACCACTAGACTCGCCAGCGATGATCAGACGGCCGCTGAGCAGCCAACCAGCCAGACAGACATCACAGACACCATCGCTGTACGATTAGAGGCCGACCGAACGCAACCTGTTGGTGCGGCTTCAATGTATAAAAGAGAGTTCAAATGGTATTGGGAGTTAATGGGCCCTTGCTGAGTTGGCCACGAAGACCCATTCTGTTCAGGGTTGGTCACACTCACGGGT
The DNA here is from genome assembly GCA_944548615.1 of Micropterix aruncella. Classification (NCBI taxonomy): domain Eukaryota; kingdom Metazoa; phylum Arthropoda; class Insecta; order Lepidoptera; family Micropterigidae; genus Micropterix; species Micropterix aruncella. The sequence continues at coordinate 2,366,181 of OX155955.1, forward strand.
CAACACCTATCCGACGGCCTCCACGCATGAAGTGCGAGCCTGGGTAGGACTCTAGCTTTATGATCAGTTTCCCCTAGGAATCAACCTTCTGGCGCTCCTGGACGGTCTGCGAACCGTGCGGCGTAAGCCAATCGACTGTGCACTCTGACTAACAACTTGGGTTGTAGACTAAAGCGGGCGAGCCCGTTACCACAGGAAGTTTTAACGATTAGTCGTTCTATCTCCCTGCAGTGAGCGTAGAAGACTTGGGACAAAACAGTTCACCATCAAGCTACGCACAACCCGTAAGAGACCAACGCCTTAACCGCGAGATAGCCAGTAATGTTACCTGGCGGGCCGACAATCGCGCCCTTACTTCCAATTGTGACCAGATTTCTCCGGTCTCTCGATTGGTTCCGAGTTCGAGGTCGCTTGCGCGGTCCTCTCCCTTACGAAGCGGTGAAACGGTGTATATCGAATCTATCGCGGACCACGGCGTCCTTTGCCCGGCTCGTCACCCAGGATCGGATGGCCGATGGTCATTTCAAGAGCAGTCGCCGTAAGGTCCGCAACCACCCCCGCTCTATAGTAAACAGTACAGCTTCCAGACTCCCCCGACTGTTTTTTGAAAAATATAAGCAATAATTTAAAAAACTTTTTAAGTGAATCCCTCAATAATGAACCAATTTAAAATTTGGACTCAAAAAAGTTTTTTCATGCCTTGGACATTAAAGCTTTAAACTGACTTCGAAAACTTTCAGGCGCGATTACTCCTACAATGTAAGCGGTGAGTGTGTTTTATTATAATTTCATTACATTGGCTGGTTAATTCTCTAGGGCGGCACTTAGTCACATTTTTTATTAGGGTCCTAAATTAATTACAATTAATTAAAACGTGAGAGCGCTGAGAGTTACGCTAAATATGCTTTGTAATTAACATACTTATTCCAGCACTGCGTAAAGATAGTTATTCTATGCCAGAGCTGCGATAGAACGTTTAATATGCGCCTGGTCGCCGGCGCGAGCGAACGTAGAATCTGCGTTGACGCTTCGTCAACGCTGGATTTTTATTGGTCAAACCCTACAAAATTGACCCCGCCTATTTTTTCGCGTGTCCGCACATTTCGGATATTTTTCTGAGGTCTCATGTCGCCTTAAAACTTTTAACGAATTTCGTCAATGCGGTATAAATGTTTGTTTACATCGTAATGGGTCGTTGGCTACCTATACAATCATTTGTTAAAATGTTAATATCAACCTCAGGGGGAGTGGCTTTGCATGTTAAAGCGTTGAGGATGTCATCAGATATATAGAACTTACTTTCAGTTCATCAAGCACTAACGCACTTGTTTGGCGCAGTTTACTTTTGTTCCAGCGCCGGAACAGAATCCGAATCCGAATTCGGTCAGCCTCTACACTCGATATGATTAGCTTACACACTCGACTCGCCCCGACCGATAATATTTCGCTATGTTCGACTATTTTCTAATTATAGAGAGCGCGGCCTTGCGCGGCCGCGCTAGAATTTCTCGATGTAAAATCCGCTCTCGATCGGGGCGGGCGCAACGCGCGCCGCAAACTAGGTTATAGACAAGCGATTGAAAGTGCTTAGAGACAGACATACGAGGGCTAGTTGATAAGTGGTAATGGCTAAGCGGACGGCAGGTCCGAACAGTGAGGGAAGGGTGCTAAATATTAAAAAAAAACAAATAGAAGTTCATAAAAATAAACAAAAATAATGCGAATTAATGTGAAAATTGTGTTATATTATTTTTTATAACGGAACAAATCAAAATCTCATAATTCAACTTCGTTCGTCAACTTTACAGGTATAGATTTGTATTTTTCTTATCCTTGCAAATTATACCTTCTAGCGCGTTTTGTACTGGAAAAGTATCTCTGAAACACAACTTGCTCGTACAGATCCTACAATTTATTTTCTTGCTGTTTCACTAGGAACTTTTCAAAAAATTGCCTCGAGCGTTGATCTAAGGCAGAGGTACCCATACATTCTTGACTCGTATACTCCTTGCTGTTTTCCGTAGACCCCTCCCTGAATTTTCCAGAACTTACTAACATTAAAAGTTTCTTGACAGCTGGAACAGTACTGATCGCCTACATAGGGTTTTGGGTATTGTGGACAGTTGTAAAAAAATAAAAAAATGTACAATTTTTATTTGTTTATTCCTAAGCGTCCACGATCTTAAAGTACGAATCATTTGGGAAAACCGCACATTAGTGCAACATGTAGCACTATCTCGCTTGCTCATTCGTGTGGCGCGTTTATCCTACTCGCTCGCACGGATACCCATTGAAGCGCAATTTTTTCACTTATCTCATTCGCACCTTCCCTCGTTAGTCATCTCTTCAATCGACTAGTAATGCAATTTGAGTTGAGTGTTGATTTCATTCCGTGATACTTGTGACGCGCGCGTTTGTTTATTGCTATTATTATAATTTTAAAATACTATGCTGTATACAAAATCTGTTTAAGAAGTCATATGACATTAACGGATCGCCTGAATGCTTATGGTGACCTGTCTAGAAGGAGTCCACTAACGTGGACCCCCATTTACATCTCGTGCACCCCGATTTTTGTTTCTCGCTGACATGGACCCCCTGCGAATCGAAATCGACCACTGGAGGTCCATATAGACCACTTTGGGAATCACTGATCTAGGAATCACTCAAGAGTAATAGAGTATTTTCGTTTCCTGTTGTCTTCCACTTATACCTTACAAAAATGGTTAAATTGCAATTTGTCGCCGGTTACATACCGCGTCGCTATAACACGAATCCTAGGGCCCTCTAAGCCTTTCCTGCGGTCTATTCAATACGTCCATCAAATATCAACTTGCAGCACTCCCAAGTCGCGTATTGCGCTTTTTGTTTAAATATCTTTTTATAGATTTAAGAACGGTTGCAATTCGCTCTCACATCCGAATCTATAGTCGAGTGCTTTGGCTGTGATTAAGCATCGATTGTGTTATATAGGGTGTTATTACTGCACGGGTTTTTTTGTGGGTGAATCAGTACAACGAAGTAAGCAACTTTTAATAAAAAAAAAAATAAAAAAAGTGTTTATTTTTTATTTTTATTGTTTTTTATTTTATTTTTAAATATTATGAAAAGCTATGATCACGATGCGCTATCTAGCGGTTGGTAAAATGTAGCTAATATTGTTTACTTACGACTTATTAAATACCGCTAGATGGCGCAGCGCGCTCAAACGCTTCTCAAACCTTTATTTAACAGTCAACTTCTTCAAATTTTCAAATTAAAAAAAAAACAAAAAACATTTTTTTCACAAAAAATATCAAAAGTTGCTTACCACGTTGTACTAACTCACGCACAGAAAAAAATGTCCGTGCAGTACTAACACCCAAGTCGATTTTCCTGAGCAATGCTCAAGCAGTCGGGATTATTTCCGCTTCGTCAGGCTATGACTATTAAATATATAGCTTAGATCGGGGTCAATAATACCAAAATTAAATGCATTTTTGAATCTCTGTGTCATAACTAATAATATTATGCATATTTTCGATAAACTCAACTATGTGATGTTTATTTGGTTGTGGAATTCAATTGTAACCATGGAAACGAATGCAGCTGCTTGAATTGAGCATCAAGATACCTATATCCAAATCCTGGGAAAGGTACAGTAGTGTCTATCGCGATATGTGTACTACAATCAGTAAGGATATTATCCATTTTTGTATTGGCAACAAAGTATTGGCAACAAAACGAAAGATATTTTTCTTTCGTAAAAAAGGTTCTACTATATTCTCATTGTTTTTATTCTGCGGTCAGTGTTTTTTTTCTTTCAACTTATTAGCTAAATTCCATTTAACATTTTAATGCACTGCCTTCCACTAATAAAAATACTCCGCGGCCGCCAGTTTGATTTGTCATTTTAATGTTTCGATCGAAATTCAGCGAAGTCAAGAATCAAAAGCGGAAGGGCGATGAAAACACGTCAGAAGGCAAAAAAATATGCAAAATTGTTATAGTATCGTCCATGGGATACTTGGCTTGAGACAATCCTTTAATCGTTGCTGACTCGATTACAGAATGATAACAGGTAAAGGCCGCGCCAGATTTCTCGGTCCATCGTTCACATGCTCAGATCACACGTATTGCATTTATTGAACACCGATGCACTGAATCCAAAAAGGGATATAATCCTAATCCTTTAGCCCTTAGAAAGCCAGCCACGGCAATGAAACTCACAACGGCATGTTTTCAACCATCGAAAATTTGTATGTAGGGGAGATTAGTGCATGCATAGTAATATATAAAGGTCGCTTATTCAATGAAGGCGACTTTTACCGCATATAATTGCATAATTTCATAAATACGGAGATCGGCCGCCTGTGAATTGTCAAAACAGGAAAAATAACGATCGGTATTATTGGCATTCCAGCTGTTAAAGGTAGTATGAAGGTGTAATGAAGGATTCGGGTGTAAGAAAAAGATAATATCATGATAGTTTCATGAGGCGTTTGCTCACTTTTCGAGGTTGACATTGTACTGCAATAATTATTTCTTTCATCATTGAGATGATTTAATGCAAATAATGCGGACAGCAATCGAGGTGACACGCGTCGCGCGCCCATTCCCACTGCATGGCACGCGTTTTCACCAGATGCCGCCGCGATGCCGGTTCGCAGCTGCCAATCATAGAGAGAAAATATATTTTCTATGGCAGATATCTTAAAGCAAGGTTGATGGAGGTGGGGGGATACAAGCTGAATCGCCAAAACAACACATCGTCCGACCAATATAAAAGGTATAAGTATACACTGGCGTGCATAAAATTGGGCAACTTGCAAAATTCTAATTGTAAAGTATTCAAAACCCAGTGCCGGATGTGGAGGGCCTTACGCAGTCGAAATATCTGGCCCCCTTTGCACTTTTCAAGGCCCCCTTTGGGAAGTCAAACATTCTGACGACTATATAGCGTAGAATAGACTTGTATATAAACAAAACACGGTCGCACCGGCAAAGTGGGCCATTAAACATTTATCTGACAAAGCATCGCGTAGCAAAAACGAACATATGTATAAACAAAATACGATTACACAGACTGGCAGCGCTTAACAGTCGATAATTTATAAGAATTATACGTTTAATCAAACCAATAGGTTTATTTAACAATTTCTCCCTAGAATTCCAATTTAATAACTTTTTAATTTCTATCATTAGAAACAGTAAAAAAAAATATGATTGTAATGATCCGTTGTCGCGGGGCCCCAAAAAGGTGTGGGGTCCATAGGCCGGTACCTTTTTGGCTTATTGGATAATCCGGCACTCTCAAAACAAATATATTTTTGATAATACCTTTTACTGTAAAAGAGATGGATCTTAATCGTCTCAAGGGGGCTCAAAATAGATATTTCAGTCTTCATTAAAAAAAAAAAAATGCGCGCTCACATTACTTATCCTCTGTGTTATCTGGTGGGCTGGGAATGTAAGATGTGTGGACTATTTTAAAGGGTTTTCTTGTTATTAGAGTACCTGCTTTACTCGTAATATATCCTAGATTGTGAATGACGATAGCTTGGATATGTGTAAAGAAGAAAACTCAATACACATATTTTTCTGAAAACACGCTAAATTAATTTAAAAAAGAAAAGCATCGTTGTTACATTTTATTTTGTAACAATGAAATAATAAATATAACTAATTTTCATTCAAATTATGACTTTGAATTCCTGCTAATATAAGAAATATTTTTATTTTTGAAACGGTTTAATATTTATTCCTCATTTTAAAACTATCTTAAATCATGAATCTCTTTAACTGGGGTGCGGTCACTGATTATATAGGGTAATAGATTGCTTAATGCCGTCGTTCGTTTTGGCAACCTTTCTGCGCCGACGACATGCAGGTGGCACTGATAGCATTGTCAGGTTAAAATAAAAGCAAGTTTTTAGGCCATCTATTAGTATAATAACATTTATAATGAATAGCTTTTTATAAAGAACTGATTGATGACACCCATTATTTAACCAGTGATAACATTCAATTCTAAGTGCTATATAACGCATTTTAATATAGTCTGATTACATAACAGAAAGATTAAAATGTCATCTATAAATAAATACAAACGGAGCTGCCATGGAATTCACCGACCGGAGTCGGGCCCATCATAATACTATTTTTTACACTTCTGGGGGGTGAGCAGTGGATTCCGGACTTACGAACCGGCTGTGGTAGGTTTAGGACAGCTGTCTTGCCACATGTGAGCGTTCACCTTGCCACCCATTCACTCCCCCTTCGAAGCCATAGAATTTGAGATGCGCAAATCGCAGTTTTAGATAATTTTTCTAAGAAAGAGTTGATTATTTTTCTGGAAAGGCCAAGATCTTTAAAGAGGTGAAATAGAGATTTAGCTGGCAGGCCACGAGCGCCAACTTCCACCGCGTGAAGGTGAACAGTGAAGCCGTTCCGGGTTACGGCATTTGCAAGATCATGGTATTTATTTAATTTGTACTCGTGGTCTTTTGGGATATTTGATTCCCATGGAACAGTTAATTCTACAATAAGAGCCACCTTCCGAGATAGAGAGTAAAGAGTTATATCTGGACGGAGGGCTGTGCATCCGAGACTTTCAGGGAATTTATACTGCTTAGAGACCGAATCAACCTCCAGAATCCAATCTGTAGCTTTCTCGATTATTGAGAAAGGTTTTGTAGTTAAAAGTTTTTTGCCTTTAGAGCCATCCCGCACAAACTGTATTGGGGGTTTGGAGGATACTGTCAAACCCTTGTTGGCACGAGCCACTGAGAGACTAATTACCTCGCGAATAACAGCGAGAACTTTGTCATGGCGGTAAGTGTACCGTCCTTGATCTAAGGCCACCTTGCAGCCAGCTAGAATGTGTCTAGCTGTGCAAGGGGTATTGCTACAGAGGGGACAAGAACTATCCTCGGCAAAGCTCCAACGAGCGAGGTTACTGGGGTCTGGAAGTGTATGCTGAAAGGCATTCAAATAAAATTTCAGCATCTCTGGCGTCCAGTCATAGAGCATTACCTTCCAGTGCATTGGAGGCGGAATGCAAAAGTCACCAATTGTTGTCCAATCATTCTGGCATTGAAGGCCAATAGCATGAGCCATACTCTTGCTGTCGTAATCTCCCCGCAAAAGAGACTTCTTCAAGTCCACGTCGCTCGTGGTTGTACTGCCATACCCCAGACCAGTGCCATTCTGGCTGATTCCAGTAAGGAACCTTTTGTGGAAGTCTACGCGGGCTTGTAGTTCATTTGAATCACTACAGCCACTTATTACGTGCTTCGATATTGCCGGATCTTTGGAATTGCACAGAATCGAATTTTTGGTTATTCTGGAGTTGGCGTAGAGCAGAGAGGGCAGTTTAAGCGCTAGCCCAAAATTTTGTTTGGACCTGAAGAGAGTCGAGGGGTCAGCTGGTTTGGCTAAGGACAGCCAGGATTTTAAACTAGCTGTCACCAGTGCATCTAGACGGGACAGTTGGGTTTTGGTAAAATCGTAAATAAGAAAGGGCCATGACAAATGTGACGTTAGATAATTGTCATAGATCCAGGCCTTACGAGGGCCAGAAATTAGCAAGGCATCTATTTTCGCCAGGCAACTTTTGAAAAGCTCTATAACATGATCGCCCGAGATGTCTTTTCCCTGATGGGTGATTTTTCTACCGAGGAATTTGAAATGATTGTTTGGGTCTATAAGGGAGATATTAGAGCCCTTATAGACCAATTTGGGGTCATAGGATGTAAATTTTGTGCCCATGCGGGCGAGTCCAAGGCAAAAACATTTGGAGGGCTTCACTTTAATACAGCCTGACCAGTCGCAGAAAAGCTCCACTTTCTGTAATAGCAGGGAAAGCTGCTTGGGGCTTCTGGTGATGAAAGTTAGGTCGTCGGCAAAAGCGAGGCACGACGAGGTGTATTGGCCGTCTGTTTTAAAACGGTAGCCCCACTTCCTGTCAAACTGGCTCAGGCTTTCCAGAAGTATATTAAAAACTATATTAAAAATCGTCGGGGAGAGGCAACAGCCCTGAAATAGTCCAATTGAATATGGTATAGAGCGGGTAGTCCATTCTTGCGTTTTAACATGGAAAGTCAGACAGTTGTAGTAGGAGGCTACAATGTCACGCACGACTGGTGGGAAGTTGTACCAGCGGAGTGCAAAGTGGAGGAGACTGTGTCGGATTGACCCAAAGGCATTCTCTAGGTCGAGCCAGCATACATTGATTTGGCGTTCGTGCTGTCTCGCATCCTTGATGGCAGCAGCCAGGAGAGAGTTGTGCTCGAGGCAGCCCGAGACGCCGCGCATGAAGCCTTTTTGAACTGATACTCCAAGGTACTCATTCCGGTGCATGAATTCGCTCATCCTCGTGTGGACTATGCTAAAAAAGATTTTGGCCACAGTGTCTGTGAGAGCAATGGGCCGAGCGTCCTTTGGTCCGGTGCAAACTGGGACCTTCGGAATTAAGATGACTGTCGCTCGGCCAAAATTCTGTGGGACTACACCGCTATTCCATATATTTCGGAAGATGGATCCTAAATATTGCAGAAGGCAGGGGCATTTTTTGTATACTAAATAGGGAATACCATCGGGACCCGGAGTAGAGCCCGACGGCTTCCTCTTTACTTGATTAAGAATCTCATCTAGTGATGGAGGTTGAGAAGCAAAAGCTACCGTAGGCAGGGGCGGAGGTGTAATGCCCGGCGGAGGGCTGTAATTATGGAGCCGCATTGGGTCCTCATACGTGGTCGAAAAATATTCCGTGGCCATATCTTCCGGGATTTGGATTTTTCCCTTGGCGGCAGACAAAACCGTTTTGATGTAGTTAAAACGGTTTTTGTCGAACCGGGCTTCCTCTATTTGAACCTAAAGCGCGTAATTATTACGTATACCAAATTGAAAATTGACATATTTATGTAAATCATTAAAATAATCAGAGCTATGATTTAAACAAATGTTTTTTATTATACATGATTATCTTATTTTGAGAAAGGATACAGCAAAGGCGTGTTCAGAACGCCATCTGTTGGTCTACTGAACTAAGAGAAGATTGAACAATGTTTGGAAATATGGATGCAATCTATACGCTGCGTTTCGTAGTAAAATCCTAGCTGCCAGAACGTATTACGGCAATGAACAATCTAATACCCTACATAATCAATGGGCGGCGTTTAAAAGAACGTGGAGTCACAGTAAATATATTAGCTAAATATATTTACTGCTATATTAGCTAAATATATTTACTTTAGCTAATATATTTACTGTGGTGGAGTGTTAAAAGAATCAAAATTTCGCGAGGGTACCCTTCACTCAAAAACTATGCATTATAAAAATACGTATGATCTCAATCTGACAGCGTTGTTTATAAATAATAATTTAATTTTCGCTTCCACAAGGCAGCTCTGTTCGACCTGACCTCAATCATCTTCAACGCTAATGCGCCACATATGCAATAAGTCTGACAAGGTATGATTGACAACGTAACGGCGTTGATTTGCTGCCATGATGCAAACAATCAACACGCACTAACGAGCCGTTGATATTAAATTTTATAAACAGGTTTAGGTGTCGTCTGTATTTATGATTACGACTTTGTCAGTTCTGTGATATATTTCTGTGGTGGTCATTCCTCGCTTACAAGCATTTCAGTATATTCATTCTGTTTTCAATTGAAATAATGTATTTTGATGTTGATATCTTAATTACTTACTTGGATTTTAAGGACATCTTCATTTTTGCTATTTTGTATCAATCGTGTTTTTTTATTATTATTTAATGACTAATCCTCTTGATAAAGGAATATTTTTTAACTGTTTTTATTTTTAAGTTATTTTTTATCATTTTTTTTTACTTTTAAGGCATATGCTTTTTTGTGGAACCCACCTTGTTGCCTATTGGCATCATCTTCTAGGTGGGAATTTGTAGCATCACGCAGCCAAACACTCAGGCGGTCACCTATCCCAGTATTGACCGCGCCCGCCGCTGCCTAACTTCGGTAACAACGAGGAGAACCGGTGTCAACGGGGCTACCGACGCTACTCGTTTATTACCCGTTATTTATTTTCCCTTTAATTTTTAATTGTAACACTGAGGTAACTTTAAACACCTGCCTATTTTAATTTTCTGTGATTTTTAAATAAGGGATAAAATATTAAGTAACTAAGTTAATCTGATTTTGTGCCATTATACACCACCGCCGAAAAAAAAAGAATTGTAATGTGTTTAAGATTCATCTATGTATGTTTTCCGTTTCTTTATTCCACCATAACTTATTACCGCTTGAACCGATTTAGAAGTGTGTGGTACTGCTATAATATCTGTCATCTCGAGTGTCATAGGATACATTAACTGGCTAAATATCAAGTAAGTAGTTGTAAAAATGTCCAAATGTCAATAAATTAATATAAATATATCGTATTTAGTGTCAAATGGAAGGTCTGATTTGATTATATTCCGGAAATATACATGTATCTACATGGATAAACAAATAAACCATAAATATTTCATAACAAAACCGTAATAAAAATAATTACAAATACAATAGTTCACTTTTTAATATATTTAATTCTTATATTATGTGTTGTATTTTAATCGTTTAAATGAATTTATGTTTGAGTGCCGCACGGAATAGTTGTAAAACTTTATGTTACTACCCCGAAATCACAATAAAATAAAATTGAATATAAAGCGAGACGTGTAGGAAAACGTGTATGAGAATGCGAACATTAATTCAAAGCTAGTGCAAAACTGCGTATCATTACTGAATACCCTGGGCGAAAAGAACAGGGTAAATCTAAGATGGATTCCCGGCCCTGCCGGAATCGGGGGAAATGAAAAAACCGACGAACTTGCTAAGACGGTAGCAAAGGGAACGTTATACGGACCTGAACCTTGCTCTGGCGTACCAAAAAGCCTTGCAAACCTAATGCTCAAACAAATATGTTTAGAACAATCCGTCAACCACTGGAACAACACGCCAGGGTTGAATCATTCCAAAGCGCTAATTAGGGCTTACGACCGTAAGACGGCCCGTGAGGCCTTATCGCTAAATAGGAACAATTTACGCATACTGATGAGGGCGCTCACGGGGCATTGTGGCTGTACAAACACATGCCAAGAGGCAGAGAAAACTTCCCTGCACCTCATATGTACGAGTGTGGCCCTCTGATGCGTAAAAGATTCACCCACTTGGGTGGTCATTACCTCCAACCTGAGGAGGTAAAAAAATCTGGCGTCAAAAGCCTGTTGCGGTTCTTAAATGACACGAGGCTTAGCGCAGAACTATAGTAGGTGGCGAACACAACAGTGAATAGATCAGCAATGGTCGCAGTGTTACAAGGCTCATAGAGACCCTAGATAAGCCGCCCCACACAACGAATAATAATGAGAATGCGAAGATGCGATTACCTACATACTTCTGGATTTACGCTAAGGCCAAGTGATAGGCAAAAAAAGCACTTCCCGTGAACGTGATATTAGCATTTTACAGACGATTCTACTACAAATTAAACACGAATATGTTGCCAAAGACCCAAAGTACGATGCACACACATTTATGCCAAAAGGTGTTCTAAGTAGCGAGAAATCATGGACGAAATTCCGTAGAAATGCTCAAATAGGCTATGCTATGAGGATCACATAGTCGCATTACGTTAATCTTGCAATGGCAAAAACGACACCACAATCGTCTCAAATCGAGCAAGTCATTCTCGAGCCGCACACAACGGCTCCAAGGTAGTCAATCTTCGAAGCGCATCACTCAATGGAGGGCTCCACTTGGCGAGGACGTAAAGGAAGAGATATCACCGGGGACACATCTCTCCTCATTCCGACCGCCTAGCGTAGTCTCAGAAGACTGAGGGTGGGTGTGACAAGATGCCGAGCCAATCTTGTCCGCTGGAGCTACACAGAGAATCCAATATGCTACTGTGGAACGCTGCAGTATGAAGACCACCTCCAATCCTGCCCGCGGTTGTCAACCCCCATCACACCAGGATCAACAAAGGGCAAACAACAAGGCCACCCAGGCTGCATATTTGGAGAGACGTGTTTTAACATGGCCTGGACACGTTAACAAACGAACGTTAATCTTAGAATCAAAAAGTAAAAATAACATTTTAAAGCAGTTGGAAACTCCTTTTGACTCATTTTTATCGATATTTCTTTGCATATTTCTCGTAAGTTACAGAGATTATCAAATAAAACATTAGTCGCATGAAACTTTGAACACTTATCTAACTATTACTATATCATTTTTAATTAGATCTTTTATTCAGATTCTGCGATGTGATGTTTAAGGTGGTACCCCTTATTAATATGGCAAGATGTTACGAGTCGGTCAGAAAAGGTTGCAGCCAAGATAAACGAGTCGACCGCTGCGCACAGCGACCAATGCTGGTCAGTGAGCGCGGTGGCCCGCGCCGGCGCACAGATGGTCAAATCGGGTGAATAAAATGTAGAGACTGGAAACTCGGAGGTGTCAACTACAACGGGCGAACCCGTCACCTCATGAAGTTCTAACGATAATGTTCGTTTCTTAGAGATGAGTACAAATCCATCCTCTAGCTAAGCCAACATACCCGTCAGAGGCCACCGCCTTACGGCGAGGCACCGGGAAAGGTATCAGCGGGCAGCCTCGTCCCCTGACTACCAGTTTAGGAAAGATATCTCCGTCTGGAATCAACCAGTATTCAGTATTCAGTATTCAATTTATTTATTCAGAATATACAATAAAAGCATAAATTAGGAATTAAAGCTAATTATCGCATATTAGAATGCGTCAGTTTATATGAAGATATAAAACTAATAAAGCATAAATATTAATTCGACAATAGCATTGACTAAAGTCGGCTTTACACGGCAGACAAATAAAATTTTAAAAAAATAATAGAGCTGAATCCATGTACATGAGTATACATATAAAATAGATAATTATTATAAGAATATTAATAGTCATCAAGCACTTTATACAAAAAATAATCACACAATAGGAAGTATCAAAACAAAATTGAAAAAAAAAACAACGTATGTATATGATCAGGTATGTTACATTACACATTGTAATCTACATATTAAATATTCAATTCATAATATTATAATTAAATAATAAAAACTAAAATAAGGTACCTGAAAGTTACATATTAATGTTATTCCCATTTCAAAGAATTGGCATGCTCAAAAAAATCACCCAGCTTATAGAAAGCATGTGTGGATTGCAGCTTTTGTTTTATAAATCTTTTAAACGCCTTTGTTTCCATCTTTCTTGTGGAGAGTGGTAGCTGGTTAAAGAGCTTATAGCTCAAATATCCAAAGGACTTTTGTGTCTGCGTAAGGCGTACTTTAGGCAGGATAACGTCATCACGTCTGCGTGTATTGTGGGAGTGCATATGCCCGTTTACCTCTTGTTCGTTAATATTTGATTTAGGATATAGTAGACATTGTAAAATATATTCAGACGTAAAAGTCAGTATTTTGTACCTAAGAAAATATGGTTCGCAGTGCGTGTCACGGGATACTCCTGCAATTGCTCTCAATGCACTTTTCTGTAAAATGAAAACCCTAGAACTGTCTGTGGCATTCCCCCATATCAGTATACCATAAGTCATTTTAGAATGGAAACAGGCATGATACGCAGTTATTGCAGCGATTTCCCCAGCTAAGAATTTAATCTTTTTTATTGCATATATTGCCGAAGAAAGCGCACTACATAGTTAATTAATATGGATGTTCCAGCTAAGATGATGATCGATCATGATACCTAGGAACTTTGTCGATTTGCTTAATTCTAGAGTACTGTTGTTTAGAGTTATATTGAATGGTATAGCAGACGATTTATATTTTGAGGAGAAGTGCATAGTTACGGTTTTTTTTGCATTAAGCAAGAGATTATTCTCTGTGAACCATGAACTTGCTAGGTTTAACGCATGATTGGCATTGGTCATTAGGTCGTTAAGATTGTTATCGTGAAACAGGAAACTTGTATCATCCGCATAGAGCAAGGTTTTGGTGTAGGAGGGCAAGCAATTGCCTATATCATTAATGAAAAATAAAAATAATAATGGACCAAGTATCGATTCCTGGGGAACTCCGCAGGTTATCGGTTGAGGTGTAGATCTAAATCCATCTATTTCTACTACCTGTGACCTGCCTGTTAAGTAGGATTTCATCGTGTTATTGGCTTTGCCCCGAATCCCATAACTGTTTAATTTATTGAGCAGTATTTCGTGGTCAACCATCAGGATATCTCCAACCTCCCGACTGGTAACGGGTTCTAAGTCGCTTGCGCGACCTCACCTGCCGTATGTTCAGCGGAGATTCAGTTTGAATCTCTCGCGGACCGTTTGCATCTTTTACCCGGCTCTGAATTCAGGATCAGGTAGCCAATTGGTCATTTCAAGAGAGTGGCCGAAGACAAATCAACATCCACCCCCGCTGCTTAGGAAATAGTATGTTTCCATAGTCTCTTGACTCCTTCAGCAATTAGTCAGAGTGCACATACCGATTGGCTGTCGCAAACCGTTCAGTAGCGCTGGAAGACAATCCAAAAGTTGCGTGGTCCCGTTGCCTGCCAGAGCCCTGGAATTAAAAGTGGGGTCCAGTGTGCGACGGAGGGTTGACGCGGACGGTCGGTCGTTGCACCGCGTCGCGGCCCACTATGTATTTGCGGTCGTCTTTATCTGGTGCGTGGCGAGGCGAGCGGCTGATGCGTTCTGTCGCCATACGCCGATATCATTAATGCGACCTTAATAGCGGTGCACTGCACTTGCGCTCTAAGGGCAACAATGCACTCACACCGCACCGCATATAAACGTATGCAAACAGCACCATTCAATTTTATTTATTCATTTGCTCCAGGCAATGACTTTAATGCGAAACTGTCAACTATATTGGATACGCTCAATGACACTGTTGAACCAGGTGAATACAGCGAGACTGCGGGCCAATGAACATAAACAATGAACATTAACGAGTAAATGGCTACTATTCATCGTAGTTTATATAGATCATCTTTAAGAAATCAACTTTATTTGCAACAAAATAAAATAAAAGAAAAGTAAACAATAAATGTTGATAAAGATGAAGACAAAATAAACTCTGTAAATATGTGTACTCAGATCAAAGCACCTAGTTTTCAGAACCCACAAGGTCGTCAACAATACAAACGATAATAATAATATTAGGTCCTTACCCTACAAAGTTGCTGTTCTTTAAGTTTTGTTATTTAGGATCAACATTTTCTAATGAAATATACATATTATACATCTTTCTTGGCAAGATCAAGTAAACCAAGTAAGTCGTCGCATTTTCCATGGTTTTCATAGTCTCCGGCGGCTTCAAAGATTTCTCCCCATGTCACATAAAGAAATGATTGTGTCCACACTCTTAACGCCTATACTTGACTACGGCGATGTTTGTTATATAGATGCCAGTGAGGTTATTTTGAATAAGCTGGAGCGTCTGCAAAATATCTTACTCAGGTATGTTTTTAATTTGCAAAAGTTCGACCACGTTAGGAGCAACTTCATTGGCTTCCTATTCGCGATCGAAGAAATTTTTATACCTTGTCGCTACTCTACAACATACTCAATAACCCCACTTCACCCTCCTATCTAAAGGAGAATTTCCACCCTTTAGGAGGCCACGGTCTTCCACTTCGATCAAGCCGGGATAAGACACTCGCCATTCCGATACATCATTTTTCTGTTTACACGCACTCTTTTACAGTCCATTCTGCTCGTTTATGGAATCAGCTCCCTCACTCTATCAGGCATGCACCTTCGCTGCATACTTTCAAAAAATTGTTGAAGAAACATTTATTTTTACACAGCCACTAACCACTAATTAGGAATTATTTTATCAAATGGTTGACTGTAAGATATCGCTATAGCGATAAGTCCGCCATTTGTGCATAAATTGTCTTTTTTATAAAACCAGCGTAATATTCATTAAGTTATGTTTTTATAGCACAATAAAGTTATTCTATTCTATTCTATATTATACAAAGGCAGGTTTGGTACATTGCACCCCGAATATTCAATAAACCTGAAGAACCTTTAAAAATATTAGATAATATAGTTCCAAAACTATATTTAATAAATGGCTATTAGAGTTAGGGCATACCGGAACAGATACAGGATATGCTCGATGACACTATTGAACCAGGTGGATACAGCGAGACTGTGTCCCAATGAACATAAACAAGCAAATGGCTACTTTTCACAGCAGTTTATATAGAGTATCTTCAAGAAATCAGCTTAATTTGCAACCAAAGAAAAAGAAAGAAAAGTAAACAATAAATGTTGATAAAGATGAAGACAAATGACTAACTACGCAAATGTGTGTGCTCAGATCAAAGGACCTAGTTTTTAGAAACCACAAGGTCGTCAAAAACACAGACGATATTAACAATAATAGTTCCTAACCTACAAAATTGCTGTTGTATAAAATCTTGGTACAATTGCACTCCGAATGTTCGGTACATTGCACCCTGAATGTTCAATAAACTTAAAGAACCATTTAAAATATTACATAATATTGGTAGATTCAAAACTATAATCAATAAATGGCTACTAGAGTTAGGGCGTTCTGGAACGGAGAAAGAACTGGCAATTGTTGTTTAATTTCTTTAAAATATTATATCTAAGAAAAATGACAAAACCATTAATATTATTAGCGTTTATATAATATGGCATTATTATAAGCAGTAAATATATTGTGTATCTATTTAATCTCTATATTATATTACGTTATTACTAATATCTACCAATAAACTTTATTTTGAATGTCAGCTCGCAATCTAAAATACGAGTAAGTCGTAAATCGCACGTCTAGGTACAGGCGTAAGCCTAGTTAGATGTCTGACGTACCAAGGGTTGCATGGGATTGAGATGAATCAATTATTGGTCGCTATTTTTCTAGTTTTCATATATTTTCGTTATTGAATTGCTGATTCTCTATGTTTTTCATTATTTCTGTTTTTTTAATTTTTCTAGTTTTTATGTGTTTGTTATTTTTTAATTTCTATGTTTTTTTCAATATTACTTTTTTATACACTTTTTTTATAATTTGAAATGTAATTTTATTTCTAGAAATACCATTTTTTGTTATATGTAATTTCTATACCCAGATCGGGTTTTTTAAAATATTTTTTTCTTATTTCTTATTTCTTAATATTAATTAAAAATATATTATATGAAATTGAACATGAAATTAAATTAAATGTTTACCACTGTTACATATTGGTTTCCAGTGCTGATATCTTTGTAGAAGAAACAAGTGGCACCGTCGCTTGGACAACTATAGAACTACGCAGACGGAAGGATGATTCATGCTACACCGGGCCGGGGCCGGGCCGGGCCCCGGCCGAGTCGTTTCCAACGTGCTCCGGCCGGGCCAGTCATTCATGCTACACCGGGCGTGACCGGGCCGTTTCCGAGTTTATTTATCCCACGGCCGTGTCCGCGATAACTAGTAGAATAGAATAGAATAGAATAACTTTATTGTGCTATAAAAACATAACTTAATGAATATTACGCTGGTTTTATAAAAAAGACAATTTATGCACAAATGGCGAACTTATCTAACTAGTGTTGCGTCCATCTATTTTGGCGATAATAATATTTTTTAATTTCTATTTTCGCTTGATTGATAAGTGTGTTATTAATGCAATTTTCACAACTTGAGTTGGCAGCTATTGCGATTGCCTTTGAAGACGAAGTATTGGAAACACGAACTGAATATAATAAAAGAAGATGGAGTGTACATCCAGCCTGGAGAAAACGACAATCGGAGGGAGAATTCGCCACGCTCTAAAAGGAATTAATAGATGATGAGAGCAAATTTTACGGTTATTTTAGGATGTCTAAAGAATGCTTTAGCATATTTCTTGGAAAAATAAAACGTGATTTAACCAAACCAAATTCAAGATTTCTGAAGCATATCTCTCCCATTGAACGATTAGCAGACCGGAGCCGGGAAAACAATATCCACCTCCATTTCGACGCCGTGCTCCGGACGTGGCACGACCGGTCACGGCCGGAGCACGGTCAAGCATGAATTGCTTCATACAAAAGTATACTATAGATATCTGACCGTGTCCCGGCCGGGGCCCGGCCCGGCCCCGGCCCGGTGTAGCATGAATCATCCTTAAAGCTTCCTCTATTTCCAGTATTAGTTTTGTAGCGGTTGTCAGCACGGCGTACACGTGATGATATGCATCAGTGTGTCTATTATGCGCTGTTATCGCTTATACAATGGAACAACGTGTTGTAATTAACTTTTGCTTCTAAAGCCGTAAAATTAATGGGAATCCTTACCAGTCTATATATGTGGAATTCCTAAAACGCCCGCTCGCAAGCATTCGTCGTATATAACCCGGGTTTCACGATTCTTTCGTTGATTGCCGTCTTCTACACGACAATGCGCCGTCCAATAGCAGCATTCTTGGGCGTCAGTTCATGGCCAAATGAACAGTTCTGAACAGCATTCAGTTGAAGATTTTGACATAGACACAACGTGTGGCGAGGCAAAAAATGTATGTTGAAAACTAAAACTGCTTTTTTTGCTTTTTAAACATTTTAATTCGGAGTAGTCGTGGAAACTTTTGAATGCACATCTATGTAGTTTGCAATGAGTATCTATGTAGTATGCCATTGAGTTGTTTCTCGAAGCAAAAATACTAGATATGAGGCAACTGTATTGTTTGAAAACTGCTTTAAATTTCGATCTTGTGTTTTAGCAAGGGACATTGTCCCCTGCTAAAACACAAGATCCGCACTAGATCTTGTGTTTTTAGCACACAAGATCCGCACTATAGTGCCCCTAACATAACTTATTGGCATATATTTGTATTAGTTTATTTTTAATGTAACTGTATTACTTCTATATGGAACGATGGCAATTAAATATTAGGGTATAAAATGGTCGATTGTAAGATATCGCTATAGTGATGAGTCCACCATTTGTGCATATTTTTTGAAAACCAGTGTAATAACCATTATGTAATGTTATTTTTAGCACAATACAGTTATTCTTATAATGCGAAAGGTGCAGTTCATACTGAATGCGGTTACCGCAAGGTCGCTTGCGCTAGGCGTACTTGAAAACTAAAAAGTGAAGAAAAGGCGGCCATGCCAACTGCGGAGTCGATCGCTTTGCGTATATAACGGGTAAATAAACAGGATTGGCTCGCAAATAGTACCGCGATGCGCCGAAAACGCCCTTGACACCAAACGCGTGCGATTGTTTGATAAATTACACTGTATTCTGCATAGAAAGGTGACGCGATCGATTAAACAGATCTCGTCAAGATAATTAGGCCTACAGCTGCATCGCGACCTCGGTTGTAGGTACTGTAGCACGAATAACAGTCAGGAAGTATTTAACCCGGCGTTACACGCGCCATGGACTCGCAAATATAGAATGTCAATGCTGCGGGCGAATACACACAATAAAATGCCATATAAAAAAAAAACAATTAGTTTCACAGTTCTTTTAGTTTTCAATTTACAACCTTTTGAACCTATGCTTGCAAAGATGCTTTCAGGCATTATTTTGAGGTGACCGCGATCCAGTGCGCGGCGTTTTTAAGGCGTCAGTCTTCAAAAAATTACACTTAACGTTTTTTTGATGAGATGAAAATATTATTTTATTTCAAGTAAACATACAACAGAAAGAAACATTCAATGCGATTATTGTTAATATGAGCAATAACAGGAACCGATTGGCAAAACCTAAACCTTTTGCTTATTTGATTCTATCACCCAATTGGGACTAGCCCGTTCTAGGGTGGACAGGAATTAATTTGTTTATTTATTGATATATTGTTTTATTTACATATGTATATATTTAATATTAGTCGGTTAGTTAGTTATTTATTTAAATAAATCTCTTTTAGGTTTGAAGAACGAATGAAGGATCTGAATGAATGAAAGAAAAAATAAATATTAAAATGAAGTCACTATGTTTTGAATAAAAATACTCCAGTAAAAATATAAAATCTAGTGGGGTGATAAAATCCAAACACAATCTCACGTAATCTGCTTCACAAAAAAAATTGTAATAATATTATTATTTATACTATATTTTTTGGAAAAATCTGTTACTTTTATTGGATACATTTATAAAATAAAGAAAAACATTTCATTTCCTTCATATAAAATTTCTAGAATCGACAGAAAACAAACTAAGGGGATTTGATCCACCTGATGGGTTTTTTATTGATGAAACGAACAGACGTATCAGTTTGGCGATGGAAAGATTGCATAATGCTTTGTACAACATTATACTACTTTATATGCTGATATAGGGATTATTGGTGATTGTTATAGCAACGAAAAAGACGCATCGACCGCGTCGACTTTACAAAAGTCATCAGAAAAAAACGAAAACCTCGACCGCCGTGACCTCGTGAAACCTAGAAAAAAGTAGGCATCGTCGTAACTCGCGACCGAATGTGTAATGACAATTACGCGAACGCGAGCCGCTAATGTGGCTAATATGTCGACGCCAGCAGAAAGCTGGTTTCGATTCTAGTTTTACTACCGATTCGGCCTTTCTAGCGCATCGCGGCTTTGCTTACTCTACTTCTCTTATATAGTCAATGCTATCGGCGCACAGAGGGATTTAATCCAACAAGTTGGCCATTTTGAAAACTTCATGTCCTATTTTGTATATTTTTCATTGGAATAAATTAGAATATATCGGATAGAATAGTGTCGGATAACAAATCGAATGCTATATCCCTTCTGATCTGAAGAACAGGTTATTTCGTCATCGGTAATATCCAATTAAATGTTACAGGGAAAAACAATCGGTCAATTTTTTTAAAAATTTGGTAACTCCATTTTAAAAATTTAGTAACTTAAATTAGGACCTTTTAGGTCTGTTCAAGTGAGAACAAAATATATCTTGCCTGTAAACCAAATATAGTTGAGTTACAAAAAAAGACATTTCACTTAAATTTATTTATTTATTTATTTATATATATCATATTTATTATATAGTCAACCTCATATAATATTTATTTATGTATAAATAAAACTCATGTTAAAAAGACAAACTGACTTTGATCGTTCATACCTGTAACCCTACAATTATTTCATCTTAGAAGCATTTACCATACAGTCAGCGCATGGACTACTTATTTCGAAATAGTTTTAAAATCAACTAGTACGTTATGGTAAAAAAACATTTAAAAAATGTATAAGTCACATTTAGGATGTTTTTCTGCTAGGAAAAGTAAGTAAAACTTTCGCATTTGTAATAAAATACGAAAAAAAATATTTGTGAAGATTATTTTCCAAAGGAAAAAACCAATAACAGATGTCAGTGGAGGTGTGAAGTTATGTGTAAACTTATCTACATACATATACTGGACGTGAGAAACCATAACTGATTTTTTAAATATAGACAATATAAATCATCGATATTCAGAAAACAATTCAATCCATTTTATAGCGCTTGAAAAAAGGCCAAAAATGTGCGCCTTGCTATTGTGCCCAACCAACTTGCTATTGTGCTATATCGGTCTACTGTTTGACTAATGACAAATAAATTACACAGGTAGGTGGCCCCGTCCTTTCTCTTTCAAATATAGTTCATTACGGTACATAAAGAAATTGAGGAATTTGATTTATGCCCAACTTTTTATATCTAATACCTTTCTGAGCGGCGTTATATTATCATCATGGACATGAGAATTTCCCGTTCATGGACATGAGAATATCAATTTAAATGTAACTATTAAAGGAAAATAAAATAAATTCCTCAATACATAGAACATATTAGAATAATGAAAAAAAAACTAAGTGTCCTTATAAACGACCAAATAACAATTGCTTACTTAATATGATACTTTTACTTAATAATATAATTGCCTACTTAATAAGATAATTATTCTTCTCATATTTTTACATCCAGAGTTAGACCTGGCGTATCTAGCCAAATCTTTATCAGATTAAGATAAGAATTTGCTTTCTCAACTATATTGGAATAAATATAATAATAGTATTATCAGCATATTATGTAATTGAAGGACCGGAGAGAAGATCACTTTTGCATTCTATATATTTGAATATCAGTTGAATACTTCCAAAAATGTTCTCATGCCGTGAAAACTTCCAAAAACTTGGGATATTGACTGTTTATGCATTTTTTTCTCAAAAAGCTCATTGCGAATTCTATAGCAATAAGAGCTTGGCAATATCCGACGAGGAAATACATCAGCATGACACCGAGATTAAAACTTATTACCTCCAACCGATCACAGGTTATTGTGTACGTACATTACGTTATTGGTACGTTGGTACGGCCAATTTCCAAGCGACTAGTCTCTACATAGAACAACGTTTTTCATAAATTGCCTGATAAATTAAAGGCGATTAAAAACATTGATATTTTCAAGAGATCCATCCGGGTGTAACTAATTAAAATCAACAGTATGCGCTTAACAACATTTTAAAATACTTTGAAAACAACATTGTACTTACTAATGTAATATTTTTTATTGTAAATTGTATTATAGTCTTTTTATTTGAAATAATTTTGAATAAATTTACTGTACATATATCATTAATTGTTAAATTGAATACATAATTTAAGATTAATTTAACATACTTGGTCATTCCTGCACAATTGTGAAGTCACACACAATGCGAATCACAATGATTGTGAATTACACAAATATGCACAATTCTGTATTCTGTATTTTGAAGAGAAAATATCAGAAATGGCGTTTCTGTTTATTTATTTATTTATTTACTAGTTACACACACATTCAAATGTCAGAGCATAAAAGAAAAGGCATTTACGATCCAGAATAATCTAATCATATTCTTCTGTTTCCTTCTCCCATTGTCTCCCCTCTTCCTTTCACATTGTGATAAATATGCATATAATATACTGGCTTTCTTTTTTCTTTTTCTTTTTTTTCTTTTCAATATTATTTTTAAATTAAGTAGGTGCAAAATATAATAATTTGCAATGTATAACTAGCTATACTAGTGTTATTTTATAATGGAATAATTTTGGAGTACTTTAATTTATATGATTCTTTGTTAAATTGGGTAATTAATTTAACATTAATTTAATATTTTTAGTCATAATTGTAATGGAAACAAATTCTGTATTCTGTATTCTGATAGAGAATGACATCATCTCGTTACGAAATTTTCTCTATCCATTAAAAAATCGACCCCCTCTGTGCCGCCTAAAAGAAGTATAAAATCAATCCAATTAAACGCGATATCTCTAGCACCTCGACCGATTTTTCTCTTATCGCAGTAGGTCACTTTCAACCGCTTCACACGGCTTGAGCATAAAACACAATGTTGCTATCACATAATTTATATCGCATGACTATAAAAGCGATGGATTCAATGATGCATTTGTTATCGATGCTGACTTTACTAACCTTTGTGCTGACCAGGTTAAAAATAATAATACTTGGTGTTGCTGACTAATTTGTATTGCTAAAGCTTTTGTTCTCTGGGGGCAAACTTAATACCAAGCAGGGACGGTAGGGCCACGTTTCCCGTAAGTTAAAAGTTTGTTTGTTTGAAAAACAAACAAACTCTATTGAACACATAATAGAGAACAACATGGATGGTCTATTACCGAGAGGCAATATTTTAAGACCACACCGTAGGGTTAATGTGACTAAATGTTTATGTTGGCAAATTATTACATAACAAGTGTAATTTTTGTAAAGTGGTGGTCATAATAAATGAGTACAATTACATAATAAACATAATAGAGAAAATAAAACAGAAATAATGACCTATGTCAACTCATTATCGAAGGGAGGAATGGGATATAAGGACGAGCTAAGAGATGGGTGAGGCGGGGTGAGTGGAAGGGGGAGGGGGGGGGGGGGGAGGGGGAGATTCATACGTTAAATAAATGTCTCTTAATATTCTTTACGGCCGATCAGGTTTTCGTTGTCTCAGGGGAAAAGGCTCAGAGTTCCATATTCGGGCCGTTGCACTGCAAATGATTTTGAGATGAAAGTTGATGAGTTATATGAGTCTTTTGTTCAACAGTATATTTTAACTAATATGCGAAAATTTGAAGTAGCATATGTTTCGCAAGAAATAGTAGATACAAAAATAACTTGCCCGAGGGAACGATACTGGGAGGGAAAGACAGCAAAATGAAGAACTGGTTAAATCTGACACAGATTATAAGTCTTCGAGGTGAGTTTTCTACCAAAGGTGAGTTTCTTGTATTTACTGATCACTCCAGAGTGTTGCCGCGTAAACACTGAAATTGTAGCTCAAGAAATCGGCAGTATGCAGTGGATTTTTAACACGAGTTGATGATTTTATCCGGTGATACCTCTACGTTTTTAACACGCTTTTATTAGGTCGACCTGCACATGTATGTAACTATGTAATGGAATCTAAGGTAACTAATTTAACCATCTTCCAAGGATCGTAGCGTCATGAAAATTGGCAGCTGTATGTAGTTCTAATGACAATACAATAATATGGTAATGTCTAACTGATCTGATGATGGAGTCGGAAGATATGAACTGGAACTTCATGATGGAACATCGTATCATAGCTGTGTTTGGACTTGTTAGAAAAGTCTCGGAATGAACTTTGACCACGATTAGGTTTCAAGGTCTGATGATGAAGCCGGTAAATAGGCACTGGCATTCCATGATGGAATATCGTATCATAGCCGTGTGTTTGTGAATATCGTATCATAGCCCAAAAGCGTGTTTTTAGTGTTTTTTTAAATCTATTAATTTATTCATGAAATTATCCTAAACTGGTCTGTAAGTTATTGTGTACGTACATTATATTACACTATATTATTTTCACTTAGAATTTACAACTGTTCTATCAACAACCGTGAAAGTTGATATATCGTAATAATGCTCCCATGACATTTCACTTTCGTCTAATTTTCATTTTTACTCCATTTTTTGCGCCAATCGATTTCAATCAATTTCCAGTTTACCAAGCTATTTATACTGTAAATATTTTTTGGCAGTAGAGACTTTTTTCACAGGTGCAAAAATATTCGATAAACACATGTACTAGTAAATTCTTAATACAGGCACAAGAAACGGGGTCCTGGAGGTAAACAGTTAAGAGAATGGATTACTAAGGAGGTAAAAAGTTAGCTGATCGCTCCAAGAAACCTAGGCGATTACATTCTACAATAAATAAAAGACGGATAGGTGCGCCCACGCCAAATTTGTATTTTGGTAATAAATAGAAGAATTGATATGTCTGCTACGTAGAGACGATTCCGACAACGATTAACGATGTCAAGAACGATTTCCGTGGCTCTCAAACAAAGAAGCGACGAACGCGTAAAGATGAGTGCACACGAACGCAGAACGAAGCCATCTTCTTGTTTCACATTGTCTTCTGATTCTTATTTACATTTTCTCTCTTTGATAGTTATAGCCACATTAGCCATTTTTTTACAGAACGCTGGATTGCTAAAGGGTTTAAGATTCCAAAAGATTGAACTTGAGTTGTTTAGGCTCATCTTAAAGAATATTTCTTGGGCTGTTTCTTTGTGAACTGTGAGCAGTTGATTCTCACTAATGGAGATCTCGAGAAGCCCCAAGTTCGGCGGAACCTAGTTTGGGAACCGTTGATCTATGGGCTAGAGAAGATCTGCTACGCACTGAAGCGTAGGCAGGACGTTATATGTGGATTTAAATCCAGTTTTTGTGATATAAGAGTCTGGTGTCCCACAGGGATCCCTTTGTCATTACGTTTTAATGCTTAGATCAATATCATGGGCACTTTAGAGTTGTCAACTACTACGAGTGAACCCTCCATCCCAGGGAGGTATAACAACGTTAGATCATTCTTTCAACCGTAGGGTGAACACAGAGACTTAGGGACAACACAGTCTACCGTCGAACTACGCCAAGAAGCCCGTGAAAGCCCAACGCCTAGCCACAAGGCTTTAAGAAGTGAATCAAGCGGGCAGCCTCACATCCTCACTACCAGATTTGGACGGATTTCTCCGTCCCTCCGGTCTGGTCACGGATTCGAGGTGGCTTGCGCGGCCTCTACTTGGTGTCAGCGGTAATTCAGTTGGAATTGATCGCGGACCCGTGACGCCCTTTGCCCGTCAAGATCAGTCGGGATTAGATGGCCAACGGATCGTTTCGACATGATGTCAGGTCGACAACTACCCCCGCTGCGTAGGAAACATACGTTTCTAGACCCTCTCGGTAATTTGCCGGATTGCATGAATGTGGCTGGCACAGCCTAGTACGCCCAGTTCCGCCCGAGGTGTTCCCCGAATCCGCACCGTTGTTCCCAACCGCCTCGACTGCAGTGTGCCGCCGCAGGCAGAGCTCACCTTCGAGGAGGCTACCGGATGGGAGGTGGCATAAAAATTTGGTCAACACCACCCAAGCTACACGGAACCATTAGGTAACTAAGCTTAGATACTATAATAGCTTTAGATACTACGTCTATTCGCTCCATGCTGACAGTTTAAAATAAATATCTTGTTAGCGACTACTAGTTTGTCGCGCGGCCCACTTGCAGTCGCGCGACCGCCTTCGATAGTGGATTCCGGCGAAGTGCGCCCGCGATAGCGCGGCTATTCGGGTGACCCAGTTGAGGAAGTGAAAAAATACACGTAGGTACACCAGCAGCAAACACCATCGGACGCAAACTCGAGCGTTTTGCGTTTGAACACAGCGGCCAACGCGGGAGACCTAAATACATCGGCCCATGACACCAAACCTATATTGTTGAGCGCTTTATCGGCGCGCGACTTTACACGGCAACGGATGACCGGAAATGAGCGGATTTCTAGAGAATTCCGGGAGAGACAACCGGAAATACAGACAGTATGTACCGTGGGAAAGAATAAACCAAACTATTCAATTCTCTACTGATATTTTAGGAAAACGAAACTATCAGAACAGCAACTACCACAAAAAAATCAACATGAAAAACAAGTATAATCTATCTATCCATAACTGTTATTCATTCCGTGCGATTGTGTAAAATTTCAAAAATGCAAAAAAGTCAAAAGAGTCGAAAAAGTCATTAAGTCCAAAGAGTCGAAAAAGTCAAAAAAGTAAAAAATGTAAAACACGAAAAAGTCGAAAACGTCGAAAAAGTCGGAAAAATCGAAAAAGGCGAAAAAGTCGGAAAAGTCGAAAAAGCCGAAAAAGTCGGAAAAGTCGAAAAAGCATTTGTGTAAATTAAATACATTGAATTTATGTTAATTACAAACGACTTTCATTTAATCACCAAACGAAACTCAAACCGTACATGATTCGGCCATATTATAGATTTCAATGAATTGGATTTGGAAGGTTGATCAGGACCAATAAACGCTTATGAAGAGTTACAATTAAATCAATTTTAGGTGGTACAAAGTTCACCGGGTCTCTAGTCTATATATATAAAAATGAATCGCCGTGCGTTAGTCTCGCAAGATCTCGGAAATGACTCGACCGATTTGAATTATTTTTTTTAGTTTTTTTTTTTTTTGGTTGATTCAGGGGAGGTTTAAAAAAAATATTTAGGAAAAATTCAAAGAAACAACTGAAAATAGAAAAAATCGAAATTGGTCATTTTGGGAAATAGGCCACTTTCAATAGATGGCGTTCGCGGCGATGTTTGACAGCTGCGCCATCCATAACTGTTATTCATTCCGTGCGATTGTGTAAAATTTCAAAGTCGAAAAGTCGAAAAAGTAAAAAAAGTCGAAATATTCGAAGAAGTCGAAAACGTCGAAAAAGTCGGAAAAGTCAAAAAAGTCGAAAAAGTCAAAAAAGTCCGAAAAATCAATAAACGCTTATGAAGAATTACAATCAAATCAATTTTAGGTGGTACAAAGTTCACCGGGTCATCTAGTAACATATAAAAATGAATAAAAAACACGACTGCCGTTACAAAAACTGAACTACTCTATGTATAATATTTTTTTTATGGCGTTTTTTTAATGAAATATTTGTGGTTTATGTATTTATCCATATATATTTACAAATATATTTTCGGAATGTACTCAATCAGACGTTTCATTTGACACTAAAAACGATATATTTATGTGAATTTATTGACATTTGTAGATTTAGATATTGGACTTGATATTTGGGCAGTTAATGTACCCTATGACACCCGGGATGACATAAGGATTCTAACAACACATACTTCTAAATCGGTTCGGGCGTTTAAAAGTTATGTTGGAATAAAGAAACGGAAAACATACATAAATGAACCCTGAACACATTACACAATTTTTTTTTTGGGCAGTCGTGTAAAAAAAATCATTTAGCAACTTGTTCAAGTTTGGTTTTCGGAACAAATATTAGACTACCGAAAATAAGGCACCATAAAATGCTTAATATCTCTGAGTAGACAGATATTTCCCTGAGAGTATGCTCAGAAATATCATACATTTTATGATGTTTTATTTTCCATTGTCTAATATTTGATCCGATAACCAAATTTGTACAAGCTGCTAAATGCTTTCTTTTAGAAAATAAATGCTTGTGATAGTTGCTGTCATGATAGCTACGTTTCCCTAAAATATTAGTAAAGATTTGAATAGTTCGATTTAAACTAGCGTTAATTCCGGGGCGTTGATTTAGAGAATTATGATACTAAATTGAAATTCAATAAAACTGACAGCTTGCAAATCTGGCCTATGCTCCGAAGTGCTGCAATCGCTTCTATTCAATATGCCCTCTTCAAAGCACCACACCCCTCTTCAAAGCACATCATCGTGATGTTTTATACACGACCTATGCCTCATAATAATACTTTGCCCCCACCCCCATCCCTAGGATTTAGAATTGTATCCATGCTACATACAGTTATCCATGTTCAAAGTGGCCAGCGTGAAAAAATCGGGATAGGTAGGATCGCTACACTAACGTATTTTTTTTGCGCGAAAACGTCTCTCGTAGGTTATTAGGTATAATTTAAGAGTAAAGAAATGAAACTCTGGCGCTGAATACTTCTGTAAACAAGCAATTTTAGAGCGTTTTACGAACTGTCACCCGGCACAACTTTTCACTAGATATTTTTTTTCTGCTTAGCTAATATTTTAAAGCACCTTAATATCCGCACGATGATGCACAAATAACTCGTGTAACCTTTTCCGTTAGGGAACGTTGCTGTGGCGGCCCTGAACATTGCTGTGGCGTACCAAAAAGCCTTGCAAACCTAATGCTCAAAAAAATATCTTCAGAACAATCCGTCAACCACTGGAACAACACGCCATGTTTGAATCATTCCAAAGCGCTAATTAAGGCTTACAACCGCATGACTGCCCGTGAGGCCTTATCGCTAAATAGGAACAATCTACGCATACTGGTGAGGGCGCTCACGGGGCATTGTGGCCTGAACAAACACATGTACAACCTCAAGCTCCATGACACGAAAATGTGCAGGTTCTGCCAAGGGGCAGGGGAAACTCCCCTGCACCTCATGTGCGAGTGTGGCCCGCTGATGCATAAAAGATACACCCACTTGGGCGGTCATTACCTTCAACCTGAGGAGGTAAAACAATCTGGCGCCAAAAGCCTGTTGCGGTTCGGCTTAGCATAGAACTATAGTAGGCGGCGAACACAATAGATCAGCAATGGTCGCAGTGTTACAAGGCTCATAAAGACCTTAGAAAAGACAAATTTAAAAAGTAAATTTAAAAAAAACCCCTTTCCGTTGCGGAGCTATGACTAATTCTTTGGTCGCACAGAGTGAATTTCGATTCTCATTTTCAACCCCCCCTTCCCGCTGAATGACGTAGGCACAATATGGTAAGTGCACTATCAGGCATTGTACACATATGCAGTGGTCTATTATCAGAATCCTACTACTATTATAAACGCGAAAGTTTGTAAGAATGTATGTATGGATGTTTGTTAATTTTTCACGCAAAAACTACTGAATGGATTTTGATGAAACTTTACAATTATATAGCTTACACTTCAGAATAAGACATAGGCTATAATTTATAAAGATATATAGTTTTCTATGATCATTATCACAATTTTCCATCACAGCGCGTGTGAAACCGCGGGGCGCAGCTAGTATGATATATACAAACAACACTTGGCGGCACAACTCTTGAGCCACGAGATATTTATTTGACGAAAACAACAGCGCTTCATCGTTAACTCTGGCGGGACTTTAGTATGGCAACCTTTTTAAAAACGTGTTCACGTTAAAAACTACAATTTCATAGGTAAGGACCAGGAAGGTAAATATTAAGTCAACTGCAGAAATGCGTGTATATTTTTTTGTCATAGCCAATGAAACAACAGCGCACGGTTGATATATCAACCCATTGATTACATAATAGCATAGCCCCAAGAGCTTCTAAAGGAATTTATGAAACGAATCAATAATACAACTGGCGATTGCATGGAATCAATGGGCGACGACAATGGAGTTGAAAGCCAGACATTTTATGGCAATAATTAAACTTATTTTTGCAGCCTTTTTTTTTGTGCATCCGTATTATTTCTGTGATTTAATTAATAAGCAGCTATCATTGGTAAAATTATTGGGTTTTATAATCAATCAGTCATTTATAAAAAAAAACATTCACTATAAATGTTTTATAGATGGCCATAAAAAACATTCATTATCAATGTTTTATAGATGATCAAATAAATTGCCCTTAGTTTCACTGGACAATGCTATCAGCGCCACCTGCATGGTGCCGGCTTAGAAGGGTTGCCAAAACGTAATATGGCATTGAGTAATCTAATAGCCTATATAATCGATGTTATGGCTGTTGTTTCTGGTGTACTAATGAAACCTGTAATAGAAGATAACTTCAATTCGATCTGGGTCGAAAGAAGACCGTTCGTCTGCTGTATTATCTCACGTGTAATGCGGGCAATCAATACGATGTGATTTATGTCGGTGGTCTGGCCGTTCGATTGCCGATAATGTCCGATAACGACATTAAGAACACATGTACGACTAGCGACCGCTCACGAGAGATTACATATACGACGCATCAATTACAATGGTTATTAGTCGATACATAACCATATACTTAACTGATTCATAGATCCCTATTTACCTTGAAAAATGTATCATTTTGGAATTTAGTGGACATGATGACTGACCATTTTGTCTTTTCCTCAAAATAATATTTTTTATTTAATGCCAATACAAACGACTGGATATATCGTCGCCTCACACTTGATAACTTGAAAATTAGCATTTTTGATATAAGTATGCCAGAAAATTAAAAAATATAAACTCTATATTGCCTTAACACCAGATAAACGAAATTCCCCGCCCTTAAGAGTTAACGGTGGTTGATGAGTTGAAATAAGTTGAAAATCAGCTCCAGCTATTATACTAAAAATCGATATGTAGACTAATCTAGCTTAAAGTTCGCAGCACTGTCTGCTATCGTAGCGCAAGAACTCGATATCTCCACTTATCTAGTTTTACGTTAGTATATTATTTCCACTTATTAGTTTCCACAAATCTAAAATGGTGGGACGAGTTGAAACTTTAAATTTAATTTAATTTTTAATTTTTTAATTTTTTATTATTTTTAAGGAAACATACAGCTGTTACAATAAATTTGTTACAGAATTATTAAGTTAAAAAAAATAAAGCTAATTACATGTTTCCACTTAAACATTCATAATTTAAACACAACAATATATTTTTTTTTGAAGAATTAACTAACACTCATAGGGACAGGTGGGAACTGGGAAGAAAGGAGTCATAAAGGTAAATAAAATTTTATGTAAATACACGTTCCATAATATAGACATACATATTATTTAAAGATATTCTTGAATAAATATTATTTATTATATATTATATATTGCGATCAATACCATCATTAATAATTGCTTTCTTAAGAGCGAATGATGACGTATTGAATACGTCAACATCGCCGAGCTGCGTATTACAAATTTTACATACCCTATACATGAAACAGTTTTGTGCATAATTAGTACTAACCTGCGGAAGGTGGAATAACTCCGTTTGGCGAGTGAGTCGCGATGGTACACGGAAAGATATCATTCCAAGAAGATCAGAACAATCAATATAATCTGCCAATATTTTATGGAAAAACACCACGTCTGCGCATTTTCTTCTTGATTGTAAGGATTGAAGCCCATGAAAAGCAGCTGCTTCGTTGGGATTGGGAAAGGACAAGAAGGAGCGATAATTCAAATGTTTCAGGAACTTATTTTGAATACGTTCAATTCTAAAAAAACATTCAAACGTGTTTATCTCGGGAATACTAAATTCGAGTTCTCAAGTTATATTATTGTAAGGCGACGATATTATAGATATTTTCTGATGGAGTTCTGAGATGTTGAGATATCATTTATAAAATTGTATCTATCCGCCTCCTATCTTTTTTATATAGCTACATCAACACTCTATCCCATACACCAGTGGTTTTCAACATTCTCTTGGTGACGGCACACTTTGAGTCGAGTCACTCCACTAGGTACACAGGCGGGTTTGGGCGGCAGGTAGAGGGCCCCTCCTCCTTCTCACCCATTAGCGCCGCGGGCGATTTAAAAAACTAAATACTAACTATTTTATATAGCAATATTCACCTGATACCTTTTTTAATACCCAATATAATTATCATAAAATTAGGTCCAACAAATTTTCACCAAATGTTTGTAGTTATTTAACTAAAAATTCTTCCTGGACTTTAGAAGGTCGTGCCAAAAATCGCAAACTATACCAGATTACAGAAGGTAAGTAGGAATAACAACTAACATACTTGTGTTTAAATAGCCGAATAAAGTGTATTATCTGCATTTCATGACAAAATAAAATTATTAAGAGCCGTATTACAAAATAGCGTAGGTATTCTTTTAAAATGAGTTGAAAAAATGAACGCATTTTTTTTGGATGTAACTATAAAAGATAGGATAAATAAATAAATAAATAAATAAATAACTATTCAACCCTGGGAGAAAAACCGCGGCACTGAGCGCTCTTCTCTTGCGCAAGCAAATATATACACAATTTCTAATTGTTTTTTGCAGTGTTTTCTCCTTTCTAATGACAATAATTTATATTATGTCGTATTGCTAAAAGAGTGAACTTTAATATAGTATAAGTATTATATAAGAATCTTATTTTATTTCTGAGAAAATTAGAATGATACAGGAAGATTTTTTTTTAATTTTGTGTAATTGTAAGTAATGTATACCTTGGATATGTGGTCAAAAAACGAAAAAATAAAGCCGTAGTGTACATCAAGAATACATGACGGACATAAAAAAAAATAGTATACGGTTTTCGTTGTAGTGATATTACTGTATTAAGGAGCTCAAAGTTTGCCTTCCGAGCGTTTTACGAATAACGACTTTCGGAAAATGGGCTGAATAAGTAAATAATATTCGTTACATCTAAAATTAAAGGCCGCTATGGTCAACATCAAGAAATGGTCCAGGTAATTCAGTAATTAAAGTTTGTAGAAATCTCTTTATTTCTTGGAATTAGAACGCCAAAAATCCACTTTTCTTGCCTTTCTGGAAAAAATATGTGAACGGGCTCTTAAGAGGTTTACCTAAAAACTAAAAATGAAGGATTTCCAATCTTCGCAAAACCATAAAATTCGTCTCGCCGAAAGTTATTTATGATATATTTTTTTAGTAAATAAATGGTATAAGAAAAGTATATAATGAGTCGTTATGAACAGCCTTGCGTCGTTGTCGAGTCTACATCTCGCCTTGTAATATATAATGGAACCATTTTACCTTTCCACAGAAGTAATTTATCGACAAAAACAATTATTTCATCACATGACGTCATCATGTTCGTATTTCGCCCTGCATTAAATTTATTAAGATGCTCAAACCAATCCGTCACGAAAGCACTCTTTGGGCACCAAATTTCATTGCTGAAAGTCCACAAATGAAGACGTTGCGTTTCCTTACCTGATAAAGAATAACTCCAAACCTGGAGGCCCACCAAGAGGATACTCGCAGCACACCATTGCATACATTGTGCCGCGGCACACCGCTAAAAAAATATTGCATTAGGACAATGCGTCATCCGAGACACCGATACTTAAAGTTAGTCGAATTTTTAAACAACAACTCAACGAATGTCGTCTACAAAGAGCTGTATTTACCAAATATGACCCCGTGTGACTTTTCCTGTTGCCCAAATTAAATTACTATATCTTGGAAGACGTTTTGGGTAATTTGTCATTATAAAACATAATTCGTAGTGAGAGATGCTATATCAGAAAATACCCGTAATGCACACAGCACACAATTCCGCCAGCTGTTCCATCAAAGTGAAAAACGCTTCTGGAATTGCTTTCGACTCGGCCGTCGCATTACGCATAATATCATCTTTAAATCGAATCGGTCCCTTTTAACGGCACTTACAACTTATGGTAATAGCTAAGAATCGCACGACCCATGCCAGGGCGTGGGGAACCTGACGAACTAATGGAATGTCGAAAATGTGGAATCCTGCATGACCAAAGTCCATGTTAAAGACTTAGTCAATGACATTATCCTTTCGGCTTGTTGAAGGCCTACTGAGGCGTGGCCTACGTTTACTGCCACTGATCGGTTGTACCACTCATTTATCCGGGAGATGCTCATGGCATCATTTCAAAACCAGTTGGATCTTGTCAGTGGTTTCCACTTGGGTATTTCCCAGCTTTTGATATGCATAATTTGTCCATAATTTTATGAATCGTTCCAGCCTTGATAATCCGACTGACGCTCACTACACTTCCAATTGTCAGCGACTGGCGTTTTCCACACGTGAAAAAAACAAGCAAGCGTACGTCCCCTTAATAGGGTGCCTCAAAAGAAGGTTTATGTGGAG
This sequence comes from Micropterix aruncella, assembly GCA_944548615.1. Classification (NCBI taxonomy): domain Eukaryota; kingdom Metazoa; phylum Arthropoda; class Insecta; order Lepidoptera; family Micropterigidae; genus Micropterix; species Micropterix aruncella. Next base: position 2,400,968 of record OX155955.1, read on the forward strand.
ATGTTGGATGATTTTTTGGTACCTGGAGTGTATTTTTTTCTGGTAATGGCCAAAGAACATGGCTTCGGCAGGACGGAGCCCCGAGACACACGTCCAATACGCCTCTGTCACGAGTTCGTGAAATTTTCCTTCACAAATTGATATCCAAGAGAGGTGAAATAAATTGCCCCCACGCAGTCCTGATTTATGGCGTTGGACTTTTTCTCATAGGGATATCTCAAATATAAAGTGTACGTCAATAATCCGTCTTCTCTGGCCCAGTTGAGACAAAATATCCGTTACAAAATGGCAGTCATCACGGAGTCTACATGCCGAGTCGTCAGAAATTTCGCTGTTCGTTTAAACGAGTGCCGTGAACGTGATGGTTTACATTTAGATGACATAATTTCTAAGAACTAAATTCCGAAACTGTGTATTTCAATCTCAATATATAAAAAATCATCCTGCGTATGTTTGTGCTCGCAAAACTCGAAAAGTAGTCGGTCGATTGACATGAAATTTTGACACAACGTTGCATTTCAATACGCGCGTGTTTTTTTTAGCAGAATGAAATTTTAACACAACATTGCATTCGAATACGCGCGACAAAAGTCTTCTCGCAACGGTGAAAATCTTCGGTGCGTTTCGACATCGGTGCGTTTCCCATTCAGTTCATATTAGACTGAGTCACAGATAAGCGTGACTAGGTCTAGATAGCATCAACCCCTTTCTTTTTCATTAATACATCAAATATTTTTTAAATTATTACCCTATGTTATTTTTCTCTATTTACTGATTATCATTGCAATTATATATTTATTATTATTATTATTATTTTAATAATATTTTAACTGGTTATATTTTGATTTCTTTATTACTTTTTTTATTTTCAACATGATTATGAAATAGGTATTAGATACCATTAAAATAACTTTTGAAATTTATACTACGTATTTAGTAGTTATTAGATTTACTTTATTTTATTTTTTTTTACTTTTTCTTTTTCGTAATTGTACTTTAATAAGTGTGCGCACAATATAAAACTTACAAGTGACCTAGTCGAGTCTACCTTGGTGCGGGCTTCGACCTAGTTAGGCAGACTTTGTGAATTATGTTTTGGAACATTACTTACGAAAATAAATTTATTCTTATTCCTATAAATATAATCTTTCTTTTGAGACATTCCGTATATCTTCATGCACCGAAGCATGCAGTACATCACGGCTACTGCAGTTCTCGCACAATGCACTCCAGGTGTTGAGCGGTTCGACCTTTCTTTTGCGCGCGTGCTTCGCAATTAATTTTCCTAATTGACGACTAATACGATCGTTAAAGTAGAACGAGTTGATTGTAATGTGTCCAACGCTCAGCCTTGGCGTTGTCCTCGAAGCAACTCAGCTCAGATGCGTCTCAAACGGGCAGATAAATGGATTCGCCATTGTTCGCCCACGCTGCTCGTTACCCGCCGATAGACAGCGCAGGCCATTTTGTTTGACACGCGCTGGATACCTTGTATAGTTCTCGCAATCGGAGATTTTTCTCAATATTTGAGTCCAGAATCCCAGCAAATGCAACATAATTGACCGGACCTGACCCATCTCGATTCCAATATTGAATCTTGGCCGTGCTTATGCCTGGATGTATTTTATTATGGCTTAGAACTTACGGAGCGGTTTCCACCCGCGCCCGCCGCGGTTCCGGGCCCGCGGTCTCCGTAGAATGCAGATATGTATGTAAAATTGAGTAGCACATTTCACGACGCAATTTACGCCGTGGCGGGAGCGGCTACTAGTAAAACCGCCCGTGACGCGGTCACCCGCAAGCTTGGCGTCTGAAAATGTTTAAAGAACTGTAGCTAGTTACATAGATAAGCTTGGATAGAAGCTTGCAGACCCTAGTTGGACAAGATTGCATATATTTTTTTATTTAATATGGTTACTTTACGTCACTTTCGTGACGTCATAGGGTAGGCAGTAAGTGGTTCACAATCGAAAGAGGAGGTCGGTCTACCCCTATAACGCGCGGAGGTGCGGGTCACCCGGTCTGTCACTCATCCATCTCAGAGTTCCCCAATTTAAACTAAGAAAAGTGCTCGCAGATGTATTATACGATCAAGCAGTGCGATAACGCGGAAAACTCAATATATTATCCAGGAGCCCAAACTCTAACACTGCCAAACGTCACAACTTGGGTTGTCGACTACAGCGGGCGAGCCCGTCACCTCAGGAAGTTTTAACGATTAGTCGTTCTATCTCCCTGGAGTGAACGCAGAAGACTTGGGGACAAAACAGTCCACCGTCTAGCTACGCCACAAGCCCGTTAGAGGCCAGCGCCTTAACCGCGAGATAGCCAGGAATGTTACCCGGCGGGCCGACACTCACGCCCTTACTTCCAATTGTGACCAGATTACTCCGGTCTCTCGATTGGTTACGAGTTCGAGGTCGCTTGCGCGGTCCTCTCCCTTACGAAGCGGTGAAACGGTGATTACCGAATCTATCGCGGACCACAGCGTCCTTTGCCCGGCTGTTCACCCAGGATCGGATAGCCGATGGTCATTTCAAGAGCAGTCGCCGTAAGATCTGCAACCACCCCCGCTCTATAGGAAACAGTACCTACTGCTTCCAGACTCCCCCGACTGTTACGAGTGCACAATCGATTGGTTTACGCCGCACGGTGCGCAGGCCGTCCAGGAGCGCCAGAAGGTTGATTCCTATGGGAAACTGGCCGTAAGGCCAGAGTCCTACCCAGTCGCGCACTTCATGCGTGGAGGCCGTCGGATAGGTGTTGACCCGTGAGTATGACCAGCCCTGAACAGAATGGGTCTTCGTGGCCAAGTCAGCAAGGGCCCATTAACTCGAAACCCGAGGTACTACAAAAGTACTCTTTTTTCCGGCTATTTCGACTGGAGGAATTCACACGTTTGATCATCCGAGCAGCGTTGCCGCAGCGCCGGCGATGGCGTCGCGCTGCAAACTTGTCGCCCTTAATTCCGCGGCTGCGGCGCGACTGGGTTACCTAGACCGGTGAACTTTCACAACGAGCGGCGAGCGGCGCGCGGCAGCGGCGCGGCGCGGTCCTCGCTCTTTCGCGGCGCCGTGTGACACGTTTATATCGAAAGTAGGTGATGGCCGTGTTCATTTGTGAATGTGAGAATTAAAGTTTTCGAAATAAACGAGCCGAGCGCCGCTGCGTTCAGGCCGCCGTCGCCGCCGCCGCCGCGCGCGCATTGTTGTTATGAAACAATTATTATCGGGTAATTATAATGCGAACGATCTCCGGACGCAATCGGAACGAGTAGAGCGCGGTCGCGGCCGACAGCGGCGGCGGTCCGCCCGCTCTCCGTGTCGCCGACGTATTCGAGCATTGCCCCTGAAATTACCGAAATTATACCAAGACTTATGCCTCCTGCAACTGAGTATGCAGGTGGGTCAGTTTCCCCTGGATGTTTTTGTTCGGGCGTAGGTAAGCGCTGTGTGCATCGTGCTGCATCAGCCAATCGACTTTCCTTTTCGGCTAATATTTAAAATTAAAATCTACCTTGCTGGAGTGATGCCCGTACTAAGGTAGACTTTTATGTATTCTTTTTTTCTTTTTTTTCTTTTTTGCTAAGTGTAACTTAATGTAGCATTGTTTTATGTGGTAGCTCTATATTTACACAGATATTACATATACTTAGTCTATTTTACTAACATAACATACATAATAATATTAAATAATCATATCTACACATATACATACACATAAATATATATATACATCTATACATATATACATGTAGTAATTTTATGTAGTAATAACTGGAGGAGTCTGGAAATGATTTCTTGTTTCCTAAGCATCGGAGGTGAATGCTCACCTGTTGTCAGCATCCACCTCACTTGTTTGGGTTCCTAATGGTTCTGTGCAGCTTGGGTGGTGTTGGCCAAAAATCTATCTCATCTGACCTGACCAACTCACGGTTCAACTCCTATCTGGTAGCCTCCTCGAAGAGGGGCTTACCATGTCAGGGCCACTATGAGCTTCTGCCACGGCTGTAATCTTGCAGTCCGAGGCGGTTGGAATCAGAAGATCGCGGAGTCGGGCAATACCTCGGGCGGAACTGTCGGGCGTCAGTCAATCGCTTGCGCAATCCGGCGAATCGCGGGGGGAGGCTGGAGATGTACGCTTCCTAAGAAGGAGGGTTGCTGTAGACCTGGCGTCACCTATACTTGAAAACGATCAGTTGGCCACGCGATCCCGAGTGAACTTGACGGGCAAAAAGCGCCAAGAATCCGCGACTAATCGGATCTATGACTGACCGCTAACGCCAGGTAGAGGCCGCGCAAGCGACATCGAGTTTCAAAATATCAAAAAGAGCGATTGCAATAGCGATTGCTTCGTCATCGCGTTCATAAGAGCTGCCGGTTTGCAGTACCCAGCTGAAGATCGTCCAATAAGCACAATACCTTTCGCACAATATCTTTCTGGATATCAAAACAAATGTCTCTACAAAATAAGACCTAAAGAAATAAGTGCGTAGACATTATTCCAATCAGGAAACGCTGGGTATTTTTTTGATCTTTCGAAAGCGTTCGACAGTGTGGACCATTGCATTATTATAGCAAAACTGTAGCATTTGGAATACGCCATACACAACGAACAGAATATAGAATAATTTGTAAAAAATAAACATATTTTTCATATCGTAACTATCAGTTTTTACCGGTTTTTATCATAGATGACTACGGGTTTTTTTTCACTTTTAAAATCAAGCCATGTTCATTTTGTATTATTTCTGATTTACGATGCTGTGGCCAATTCCCATTTCTTACTTTAGGGTGCATTTCGCGGGTGGGGCTCTCATTCTCGTCTCTCGAATCAAACGCTGCACGGTACAGCCAGGTAGAAAGCTCTCCCGATACCTGGGTGCCTCGAACAAAAAGACAAAGAACAAACCCGAAGATCCCCACGAACCTAAGCTCGTGTAAAATTACTGACCCCACCATCGACAGGTTTCGATTCGCTACCTGCGCCAGAGAGTAACTTGGATTATATTGTATTTTTTGTATTGGATATAAGAAGAAAGTATATGGCAAGCTATTTTGGGAAGAAAATATTATGGGTTTCTTTCTTTTCTCACATATAACTTTATTTATATTATATTTATGGCCGATTATACAATAGAGTTGCATTTTATTTATTATATTATCTTTTAATATTAATATTTTTTTTGAAGACCACATTTTAGGGCAATTTAGTGTTATTAGCTTTTTACTAAAACTTGTACATAATTGATTGTAATATTAGAGTCCTGTCCACCCTAGAACGGGTAGTCCCAGTCGGGTGACAGAATCAAATAAGCAAAAGATTAAGGTTTTGCCATTCGGTTCCTGTTATTTTTGTAAGCAAATCAATGTTTTATAGTAATTAATTCTTAAATAAATAAATAAATAAAGCTATACGTAATTGTCGGTTACGGGAAAGAACGATAAAAGTCAATATACATTTTTTAAGGTGTATACATTTAAGTAAAATGTATAAATTTTAAATGTAAATGTATAAATCTAAATATATGACCTTTCAAATGAAGAAAACTTGCGACAAACAAACCCTGCGAAAACTAAAAATCCACACATGCAACACTGTCGTTGACGGCTGCGACACAACCGTGTACGTGTACGGAGGTGGAAAGAAGAGATACAATAAAGTACCTAGGATTAACTCTGAACTATACACTGAAGTGGGAAGATCATATCAGGTGCACGGCAACAAAATTGAGAAAATTTGTACATACATTCAAGTTAATAAGAAATGCCGTATCCAAAGATTTAGTACGAACGATATATTTCGCATTGGCCCATAACTTACTAGCATACGGAATCATAGCTTAGGGTGGAGCCTCGCTGCAAGCACTTGGTCCTCTAATTAAAGCTCAAAAGTCGGAGTAATACACAAAAAACCCTTCCGGTATTCTTCTGAGAGCTTATACAATGAATCTAAAGTCCTTGACGTTCGTCAAATATACGCTAAGGTAGTCCTACTCTACTACTATAATCATGAGAATTATCATCTATATTCAACACACCATAAAGGAACACGAGTAACAACAACCAGACAGCACTTAATCCAAAAAAAGAGAACAAGTTTTGCACAAAAACACTTTTCTTACATTGCTCCTCGACTGTTCAACAAAATGAATAGTGTTTTTCCTGCAGGACTGAAATCTAGGAATAGTCACGGCGTAAAGAAAAACCTAACTAAGTCACTTTTGACTATGGGTCGACAAGAAACGGAGACATTAATAACATATATATATATTAAAATAGAGCACGATTTGTGAGATATATGTGTATATATATATATATATATATATATATATATATATATATATATATATATATATATATATATATATATATATATATATATATATATATATATATATATATATATATATATATATATATATATATATATATATATATATATATATATATATATATATATATATATATATATATATATATATATATATATATATATATATATATATATATATATATATATATATATATATATAGTATTATTTTATATTTACCTATAAAGTATATATTTACTTATGTATGTACGTGTATATTTATATGTATATACCTAAATTTAATATTATTACGCTTTATTATTTTGGAGACATATCTATCTTCTTAAATTTAGCATAATAATATACAAAGACAATACAGCAAGTTACGAAAACCACTCTACCTTCTTTTAAATTAAGCCTACCTTAATACAGGCGAGGCCTAGTTAGGATGGCTTTGAATTTAAAAATATATGTAATATTATAGATTAATAAAGAATTTTGAATTTCGAATTTGAATTTGTTTTAGAAACTTACTATATATGGTTTACAGACCGAATATATTTTGTTCTCACTCGAACAAACCCCGCCTAAAACGTCCTATGTTAAGTTACTAAATTACTTTACCAGCCCACCAACTGACAAAGAGGTAAAGTATTGTGAATGTGCAATTTTGTTTTCGAGATGAAGACGGATATATACATTTTGAACACCCCCCCCCCCCCCCCTCCTACTCGAGACGATTAATACAATTTCCAAACTGAAGTTTGTGGCAAATAGCGGACTTCATCCGATTGTACTGAAATTTGGCATGCAGGCATCATTTGGTCACGGCAATAGTTGAAAGTAATTGAGAGTTAAAAGAAAATTGTGGTTGAATTGTGGTCATACTTCAATCTCGAAATATTGGTACACGGTTGTCTTGTTGGGCCGAAATCACATTGTGAAATTTTGGTTGGAATATCAAATATGTAAGCGACACAAATAATATTTAAAGCCCGCCGTACATTAATTAAATAGTAATGCCCTTAAAAGCCGCGACGCTTGCGATCGTCTCGAATTCGAAGGCTCACGACGAAACGCGTTTGCAATTTGATTTTTAAATTGAATGAGATGACGCGCGTTCGAAATTCAAATGTGCAATGCGTTGCGTCGCATATTAGCAGAAATTTTCGCCAGGTGCTCATCGAGTTTATTTATAAAATGTATATTCAGTAAGTCTCTGGTTACTTGCCGGGAAAGTCTTGGGATGACACAACCGATATTTTTTTAATGGTGTTACCAAGAAAAATAAAAAAATGACTTTGATCGTTCTTTCCCGTAACGCGTCAATTGTTTTTGAGCTTGGTGACAAGAAATGTCAAGACGAGTCTTATTCAACATGTTTAATGCTGCAATTAATCCGCTGAACCGCGAGCCAACAACGTGCGAGGCGAGCGATAAATAAGCAGAATGCAAGCGCGTGTGGTATAATACCCTGGAAGCTCTTAAAATTAATAATACGGAGCCGAGGCGGTGTTCGCGGTCTACTTTCGCTGTCGCTTTATTTATGGCCTGTAAAACGAGCGTTTTATGTCGCGTTAAACCGACTTTAAGTAATCCATAATCGTGAATTACTATTATAACCGAATTGCGTTGTGTTGGCGACGCGGCTCGAGAAGCGGCCTACGCTTTAATTCGATAACGCCACTTATACATACATAGTTAGGACATAGTACATAGTACATAGTACATATACATAGTACATATAGTACATAGTACATAGTATATAGTTAGGAATAGCGAGATTACGCGTACGAAATAAAGGAAATAAAAGCGTACGAAATAAATTGGGAAGCTACTGGGCCCTTGCTGAGTTGGCCACAAAGACCCATTCTGTTCAGGGTTGGTCACACTCACGGGTCAACACCCATCCGGCGGCCTCCACGCATGAGGTGCGCGCCCGGGCAGGCCTCTGGCCTTAGGGCTAGTTTCCCCTAGGAATCAACCTTCTGGCGCTCCTGGACGGTCTGCGCACCGTGCGGCGTAAGCTAATCGATTGTGCACTCTAACAGTCGGGGGAGTCTGGAAGCAGTACTGTTTCCTATAGAGCGGGGGTGGTTGCGGACCTTACGGCGACTGCTCTCGAAACGACCATCGGCTACCCGATCCTGGGTGAATAGCCGGGCAAAGGATGCCGTGGTCCGCGATAGATTCGGTATACACCGTTTCACCGCTTCGTAAGGGAGAGGACCGCGCAAGCAACCTTGAACTCGTAACCAATCGAGATACCAGAGTAATCTGGTCGCAATTGGAAGTAAGGGCGTGAGTGTAAGCCCGCTGGGTAACAAAACCTAGTTATCTCGCGGCTAAGGCGTTGGCCACTTACGGGCATGTGTGGGAGCGTGACTGTGGACTGTTTTGTCGAAGTCTTCTGCGTTCACTTCACGGGAGAGAGAACGACTAATCGTTAAAACTTCCTGAGGTGACGGGTTCACCCGTTGTAGTTGACAACTCTAGTTTCACGAAATAAAAGTATTTTCTATCATATATATGGCCCTGGATATCATCGATATATTATTATTAGGGGATCGTATATCGATGTTTTTCATCGAGTCGGGAACCACGACTCATGCTACATCCTCCAAAATATTATGTTCGCTCGTAAACGAATATCGTAGGTCCCGGGGAATAGTGATTTCCATCAGCATACCTACTACCAGAAATATATTTGACCTACACCTTAACCGGCGCCAACTTAGCAAAAGCCTCTGTTTTATAATAAGGTCCCTGCGATTAAGAGGCCTATTACAAAATAGCGTAGGTATTCTTTTAAAATGAGTTTAAAAAATGAACGCATTTTTTTTTGGATGTAACTATAAAAGATAGGATAAATAAATAAAAAAATAAATAAATAACTATTCAACCCTGGGAGAAAACCGCGGCACTGAGCGCTCTTCTCTTGCGCAAGCAAATATATACACAATTTCTAATTGTTTTTTGCAGTGTTTTCTCCTTTCTAATGACAATAATTTATATTATGTCGTATTGCTAAAAGAGTGAACTTTAATATAGTATAAGTATTATATAAGAATCTTATTTTATTTCTGAGAAAATTAGAATGATACAGGAAGTTTTTTTTTAAATTTTGTGTAATTGTAAGTAATGTATACCTTGGATATGTGGTCAAAAAACGAAAAAATAAGGCCGCTATGGTCAACAAGAATACATGACGGACATAAAAAAAAATAGTATACGGTTTTCGTTGTAGTGATATTACTGTATTAAGGAGCTCAAAGTTTGCCTTCCGAGCGTTTTACGAATAACGACTTTCGGAAAATGGGCTGAATAAGTAAATAATATTCGTTATATCTAAAATTAAAGGCCGCTATGGTCAACATCAAGAAATGGTCCAGGTAATTCAGTAATTAAAGTTTGTAGAAATCTCTTCATTTCTTGGAATTAGAACGCCAAAAATCCACTTTTCTTGCCTTTCTGGAAAAAATATGTGATAGGGCTCTTAACAGAAGTCTTGGTGAGATCCAATTCAAAAAATTAATACTCCATAGTATATATATTTTTTAATTATTATTATTATTATTGTGTTTGGTTGGTTCATCGACCCTCGTTTCAAATGTAAAAATATAAATTGCTTGCCCTGGAACGGGTATATCCCAGTTGGGCAGCACTAGCCAGTGAATGATAAAGGAAAGTTTTTGCCATGTGTTTTACTATTATACTTATTGTAAATGGTTAATTTGATAATTCCAATAAAATAAATAAATAAATAGCTTAGTCAAAAATACAATACATAAAATAAGAGATTCGGTTAATGCTGAATCCATATTCCAAAAGTATCTGCTGTGAAATAAAGGATAATATCCTGATAGTTGATATTTGCCAAAGGCAATTTTTATTTTTATCGACGATGGCTATATTCCTGGATTACTCCATTAATTTAAATTTTGAAATTTTTAGTATACGATGATCTATTTTCATGACTATCACATTATTACATATGTTATTTTGAACGTGACATTATGTTCACTTACTAATTTTTATTTGTTAAAGTTTTACTTAATTTTCAATATTTTTATAAAAACAAGGAGACTCACTATTCGACGTACATATATTTATAAAATCGAAGACTATTGCGGTTTGACATCATAAATAGGATAGAAACGAATTTACCGCGTGAAATTTGTAGCACCCGACGTTTTGGTGACGTTGCAGCCGCCGTTGTGAGTCTACCCTGGACAACGGCGGCTGCAACGTCACCGAAACGTCGGGTGCTACAAACTTCACGCGGTAAATTCGTTTCTATCCTATTTATAAATACACATAATTTTTTTTACAAAATAACTGTAATACCTACTTTACCTTGTTTGACGTTTCCTTTACAAAAGCAAAACTAAATAGGGCGAAATCAGGCCCAAAACGATTACTTTAGGCACAGTATACCCAGATGTTATTATACTGTGCTTTAGGCAACCACGGTTGGCAAAATCGGTGACTTTGTTCGTAAATAGGTACCGGGCAAAAGTGGCGTCTACGTTAAAACATCGTGGTCAGCCTCGTAGCGAGTTTAAACGAGACTGCCTGAATTATTTATACATTGCACAATGTGCGGACGAACCCTCGAAGCATTGCAATGGATTCCACGTATGACCATTACCTGGCTCTTATTTTCAAACTAAAGGGTGACAAGCGTGAGAACCGCTCCTTCTGGCAGGGCTTCAATCATAAAACCGCTCGACAATAACTTGCTACTCTGACATTGGGGTCGATTCTGCAACCACGCCTGCTTATATACGTACGCCTGTGTATACGCGTATCACTGCTTATACACGGCTGTGCTGTTAACGAAATCGTTTAAATTGGTATTCTCCAACACTCTTGTCAACAGCACGTCTGCGGAACGATGACGTCATACATACGCGTCATAGTACCAACACAATATTAATAAATTCGGAGATTTTACTAATTTTTAGATTATATAATGAAATATATAAAAAAGCATTACAAAAAATATAGATATTTATAAGAATATCAACATCAAATAAAACAAAAATCCGTGGGCATTGCCATATTTTGGTTTTTATCGAGTTGCAACACTTGCTCTGTCTCAATCCAAATGACAGCCGTAGGTATGAGCACTTGAAATTAAAAATAACCGGTTACCTTGTTTTATCATCATCATCGATAATAGCTTTTTGCAATTTAATTACGTAACATCCCGCAAGGGATGCATATGCAGTAGCGGCGCTAGGGGGAGGGGGGGGGGACGGTGGAGGCGGTCCGCCCCGGGTGCCAAGCGCACCAAGGGGTGACAGTGGCTCTGCGCTCGCGTCCGCCAGGCGTCCGTATAAGCCAACGTATCCAAATAGTAGAAAGAGCTACTTCTTATGCAATTAGAAAATGTGGGGACTTGGATATTTCAATGGAAAGAAAAAGGAGGAGGAAATTAGAAGCCAGAGACGCTGGACTAACATTGCAAGAAGAGCTGCAGAGATCAATGTTGGAATGTCTTGATAGATTTCACAAAGAACTTTATCATCGTTACAGAGCAATGGATGTCTCGTAACATTTGGTGTTGTGCAGCCTAAAGCTCTTCTTTCATCAACAGAAGAGGAACTTCGTGATATAGTTCAAAATTTGACGAAAATGTATGCTTAATTTTCTGGGGAGGATATTGTTTTGGAGATTGCTAGGCTGCGTCGGCACTTGGAAGCCGCCAGCATCTCTTCCCAAATGGCGGTGAAGTGGACAACCTTAAAGTTCCTGAGGTTTATTGTAAAATGGGACTATTCTGAGTATGTTCCGAGTCTAGGGCTCTGTCTAAGAATTTTCTTAACCATTTGCGTTTCGGGCTTCATGTGAAAGGAGCTTTTCAAAACAAGTTTAGTATTTATTATTTTATTTTGGAGGGTGCCCAATAGAGAACCGCCCCGGTTGCTAACCTATGTAGCGCCGCCACTGTGCATATGTAGTGTCGCCAAATTACGCAACATCCCTTGCGGGATGCGTTCGCCACCGTCTCTTCTTTCCTAAAAACTTTCCACGACAAGGAGATCTACGGAGACATAAGACTCCGTACATCTAAATTAGAAGAAATATGTTTGCCAGGAATGTAAATAAGCCTTTTCAGAACAAAGAATTCTGAAGAAACATGTAGACACTATCTAAAATTTAATAAATATGTTTGTCAAGAATGCGGTCATGCCTTTTCACAACGAGAACATCTACAGGGACATGTCGACGCCGTACATCTAAAGTTAAAGAAATACATTTGCCAGGAATGTAGTCGTGCGTTTTCACAACAAGGTAGATGCCGATACATCTAAAAGTGTAAAAATTCTCTTTTGCGGAATGCGGCCGTTCCTTCCCACTCAAAGGAACTCTAAAGACACAAGACATATTTCATGTAGTCCTATAGAATTCGTCTTGTAGAATTGGGATCGTGTTCATAAGCAAAAGGTCGATCTATAATGGTATTCAGATACAAATGGTGGAAAACCTGACCCTTATTAATGAAGATAGTTCTAGAGAATTTTATTTTTAATTATTATAAGCCATAAGATATATTTTTACTAATATGTAAATAAATACAAATAATAAAAAAGGATATATGTTTTTGTACGCTCTCTACCGACATTACAATGAAAATGTTGTATGCTCTCTCTCTAATTTATGATTGTGAATAATTAAAAATGTATGGCGTTACTTAGAGTAACTGGTTACTTTTCCGTATGCTTATCTCTCGGCCGGCTGTCACTTGTCGGTTCGGCGAGCTTGCTTCTTGTGTGCGGTAACAAAAGTAATCATGTCGAGAATGACTTTAATACACAAGGAGATGATTACGGAATATTTAGAGCGTAATCGCGTAATGGTTTCCTGTGAGTATTCGTTTTCTATTTGACGACTGTGTGGTCTTTAACTGGGTATTTCATATTTGCCGTGTGTTTTAGGGAGAACGCAAAGCGTCGATCCGCAAGAAGTTAGCCGATTGTGGAAAACGCTCGCAGATCGGCTGAACCGTTTAGGCGGGGTTCCGAGAAGTGTGGATTCGTGGAGAAAGGTATCTAACTAATAAACATTTGATTATTTATTCTAGTTTAGGTACCTCGTCTACGTTGATGTTTTAATCTCACCCGTGCGAGGTCCCGTTTAAAAAATCATGCATATGTTGGAATCCGCAGTTAATTATTCGCTTTCGATTCCATGTTCAGCTTTTTCACTGTGAACAACCATCTAGCCTTAACTCTCTCACATAATGCAAGCTCTTTGTATTCATCCCAAAAACCGATAATTCTTGCGCTGGCGAGCACGAAACAAATACTCGCAGTGAGCCAGTACGAAGTTCGAGCACATATACCATGTTCATTACGAACAGACCGACGTTCACATGTAGGCATCCCGACCATGGGTTTTTTTTGCACTACGATCGCAGTGAGCCCCATACAAATGCTCGTTTCGGACAGGCATGTAATTAAGATAAGATATTAATAAGTGAAATATTAAAACTTTTCAGGCTTGGAGTGAAGCTCTGGGACGCGTGAAGAAGCAGGCCCGCGATTCGCTGACCTACATGCGAGGGACTGGTGGCGGTCCGCCGCGGAAAGGGCTGTCGCGGCTGGAAGAGCGCATGCTCACATTGGCAGGGGGCGCTACAGTGATAGCGGGACTGGGCCGTGAGCTCTCTGGCATGGTAAATATTTCATTTCAAATTTATTACTTTAACTTTGCAGACGAGATCTGGAGATCTACTAACTTCTGCAGATCTACTCTCCACTGTGTTTCTCTGCACACTTTCACACGTTAAAACAAAACCACATCTTCCCAATTAGTTAAATCTAGGAAATTGATCCCAAATTGGAATATCTATTTCTATTTAAAATAATTGATGTATATAAATCAGAAAGTCAGGAACGGCTAATGTCTTTTTTTTTCTAATTTTCAGCCTTCCCAGGGGCACGAGTCCCTCCTGGCGTCTCCAGTGGGATTGCGGCGATCGCCGAGGTTGGGTTTGGGCTCGCCGGCGGGCGCGTCGCGGACTTCGGGGGCCTCTCCGTCGTTCGGCGCGAGAGCGGTCGGTCAGGCGACCGCTGCGAGAAGTCCGTTCGCGTCGCCGACCTCGACCGGGCGACGTCCGTCGGCGACGCGACGGTCAATTTCATTCTCGCTCGCCGAACTCGAGGGAGTCTGCTCGGCGAGGAGCCCGACGTCGAGGGATGGAGGCGAAAGCCTGCCACCGCCGAATGTCCGACGAGAGACGTCGGCGCGCGACGACGACTCCGTAGTCGTCGCCCTCGACAGTTCTAGGGCGACAGCTGCCACGCCGGCCACCCGACCCACGCCGCTCCGGCCGGCCGGCACCGGGCGGAGATCCCGCGCTACGCAACGGCCCTTTGCAGAAAGTGCGGCCGCCCGCGTGGAGGGTATCGCACGGAGCTCGGCGGCCGCCAGTGCGGCTTCGGCAGCCGCCGTCAATGGGCAGGCGGCCGCCCAGCGAGAGCAGGCGGCGGCCACTCGTGCCTTGGCCGACGCCACTGCAGCGCACGCCGCCGCCACCGAGCGACAAGCCGCCGCCACCGAGAGACAAGCCGCTGCGGCCGAACGACAAGCTGCTGCGGCCGAACGACAGGCCACCGCAATCGCGGAGTTGGCGAGGGTCATGGGGAGGAGATCGACAGATTCGGGAAGTTCGTCGCCGACGGATCGATTCTGCGACTCCCGCCAGCGAACATCCACTCGCAAACGCCAGCGAACATCCACTCGCAAACGCCAGCGAATGGCCTCGCAAACGTCGCAAATAATTTAAAATAAAAAAAATAAAAACCAAAAGTTGTTTTAATTTTTTATTGGAGAATTTTGGTATTTACAATAATTAATCTGGTTACACCTCCTCGAATGTTCGAGTATACGCCTAAAAAGAAAATTAATACATAAGAGGAAGTTAATGAGTGAAATTTATGTACGAAGCTAACATTTCTTTACCTATCGAGAATTTAAAAATATCTCGCTGCGACTCTGTCTCGAACTAATCTGCCTTCCCTCATGGCTTCTTGTAGGACAGGATCATCGTCGACATCCTCTACGACGTTATCGACGTTAGGTTGTTCTGCAATATGTATAGGCAATTATTTATGAGAAGATACCTATAGGTAAATTTAAATCTAATACTCTTAAGAATGAGGTTTTAAGTGATAAAGTGCAAGCTCTGTCAATCGATTTAAAAACAGACTTGATTTGTACTGAAAAACTTTAATATTGTTTATGATTAGCTTTACGAGATCTGATCTGGACCTATCGGCAAAGCTGTCTGTCCAGAATAAATAATAGACATATACATACATTTCAAAAAAAAACTTTTATGTACAAATGCATACCGAAAATATTTTCCACAGACAAAGTTTTCATCTTGAACAACTTGCTTTTGTACCGTGTAAAAGAAATGTAAGATTTTTAAAAATAATATTTTGTGGTATTGATAATCGAGACATAAGAGCTCAAAGTTGAGTGTGGCCCGATTTTCTGATAATTTATTAGATTTTAGCAGTGTGTCGCTCGACAAAATCAATGCCTTCTAATTTAGCGAAGAAAATCCACGCTGCACTGGAGACATGGCTACTAAGCAAAAGTTCCTATACATTTACATCATTATTATTTTCTTTTTTGTGGCATTGTTTTTTATAACTCACTAACCTATTGTAACAAATTATTTCCTTTACATACCGATATATGGCAAATTTATATGCATACACATGTTATGCAAAATTGCGCATGCGTAAATTATTTTTTGGGCTCTTTCAGGCCTATAATGAAGTACTCGATGACCAAGCAAACATCGAAATCGCTGCTTGAGCACCCCATTGCACCTTTCGATGCCTGCCCTTGCTGAGGTGTGACTCTCATTGTATTTCCTTTCTGCAGCAGTGGCTGGGTTTGGGAAAGGTGTCAGAAGCCATGGCTCTAAAGGGTAACCAGCATCTCCTGTAACAATAAAAAAATAAATATATACAAACGGAGCGTTGTGGAATTTAGACACCCGCCATTATTACACTTCTAGTGGGGTGAACAGAGAATTCCAGTCTAACGACTGGCCATGGGAGGTTTGGGACAGCTTTCCTCCCGCAGTTGTCTTGAGCGTCAAAGATTAATTAATATTACTGAGCATTGAGAAATATTTTGGAGCAGTAAGAAACCGTGTAAAGTGTCGTATTATGAACGTTAAGTTATATCATGAACCATTATTAAAAGCGAAACTCACCCAGTAGCCACGGTCCGATGACTGCAGATTGGCGTTGTTGTTCGACCAAAAAATTTCGGACTTCCGACACCTGCCAGATAGCAGCGTCATGTACGGAGCCGGGATGTGTCGCAGAGATGCTCAAAATTTTGAGCTTGTCGTCACAAACCTTTATAAAAAAGCAATAGTTTGTTATTTAGTATGGTTTTAATATATTGATTTACACGCATTCAGTGGTGTCCATAAGACAGTCTCGGAAATTAGTAGGAAAAAGATGAAGAATTATCATGGACGATTTTCTGATGAACCCCTCCACCGAAAGCCTTAAAATAATGGCAGAACAATACCAATAACCTTAATTATTCGATTTTTTTGCTACTGGACACTCCTAGAAAAAATATATACACCACCGCGCGTATTCTATAAAAAACCCAATAAACTTACAATTTGGGTGTTGATGCTGTATCTCTGTTTGCGGTTAAAATACAGGAAGCCATTCTGTGCTTCGGTCGGACCCACAATCGAAATATGGGTACAATCGATCAAACCGATTACCCCAGGCATCCCGTACCTCTGCATGATTCTGTGAATAAGTTTGTTATCTATTAGTATTTACATAGCTAAGGAACGATGACAGAGCGCTTTGATATTACGAACCTTTCTTTTATCTGCTGCTGAGCAACAACATCACAGGGAAAACGAATCCATTCATTGGCGAGCTCCTCGCACAAAGCTGCAGACACGGACGTTACGCATCGACTAACGGACGGTTGGCTCATTGTCAAAAATGACAAATTGCCAACGTTATCTTGGTAAGATCCCCGAGCGTAAAAACTTAATGCAGCGAGGACCTGCAACAAGACAATTCATAAAATAAGTAAAAATAGTACAGAATTGTAGCTCAATTTACTAGGCAAACACAAACCTGCAGCTCGGGACTCAGACCGATGACCCGTTGTCGACGTAAAGTTGGTGCCACTCGACCGACTATAAATTTTGCCATAGCCACGGGTACCCTAAATTGATTGATGAACTCCCGCGCTGCCATACTGAAGGGATCGCTGGCATCACGCAATTGCCGACGATGCAAGCGGTCGTCTGCTCTGAAAAATATAGGTCACAACACTAGTTAATCGCAGTCTGCTTTATCCTACATTCATTTACGATTTTTGGATCGCAATTTAATTAACAAACCTTGCGAGGTACTCGTCGTTTTGTTCGAAGAACTCCATCATTTCGATGCCCGCGTAAAGTTCATGAAACTCCATAATAACCTAAAAAACAATGCAACCCCCGTATTAGGCAAAGAAGTTACAGAAAAGGACAAATTTCCATTATTTAAAGCTTTGCAAAGCTTAAAATGTAGCGAACATACACTTTGAGAGCTATTTTTAAAGCTTTGCAAAGCTTAAAATGTAGCGAACATACACTTGTGTGAAAAACACAGGAATACACTCAAAACTATATTAAACACTGTGAAAATGATTTTACCAGTTTCAAAACACTTTACGGACACGAAAACTCGAAAATAGACGACTGAATTGCTCTCAACGCACCGCGCACCGCGAGAAACACGCAAAAAAGCAGCTGTCACGCAGCTGTTAAAATTCGCAGGGGTAGCCACGTGACTGCTCTGCGCGCATGCGCGAGATATGTCAAATGCTGCCTACAGAATAGCATTTTTACACCGCTACGCGTATGTCGTCATCGTTACGCAGCCGTCCGTCTATTCGCAGACGGACGTCTGCCTAAGGAATACCATTTATGTGTCGTCCCTGCTTTTTCGCGTATCATACGCGAAAAAGCAGACCTACGCGAAAAAGCAGTACGTCAAAATGCCTAGAGAATCGACCCCATTGTCTCCTATGGCTAAAGTTATGTCTTTTTTACTTTATCGTTACATTTTTCGACGAGGAGTTTAAATAGAAATTTTGATTTCTCCTCTACCTATGTCAAATACTAAAAAAAAAAAGGTCAATTTACCGACTTGCTTAGAAAAACGCGTACGTTTCAAATCTTTGAATTTCTGCATTTTTCAACATTGTCATCATCGGCCAGTTTTCGAATTCGAATATTTTATTTTAAAAAAATGCACTGCACTGACCGTATATGTCTTGTCTCCCTATTTTCTCTTTTTTACGTTCTCTCTCTCTCTCTCTCCCTCCCTCTCTCCCTCTCTCCCTCTCTACCTCGCTACTCCGTAGTCTGTCTACACATGGTGTTTCAACTCTAAAACAACTGTCAATCCCAAAAGTGTCACGATTTGTACCGTTCATATTATGGTATTATCGTTTGAACCTAGTTACATTGAAATTTAAGACTATTACTAAAATTTCTTCGAAAGTATTATCAGAAGAAATAAGCTGATTTTATATCATTTCTTTTTTGATAATTATTAATTAGAAATAAAACTCTGGTTAAATAATATATTTTTTTAAATTAATTCTCTTTATTTCATTATTTTTAAAAAACTACATAAAACAAAAAAAAACTCAATCGCGCAGATCCGCGGGATTATTGACTTCAATCCCGCAGGCTTGCGGGATCGCGATTTTGATGCGGGATTGGATTCCCTACTTGCATGATATAAAAAAGCAAAAATCCTCGGGCATGTCCACGTCTGTAAAGCAAGCGGCACACATGGCCACTTCTGATTTAGCATGAGATGATGGTTTATCGCTAGGGGCGACTTGCACCAATGCCGGTTAAAAAAATAATATCACGACTAACAGCAATAGCCACGGTTAAATCTAAAATTCATTTGCACACGCGCCGTTAAGCTATCGTCGGCTAATTTTCTTAACCGTCAGGCAACAGCCTCCGTCAACAAGCATAAGAAATGCTAAAATTGTCTAGGATTTATTTGTGCTGCCTGTGCGTTGTTCGCGCGCCATTCTTGTTCGAGGCAAAGCCCCCAAATGAATACGCCAATTTATAATGTATCTACAATATAAATATGTAATGTAGCTAGGTATTTACATCTCATATGCAATAACGAATATAAGTAAGGGGGGGGGGGGGCTTTGGTTCAATTTTGTACACCAGGAAGGTATAACGATATTAGATCATCTAACTACGCCAGAATGCTCGTGAGAGTCCAACGCCTTACCGTGAGGCACTGGGAAGTGAAACTAGCGGTCCGACCTCATGCCCTCACTACCAGATTTGGTCGGATTTGTCCGTCCTCCAATCTGGTCGTAGGTTCGAATTAGCTTGCGCGGCTTCTTCTCCCGTATTTCACACGTGATCGGGTAGCCAACAGGTCGTTTCATGAGTACCTGACATCAGGTCAACAACCACCCCCCTTCTTAGCAATCGTATATTAATTATTTTAATCTCCACCACTTGCTGCCTGTTTTGTGGGTACGATTTAATGAGTGAATTGGCCACTCCTCTAATTCCATAATGGTTTAGCTTGTCTACCAGGGTATTGATGTTTATACAGTCGAATGCTTTGCTTAGATCGCAGAACTTTTATACACTTTTTTTATACACTGTTAGCTTAGATCGCAGAACTTTTTATACACTTTTTTATAATTTGAAATGTAATTTCATTTGTAGAAATACTATTTTTTGTAATTTCGTAATGTTATTATATATATAATAATTTTTTGTAATGTAATTTCTATACCTAGATCGGGTTTATGAAAATATTTTTTTCTTATTTCTTATAAGGCCATTTCCAGACCTCCCCCCCCCCCCTCCGTTTATTCACCGGATTGTACAGTCGATTGGCTAACGCTGCACGATGCGCGAACCGCAGAGCAGCGCCCGAGATCCTCCCCTCTGATTCCATGTTCACGACAAAGCCGTGATAAGGGAAACAGAGTCCTATCCAGATTCGACCCGCTTCGAGGAGGCTGTTGGATGGCAGTTGAACAGTGAGTTGAGCCTACTTAGATAACGAACAGGTCGTATGTACCAACCTGCATGGAACCGTTGGTTGAGTTATTATTAATTAGTCATACTGCGATAAATATTATTAAAAGTATTAGGATATCATGTGTGCGACCAGCTTCACAGACGTAGTAAGCCCAGTCCATGCGTATTGAGCGCGATGCCGATGCGATATAGGCAGACGAAGCGATAGGAGTGGAGTCAGCGTGATTCAGAATGTGCGGGCGCCGACGACGAGCAGCAGGATGACGAAGGAGAAGGCGAAGGAGGAATGTGCACGCACCGCTTCTATACGAGGGAGAGAGCGATCCCTTTCGAGCAATATTCCCAGGACACTCAGAAAGTCATGACAAAATTGACTAAAAAGCTTGTAGCCCTTATCAGCTGGTATACATTTATTACAGTATGTGATTACAATTCAAAACTTTTACCAAGCTTTTATTTACCTTACAATGTTTGTTAGTTTGTGTAGGTCAAATCTTGCAAGCTGAATTAGAACCACTTACTCTTATCTTACGAAGTTGAAATTTTACATTTTGGTTCAGTTTCGATGACAATGCATTTTTATTGTGAACATTACCTGATTCTACACCCAGGATCGGCTTCCACGGTCAACAACTAGGGTTGTCGACTACAGCGGGCGAGCCCGTCACCTCAGGAAGTTTTAACGATTGGTCGTTCTATCTCCCTGGAGTGAGCGCAGAAGACTTGGACAAAACAATCCACCGTCAAGCTCCGCCACAAACCCGTAAGAGGCCAACGCCTTAACCGCGAGATAACCAGGAGTGTTACCTAGCGGGCTTACACTCACGGTCAACAGCACAGACACACAATTTTGTATACGCATTCGATGATGATAGCCCGTTCTAAATTTTACCATGACATGGTTGCTGCACCCAGGGTTGGCTCCCGACAAGGAGACTCCTCAACGGCACAGAAACATTCAATTATGATAACCCTTTCTGTTTCACAGCGACAGGGCTGCTGCACCCAGGGTAGGTTTCCAACGAGGGGACTTCTTAACGGTTAACAGCACAAAAACTAAATTTTGTATACGCGTTCAATTATAATAGCTCGTTCTAAGTTTTACCGCCACAGGCACGGAGCCTGGTTAGCTGCTCCGTGGCCACCGGGCTGCTGCACCTAGGATTGTCTTCCAACGAAGGTACTCGCACCTAGGATTGTGATAGCACTTTCTAAGTTTCACCATGACATGGCTCGGGATAGAGCATTTTAATAAAAGCTTGTTTTTAAAAATGTGTTTTTACTATTAACTTATTATTGCTATTGGCAACATCTAATGTCACTTAGAATCGAGTGTCAGTTTTGACAACGTTCAATTAAATTGATTAGTGTGTTACATTTATCAGTAATTTTACATCCAAGATGTCGGAGTCTGCACCATATATACAATTATTAAACGAGGTTGGAGAGAAGACCACATAGCGTTTTTTGAAAGAAGATACGTTCTATTTTGAGCAAATATAATTATTTCAACGAGTTTTTTTTTTCCAAAGTGCAAAAAACGTGTTTTAGTAAATCGAGTGACAGAATGCCAAAACAACGTGTGCTAACGCGGTACAAAGGGAAACGATGATCGACAATATATGTTGAAACTATTGTAAACAACAATTTGAAAAAGTAATTTGAAGAAAACAATCTCACAATCGCTATTAGTATTTATTTGTTTTTTTAATTCCTAGTAACATAGTTGCATATTCTGATTTATTTACCTTAAATTTCTGACATTGCAATTATTTTATAACTAGGACTACTTCTAAGTACTCCTATTTTTAGTAAGTATTTAAACTTTTTATTTGTGATTTTGAATTTTTCCCTGCGGTAATACGTTTTTTTTTGGCTGTGTACCTAATAAATAAAATTCCACGTGGCGATTTCTATTTTTCTTTATTTTTCATTTTATTTTTTAAAGTATTCACTTGTATATTTTTAACATGTTAAAGGACTGCCCGCCCAAGCACAAGCTTTGCTTAGTTGAGCGACATCGGAGACTGGGCGTCATTTAACAATTTTGCATTGCTTTAAATTAAATATACATTCAAATGCAAGAGCACAAAGAAACAAGAAATTACGATCCGGAAAATCCCGTTATATTAGGTATACTAAATTTATTTTATTTTATTTTTCTTAAAAACATACAGCATAAAAAAATACGTATAAGCATAAGATATATACCAGTAACAAAGCCAATGATGTTTTAAATTATTTGCTATATAAGGATTAAATATGCTAAACAATACAAAATAAATAAAACCAAAAAGAATTTAAAAGTAACAGTTAAAATCGCTAGGTGTGAGTGTATGGATGTTAGTGTGTGTTTGTGTGATGGAGAGCGTGTATGTGTGAGTGTATGTGTGTGTTTATATATGTGTGTGCGTGTATGTATGTGGGTGTGTGTATCTGTAGTGCGAATGTGCATGTGAGTGCTTGTGCATGCTAATTCAATCCGATCTGATAATCAGCTTTTCACGTACCTCCTTAACAAAGGATCGACTATTCTGATGGTTAAATATGTCAATATCGTTAAAGCATACATTGTATGCATGCATAACGCGCGGCAATAACGAATTGGAACCATAGTTAGTGTTGAACCTTGGTACGTAAAAAGTTGAGTGAGCACGTGCGAGTCGGGAAGGCGCTCGTATGCTCACCCTACTCAGGAGGTATGAACTGTCCAACCCAGTATGAACAATTTTATGTAGAAACGACATATCTGATACTACTCGCCGGTCCTCTAATGTCTCTAAACCGTAGCGTTGCAGACCTTCAGCGTACGACAAGCCGTTGGAAAATAAGCGGTAATTTAGATGAAGTATAAATCGTTTTTGAATACGCTCAATCCTCAGCTTGTATGTAGCATACTGTGGAGACCAAACATTAGAAGCAAATTCAAGCAGGTTGCGTACGTATGCAACATAAACCGTTGTCAAAGAATGAGTGTTTTTAAGAGGTCTACAAACTCTCATAATAAAACCGAGGGTGCTGTAAGCCCTGTTGACGACTGAATCAATGTGCTTATCCATTAAAAGCTTGCGATCTAAGATGACTCCTAGATCACGCACTCGATCTACTTCCAGAATTTCATCATTGCCAATTGTATATTTAAAGTTAATAATATTGACATTTCGCGAAAATGAGATTTTATGGCACTTAGCTACATTTAAAGAAAGTTTACGCTGTTCACAAAAACGAGTGAAACGATTCAGATCTTCCTGGATCAGTTGACAGTCGCCATGGTTCTTCACTCCCATGAAGATTTTCAAATCATCTGCGTAAAGGAGATAGTCGCAGTGATTAAAGCAAGTATAGGTATACATTAGTCTGAGGCCAGATTAAATACCGCATAAATGTAAATGTTTGTTGTACTAATGTGCTTAGTAAAGTAAAACCGAGCCTGCCTTGATAGGCACTCCTGTGATAGATAAGGCGAGCTCACTTTCTGAGTCTTATTGGAGTACCACGGGTCTGCCAAAAATATTCAATATAACTATCATACATAATTTAGCTTGTTCTCAAAACTTTCTGAGTGTCTTTCGTATGTATATTATATAGGTAAGAGAGCCTATACATAGATGGAAAAAGCCCCCCATCAGCTTCGAGGCCGGGAGAAACGGAGGGCCGGACGGTGCGCCGCCAGCCGGCAGACGGGATTGGGATGCATCGCACCCGTGTGAAGTCAACGAAAGAAATGCGATCGTCTATTCGATAAATATTAGAATTTATTATCCCTGACTCCCTGTGGCGAGCTACATAGTACAAAACTCGGAGTATTTCTGATTTCAATTTGGATCCATTAGCACGAACTACCGAGTAGTTGCGAGTAGTGACCGACAGAGGCGTTGGCAATACGCCTAATTTGACTATAGAGTGGGAGATCGCGCTGTCAGCACAAATAGTACTCATTTAATTGATAATCTTCTTTACTTTTGTATGAGACAATATCGCACGAGTATGTAAGGCGACTATCTCATTATTACGACGTATCACACGGCGACTGTGAATAGAGAAAGTGGACGAAAGCTGTCGCCTGTCATACATTGTGGATTCAGTGTTCGGTCAGGCTAGGAACTCCGTAACCCTAGGTACGCGTACGTGTATATTCGAAAGACGAGGAAGTGCTGATAGCGACAGAGTACGATATTTGTGCTGACGATGACAGATAACACTCATAATGTCACCTGTGTCGTCGGTAGCAGAAAATTGCTTAAACTTTTTAATGTGTTTTGACAGTGGGTGATTCCTACATAAAAAGAGGATTGGAAAGACAAAAACAACTATCGTCCAATGTCACTTTTGACATTTTCAGTAAAATTTTCGGAAAAAAATATCACCAGCAAATAAGCAATTTCTTAGCAACTAATAAGATCCCTACTCTGAAACAATTTGGGAAACATGAAGTTGCTGCTGTTTTGAGTACTTCTAATGTATTATAAGTTATAATGCTTAAATGAAATCGTAAAACGCGATAAAAGTAATTATGAAAGCGCGTATTGTACATGTGTGCATTCATAATTACGTAAATTCACGGTGATGAAAACAAACCCCGATTCAAATAACATGCCTTCTAAAACCGTTATAGTCCTGTAGTTTTTGCCTAAGAACTGCGAAGACCCTAATATGAAAGAGTAAGATAAAACATACCGCTCCGCAATGAGTTTATCCTTTAATCACAGCAAGACTAGTGAATCCACACTCACCTGTAACGAGAGAAATGCATAGTTTAGTTTAAAACAAAAAGATAATATAACAATGTATAGAGATTATAGTAAAATAAAAAAAAACATAAAAATACGATTTAATAATAACGAAAAACATATGCCAATTCATGTGAAAACTGCGTTATACAAGTATTCTATTTAACGTTACAAAAAAACACAATCTCACAATTCTGCTTTGTTCGTTTACTTACAGCTAAAGTTAGAATGTACGAGTATGGGCATTTTTTTACCTTTGAATAATAAACCTTTTAGCAGCATTCGTCCTAAAAAAATACATGCAAAACAGAAGTTTCCCTTTCAGATATTGTTTTTTTTTGTTTTTTTATTCAAATCTTGTTTAAAAGTGTCTCGAGCTTTCGCTTATGAGACGTCCTAAGGGTAATAGAGTATTCTTTATTTTCACACCGTGAAAAAATGTCGGCGTCGCCTTATGTGACCCTCAACAGAGGCAAAAATATATAAACTTATCAAATTTAGATACCGTTATCAATAGAGGTATATTGCTACATAACGTCGATCTATAATGGAGACATCGTACACGGCAACAAGCTAACTTTTGTAGGGCATGAAAACTGAATAACTTCGTTCACGACATGTTTTTTTAGGTTATGTATATAGGACAACACTTGAAAAAAATATTAGTTTACTGTACTAACGATTACAGCTTTCAAAGATTTAAGTTGTTTGCGAGGAATTACTACTAAAAACGTAAGAGGTACCTATCATCGGATAAAATCATCAACTCGTGCCAGCGCGATGCCACTGCAATGAGAACTACAAGAAAACTAAGCAATTCGAGCCATCGCACAGGAGCGTGATTTACACCAATAACAATAAAACACGCAAAATCGTTTTTTTGGCGCGTAGGTACGTGGTCTCAATATAGATCGACGATATGTATAATAATATAATGAAAGTTTGTTGGCTTTAATTTTGTTTATTTTAATGTTGGTATTTTATGTCAGGTTACGCTGTAAGCTTCATTATATGTTAGGTTACGCTGTAAGTTTCAATAACATAAATGTAATGAAATTAAATAATTGGTCAACATATTTTATGGCAACGACTGTCCACTCTGCTCGGCGATCTTTACTCACGGAGCGGTAGAGGCAGAGTAAGAGACGCAACGCCAGATGGAAGAAAAAATGAAAAGGAGGGCTGCGCTGTGAACGGCCGTAGTACCCACTCGTGGTGTACTTTTTACACAACGACGAATTAGTCTTTTGTTTAGCGACGTATTTAACTTCAGACTATGGCTGCGGAGGGCACGCGTTCACGGTAAACCGACCACTATGTTAAATGGATAGATGGCGCCTTCGCGCAAGCGAGAGATACTGCGAGAAACAGAAGGTGACGGCACTCCGAAACCCACAGCACAGTATACCAACCAGCTTTACTCTCTACAAGGCAATGCGGGAAGAGGGTGCAAGGAATGTGGGAAGAGAGGTACGTCCCCCCGACGAACGCGAACATTTAGCATTACGGCCAGGTAAAGGCTGCCGACCTTTTCGAGCGTTCGGACATCTGCGTAGGCCGAGTAGTGCAACATCTGGCGATCATGTGCGAGCCCTTACGACTCGTGACGTATTCGCTTTGAATTCAATGTTGTTCTAAGAGAAGCTACTGTTTGGGGTCGGAGCCCTTATCAAAGAGTTTTTGAATTCCGTTTTCACACTGTGAATTAAAAAATATTTATATTTTTCACTTCGAATATATTAGTGTTTTCGACATAAATGTTTGTTTGTTTCTTCTCTTTATTGCGAAATCACATAACTGTTTGTTTGTTTCTTCTCTTTATTGCGAAATCACAATGGGCGGGTTTATTGTCATATGACAATCTTTTACAACCAACCCTACTATGATGTGTTTATATGTATGTGTGCGTGTAACATGTGTGTAAGTGTGTGTCTTGTTATGGCACTCAATCGGCAGAATTGAAAATGCAATTCCGTTAATTTTATCCCGACGGAAAATAGTGACCTAGCCGGGAATCGAACCCGGGACCTTACAATGTAAGATCAGGCGACCTAACCATTATGCCACCGTTATTATTAATGAAACAAATATGACCATCTACAAAGCGATTGCACTTCCCATATTGCTATATGCCTCCAAACCGTGGTGCCTCTACACTCTACAGGAAAGTGCTAAAGAAATTAGACGTCTTCCACATGAGGTGCCTCCGAAACAACCTGAGGACATCGAGAATCCTATATCGACGCCTGAGGATAACATGGGAAGACCGTGTGTCAAACACAGAAGTGTTACGACGGACGAAAATGCAGGGCATGGAGGTTATGCTCATGAAAGCTCAGTTGAGGTGGTGTGGGCATGTAGTGCGTATGTAAGACGACCGCCTCCCGAAAGCCGTGTTTTATGCCCAACTCTCAAAAGGCGCACGCAAAGTCGGCGGACAGCATCTACGCTATAAAGATGTCTTGAAAAGGCACCTAACCGCCAGTGGTATTCCACCTGAGAGCTGGGAGAGAGCTGCTCACAAACGCAGCGAGTGGCGCTCCACGGTGACCACAAAAATTAAAGAGTTTGAGGAAGCCCGGCTTGAAAACCTCGATTCGAACCGCCAACACCGCAAAACTCGTCCCCAGCCCATCTACACATACACTTACAACACTGCGGTGTACTCTACTGTAGTCGTTGTAAGCGGACCTTTAGAAACAAACTGGGCTTCACGAGTCACTTCCGCGCGCATCTTCGAAGAAGTCCTGTCAACCAAGAGGTCGCCGTCGTCGGATCGCGATAAGGAGGACATCATCATCATCATATTATTATTAATGATGAAGCCACTCTCTCTTCTTTTTTTCTGGCAGAACATTTTTTTTCAATTTTAGAATGCATATTTTCTGTGTCAACAAATAATATTATCTGTTTCCTTTCAATAGAAGGGGCCAAAAGGTCATTGTTTTTATTTCCTTGATTTGATTTTTCATTATTTCCGCCGCTGCCACGGCTTCGCCACCTGCTTCTACAAAAGTTATTTGGATTATAAATGAACAGAATTACAATGCGTAATGGCCTTAGCCACGCCTACGAAACAACGCACGGTGCCCATGACACTTATGTATAAGTAAAGGTAAAAGATAGGACGATATGAGGAAGCATCGCTTATCTGAATTGTGTCCTTGTTCTACTGCTACGGCACGCGGTAGATAGTGTAAACGAAATGGAAATGTCTTGTGAAAAAAAAAGAAACAGATTTTACGGCACCTATTTTTCCGCGTAGCTAGATATAATCCGGGAAAGAAATTGAAAACTACGGCACAGCAAATAAAATACAAGGCAAGGCAAGACTAGCAAAATACGAGGCAATACTATACGAAGACAACTTAAATTTCAAATTAGAAAAAAATAATATAGAAGCCAATGACGCTGTACAAAATAGCTATTGAAAGTAAAAAAAAATAAACCCACAGTCATGACATGGAATAGATACTTCTACATGGGACCATAGTCATAACATGGCAATAATTGGCATAAGACAAAATGAAGTTCAGAAAGTACATTATTTTGATTAAACTAATAGCGAAGAAATATACAAGTGTATCACCGATACCATGGAGCATCAAACAAAAAAGATAGAAAGATCCTAAATACAATATTTACTGACCTCACAATCCTAAATCCTCATCCTTCTACTTTTTTATTTTGACTCCTAGTTGCTAGTATACTGATCAATTGATTTACTTTTCTCTCCCTTCCGTCCTTACTTGAAAATAGGTGCTCCTCAACCTTACAAATGTGCCACCTGGTGAATTCGGTTTACCGCATCAGGAGCGTTTATGTCTGGAGTGACATAATTCAATTATTCATTCATTCTAGATAAAGTCAATCGTACTTATTTGTGTTTGTGACGTTAAAAAGCAATCACTTGCATGGGATTAATTCAGGAAAGATAAAATTCGGTGATAGATAAATATTGTGTCAATGATAAAACTTTGGCAAGGTATTGACAGTACATACCTACATGTTATGTAGGCAAACAATGAAATGAATAAACAATGAAAAGCAAGCAATTTCGTATTTTTCAAATTTTAGTGTCGAATGGTGTAAATCTAGCGTTTAAAAACTATTTAGCGCATTTAACGCTTTTTAGACAGCTGTCAGCTGAGGTGGCAGCCCTGGGCGGACTGTCAGCTGAGGTGGCAGCCCTGGGCGGATGTCGCCTCGCTCGCCGGCTGCTTTTCGAGGTGACCCCGAAATGCGAAATCATCGCGCCCGGTCGGATTTCGACTCCACCGGCACGGCGCGGCCCTACGCTTCTGCGCCCGCGACAACATTTCAATAACAATGTTTTCTGTATGCTGCCGGCTACGACAATGTATGCCGCATATAATACCCTAAAAGTATACGGCGATTGTTCGCAGGAGAAAGGTCAGCGCTTTGTCAGCTGCTTCATATCCTCACATGTATGTTAAATGACGATTTCGATGCATTTTCATGATGTTTTTTTTTAAATCGGTAATGATTTTATTAAAATAAAATACAGTGGAACCTCTCATAACGAACATAATACGTTCCTTACTCTCAGCAGGTCCATCTCAGGTAGAAGCAGGCAGTTCAACATCACTGATAATTGCAAGCACATCAGCCGCAGACAACCCACGTCCACTCTTAGCAGCCCAATCTAGAGACACGGCTACTGCAATACCTACGACACCTACTTCATCTAAATTGATACTCCAAGACATGATTGTCATTGTTCCAGTCAGCGTGCTGGATTCATGTGGCTGGACAAAGTAAAAGAAAACCACGCAAGACAGCAACAGTATTGTTTTTAACTTTAACGTCAAATATACAAGAGGCTAAAGCAAAATCCGCTCCTCACATGTTCCAAAGAAAAATACGATAAAGGTTACAAAAGCTTTGGATTTTAGTTCCGACAGTGAAAATGATTTATCTTCCTTACAAGCTTACACTGAAGCCTGGGATGATGATGAAGATTGTCCTTGCATTTATTGCAATGACCTCTACTCCAGGTCCAAGCTAAAAGCTAAAAGAGATCTGGCTAAAGTGCTTGAGCTGTAAAAGATGGGCTCATGCATCAAGCGTTTTACGTGTGAACTCTGCATGTAATCGACTGATTTCGTTACAAATTTGGTATGCCAATTGTCCTCACCATCGTGTGTCATTTTACCCGCATAAGGCGGACAAAACGGTTTTGCTTCAAGTTTTTAGAAATGTTTAGTAATTCTATTGTTTTTGTATTCAGTTGATTGATCTCTATAATTCTAACTAGGTAATGAACCAAAGAATAAATAGTTACTTCAAATGTTCAATATTATTAATAAATAAATATTTGATGACTGATTTTATAACTAGTATATCATTTTGTGCGCCTCTCCCCTACATAAACATTGGTTTTAAAAATATCTCAAAATGTAATTCTTAGCACCAGTTTCCCAGCTCTTCACCAGTTTCCCACTAAATATTTCTACTAGTAATTCTTAAAAGTAGCAAAGTCTTCGAGCGGATAAAAAGTATTCTCCAATAGGAATTATTTTGCAACTTTTTGAATAAACTTTCCAACTGAATTAGTTTTAAATTTTCCGGTAGTCTATTGAAATAATACATATGTATCAGGTCTGTCCATAAGTTCTCGCGCATTTTTGTGATTTTTTTATAAAATGTATATAAAACACACTTTATTACTTTAGGAGGAGTAAGGAGGATATGGCAAAAGCTTTTCAATTAAATTCACATTTTTTTGTAGCGTTTGTAAGGCAATCGCATACATACTATAAATGCGCGAAAAATTCTGAACTGACCTGATATATGTCCCAGAAATCTGGGTAGCTTGCTTGGTGCTGAGCTTAGTTTTGCAAATGGTAATACAAAATTGAATTGTATTTTGGCCAGATGATTGGCGTAAATATAGTTCGGTCTTGTAGACAAAACTCTCATTTCATCACGTATCACGATCTCCAGTCTCGTCTTCTCGTCTTGATTCTCTAGCGTCACAATCTTGACTCGTCTTCTAAGTGTCGACGAGACCGGTCTCGTCCCGTGCTTATTTTTGTGATTTTTTTATAAAATGTATATAAAACACACTTTATTACTTTAGGAGGAGTAAGGAGGATATGGCAAAAGCTTTTCAATTAAATTCACATTTTTTTGTAGCGTTTGTAAGGCAATCGCATACATACTATAAATGCGCGAAAAATTCTGAACTGACCTGATATATGTCCCAGAAATCTGGGTAGCTTGCTTGGTGCTGAGCTTAGTTTTGCAAATGGTAATACAAAATTGAATTGTATTTTGGCCAGATGATTGGCGTAAATATAGTTCGGTCTTGTAGACAAAACTCTCATCTCATCACGTATCACGATCTTCAGTCTCGTCTTCTCGTCTTGATTCTCTAGCGTCACAATCTTGACTCGTCTTCTAAGTGTCGACGAGACCGGTCTCGTTCTGTGCTTATTTTTGTGATTTTTTTATAAAATGTATATAAAACACACTTTATTACTTTAGGAGGAGTAAGGAGGATATGGCAAAAGCTTTTCAATTAAATTCACATTTTTTTTGTAGCGTTTGTAAGGCAATCGCATACATACTATAAATGCGCGAAAAATTCTGAACTGACCTGATATATGTCCCAGAAATCTGGGTAGCTTGCTTGGTGCTGAGCTTAGTTTTGCAAATGGTAATACAAAATTGAATTGTATTTTGGCCAGATGATTGGCGTAAATATAGTTCGGTCTTGTAGACAAAACTCTCATCTCATCACGTATCACGATCTTCAGTCTCGTCTTCTCGTCTTGATTCTCTAGCGTCACAATCTTGACTCGTCTTCTAAGTGTCGACGAGACCGGTGTCGTCCCGTGCTTATTTTTGTGATTTTTTTATAAAACGTATATAAAACACACTTTATTACTTTAGGAGGAGTAAGGAGGATATGGCAAAAGCTTTTCAATTAAATTCACATTTTTTTTGTAGCGTTTGTAAGGCAATCGCATACATACTATAAATGCGCGAAAAATTCTGAACTGACCTGATACATGTCCCAGAAATCTGGGTAGCTTGCTTGGTGCTGAGCTTAGTTTTGCAAATGGTAATACAAAATTGAATTGTATTTTGGCCAGATGATTGGCGTAAATATAGTTCGGTCTTGTAGACAAAACTCTCATCTCATCACGTATCACGATCTTCAGTCTCGTTTTCTCGTCTTGATTCTCTAGCGTCACAATCTTGACTCGTCTTCTAAGTGTCGACGAGACCGGTCTCGTCCCGTGCTTATCACTAACGGGTAGCTGTGTGATCGGCTATCGCTATTCCTCCATACCATCATCATCATCTAAATACCCTACTCTACTAACCCAAATATTAATACTTGATAGCTCCACGTTTTATCGGTGCAGCACAAACAATAGATAGGTCTACCTAAGCTCTGTCTGTAGCAAGGTATTCGAGCGGGAACCAGCTAGATATGATAATCCGCTCGAGCGTCGGCATGCGAGGCAATCCTACCCCGCGATACTTACAGAGGGAGCTGGGAAGCCTAGCAGTAATGTGTGTACAGTGCAGTCGTCGCGGGTAGGCAGGGTGGGGGAGACAGGCGCGGATGGTTTGGAGGGCGCGAAGGCGGTACAATGACCCCGGCGGCGGCTGCCCCGGGTTCGACTCGCAAAATGCACGCCAATCTGCGATGCGAGATAATCAGTAAGCGGTAAACACAAATTGTTTGTTTGTTTGTTTCTACTAGCAAACGGTTAGGTTTCTTAGATAGCGAACGGTTTCGTGCAGCTTGGGCCATAAGATCCACTGTGTTCTCGTGTTGGTCCAACTCACGATTCAGCTCCTATTCAGAAGCTTCCTCGTGTGGAAGGCTACTTCGGGTAAAGACTCTCGCGTCTCAGGCCTCGCGGCTGGTGGATCGGTTTCTCCTGGTGGGATTGCCTCCAGGCGCTACTGGCCGTCTGCGCACCGTTCGGCTACGCCAATCGGATGTGCACTGAAGGAGTTTGGAGACTATGGAAATATACTGTCTCCTAAGCAGCGGGGTGTTTATGATGATTTCTTGAAACCGATTTGTGATATAACTAGAGAACCACTTGCGAGATGACTCAGAGAAGCTGCATCCGCATAGTCCAAGGTAGATGCGCAGGAATGCTCCACAAATAGGGTTATTAAGATTCCCCCGCGTGCGACTGCGAGGCTGCCGTTCAGTTCATTCACATTGTG
The DNA here is from genome assembly GCA_944548615.1 of Micropterix aruncella. Classification (NCBI taxonomy): domain Eukaryota; kingdom Metazoa; phylum Arthropoda; class Insecta; order Lepidoptera; family Micropterigidae; genus Micropterix; species Micropterix aruncella. The sequence goes on from OX155955.1 coordinate 2,434,338, forward strand.
CAGGAGTGTCCCAAACGCTCTTTCGACTGCATTGATATCGACATCCACCTTGACATCGACTTCGCACAAACCTGGATGAGGTCACTCGATATAATACTTTAAAATATGTACCTTAGATTTTACTAAGACAAAATATGTGAGCCAGAATGAAAGAACTTTCAAGACACTCGAAGGATAAATCCCATAGATTTGTACGTATATCAAAGTGGTTTTGTGTCGAGGTATACTCTTAAGTCCTGAATTAGACAAACAGTTTCGAGAGAACAGCCATTTAAATGGTAGATGAAATAAGCACCTATTTTTGTTAAAGAAAAGTGACAAGTTTGCATTTGTCAATGCTTGAAAAGAGTTCATTTAGCATTTCAAACTTTTAAGGTCTGTTTGGAGGCTAACACAGTCTTGAATCGAGCGAATATTAGGGAACCCCTTTAAATCACTAGCGTACAGAAGAGAATTATTACAATTATGAAAACCGCATGATATATCATTTATATAGATAGTAAATAGCAACGGCCCGAAGATCGTCCCCTGAGGAATGCCGGAGGTAATTTCAACCTGACCGGAATCCCTTCAAAATGACCGCTTAGCGCCGATTCGTGACATACTAAGAAAGCCATCCTTCAAAATGTGATATTTTCAGAATAAAAATCCCAAAAATACAAATGTTTACTTCTTACAATTTACTTCGTATGTCAGCAATCGTCATCAAGTTGTTGTCATCGGAGGACATAAGTCGAATTTTATTTTGGTCTCATCCCATCTGGAGTACCGCAGGGGTCTAATTTAGGACCATTGCTCTTTAATATCTTTATCAACGGCGTGGGCAAATGTTTCTCCAATAGTTTCCACATCTCCTATGCTGACGACTTAAAAATTTAACAGACTGTAAATAGCATCGAAGATAGCATGTCCATCCAGAGATCTCGACCGGTTTTACGACTATTGTGTTAAAAACAAGTTAACATAAGTTAACAAGTTAAATATTTCAAAATGTCAAAAAATTACTTTCACAAAAAAAACATTGATAAACTTAACCATATCCCCCTAAATGAATAGAGTGAGGTACGCGATCTGAGTCTGTTGATAGAGGGTAGAGCTCATAAAATGTTAGGAATCATACAACGAGTGTGTAAACCGTTTAGCGATGTAAGAACCCTTAAAAATTTTCTCCTATGTGCGCAGCATTCTCGAATACGGGTCTATTTTTTGGTCGCCTCAGTATACAGTCTATAAAAATAGAGTTGAGAGATTCCAGAAGTACTTTCTGAGACATATCGATTTCAAATCGTTTCAAACCTCCGGTAGTTACTCAGAGATACTTAACCGTCATTGTTACTCGAGGATAGGTGCCTCCAACATTATATACGTTTTCTGTACAATATTATCAACAATAAAATAGCAGTCCTTATTCTGTTGGCAGAATCTCTTACTGAATCCCAAATAATAAGACCAGGGCTCGCGATTTATTTTATCTACCGCGAGTCAATAACAATTATGGCCAAAATATGTATTTTTATAGAGCACTTCGATCATATAACCTCAACTTTTAATGTTTGGATATATTTAATTTATCTCCAAATACTTGCTTTGAAGAACTTTAGAACTGCTAGAAATACGATTAACAGCCTACGGGCTTGATTGGTATTTTTTCGTCCGTTAGGTACTGTAGGCTGTGGTAACGGTTACTACATAGTAACTATAACAATGCTTGCAGTATTTGGCGGGTGGGGAGGTGCTAATCTAGCCAGTAAGTTATTTTCTATAACAGTACATATGTAATATATTATGATGTATATTATATCTATTTATATTAACTATACCTTTAACATTTTATTATTATCTTACCGAATTATTTATATTGTATCAACATTTGTGTACGTGTCTGTATGTATATAGGTACGTATGTTATATATCAACATATATCTTAAATACATATATAAAACTTTAATTTGGCTTAACCATCCCTTTCCCCTTGCTTAAAACTGTATATTTTTCATAACTCCATGCGCTGTAACAAAATATTTAGATTATCTGTGAAAACTTTTAATTGGCTTTAGATTCGTGTAATATGTGTTAGCATTAAGTATAAAACGCTGCAAGTTAAAAAAATAATAATAATAATAGACAAGGACTGATTTCAACTGAATATTAATTTCATAAATAAAATCTATGAGTGCCCTCTTCCGGCCGGCGGATGACCCGCTTGGTTCCGTTACACAACCGCCTCGGGCGGCGCGGTTTGTTTATGGGCTAGCCTCGGCGGGTCGACGTTAATATAAGATTAAAATATATGGTGGCATTTATATAGTGTAGCTTGTATATAAGATATTCACATTGTGATTTCGGCCAAACAAGGCATAAGTATGTGTACCAAATTTCATGTCTCTAAGTCCAATATTTCGGAGATTGAAATATGACTATTGCGCCCTCTGACCGATATCAACCACAACGTTTTTAACTCTTACTATTGACGCCTGCATGCCAAATTTCAGGTTAATCGGATGAAGCATTTAGGCGCGATTGTGGAGGAATACACACATACTTCCATCTGGAAATGGCCTTAATCGTCTCAGGGGGCTCAAAATGGATATTCCCGTCTTCGTCTCGGTTTTTTTTGGCTCGTTCACAATACTTTCCTTTCTCGTTGGTTGGTAGGCAGGAAAAGTAAAAAAATGCTCTAGCCAATGACAGAATCCCACACCCACAGAGCACATGGCACCTGAAGAAGACGAAGAATGCTGGGAGTACATATTTCATGAATTATAAAATAAACAATATCCGTAAGCTCCCCATGCAGACAGACGGTCAAGTGCTCGCTGTTTGCAAGCCGTCGCAACTCGTCACCCGAGACGTAAACAAAGGAGGGTTCGTATTATATTCGCGGCCATTCGGCGACATCCTGTGTTTCGCTCCGCTTTCGATTCCCGCAACCGCAATCCACATCCTCCTAGAACTCGAGCGGAAACTCGCCTGTATGCGTATTCGCCTGTATTCGACTTGAGAATGCGATGTGTCTAAAAAAAAGAATAATCGTGAAAGAACTATCTCAATATCTTTGAAGGTAAGAAAATTCTGAATATCTGAGATGATATTCAGAATATCATCTCAGATATTCAGATAGGTGCGTAAATAAAGTAATGAGACTGCTATCGTAACACTTAATCTGGCAACGCCGTTTGCTCCCCCATTTTGAAGGGTGGCAGGCCAAAATCCGATGCTTGAGTAGAGTTTACACTATCTAGACTCTAGACTAATCTAGAGTCACGTGGTGGTTCGTAGCAATTATTTTCGCGAACCGGTTTTTTTGGTGCGTTCTGAAAACGACTGACAATAATAGAAAATTCCTATGATTTTCAAATATTGCTTTATGAAATCTCCATAAAAAAAAACAATAAAATGTTTGTTTATTGTGATATTTCACAATGGGCGGATTTATTGTCATATGACAATCTCTGACAACCAGCCCTGCTGTAAGGTTTTTGTATGTATGTGTACGTGTAACATGTGTTAGTGTGTTTCTTGTTATTGCATTCGATCGACAGAATTGAAAATGCAATTCCGTTAATTTGATCCCAACGAAAAAAATGTGACCTAGCCGAGAATCGTGCGATGCGAATGCGAGAAGAGCGATGGTAATAAAAATTATCTCGCTTTTGAAGTGGCTTTTTAATAAGTTTTTGAAATATACTTACTTAGATACACACTTAGATATACGTACTTAGATACACACTTAGATACATACTTCAGATACATACTTGAATACATACTTACATACATACCTAGATAGATATACAAATACATACATAGATACATACATATATACATACTTAGATACATACATACAAACATAGATTAAATATATATATACATACTTTGATACTTACTTAGATATATACTTGAATACATACATACATACATAAATAGATACACAGATGCACACATACAAACATACTTAGATACATACATACATAAATACATACCTACGAACATACATACTTAGATACATACATACATTTTTAGATACATACATACCTACTTAGATACATACATACATAATATACTCCACTCTAAAAATCATGTAAATATTTAATAATAGGCTTAAGTTTAAACTCTTAATGCAGAACGAATGTAAAAATCAAGTCAAGTTTAAAAATATTATTGAAAACATTACACGTGATGAGGTCACGCAGTTCTTTATGTGAATTGTTGCCGAAATTTTAATTGGCGATAGTAAAAACCGCCTAATCGCAAATTTAAAATACCACAAAACGCTCGGTTTTAGAACATTTAGCAACGGGAATAACGCCCATTGTATAGTATTGAATGCGTGTTTGAAAGAAGCGGCCATCGACGGTGGGTCGGTCGCCAGTCGTTGAGAATAATAGGATCTGTCTGGCGAAGGTCCTGCCGACCTCCGACGCCGCCGCAGCGCGAGCGGCCGGACCGTGACGCCCTTACACTATAGTACTGCTCGCGTGTCTCTAAGGTCATCGTCGTATAGCGACATCTCCTGTAACAGTTATAGAGGTTAATAAAACCTATAGGGGTTATACACCTAACCCGCTATGAATGCCACCTGGGCAACATCGGGTAATATTCCACTAGTACCTATATCAGTGTTTTTCAACCTTTTTTAGATCGCGACCCCCTTTTTCGTAAAAAAAAAGCTCTTAAGCGACCCCGTTTAAACTCTATACTCTTTTCTACAGCTGTAACTGTAAGCATCCAATAAATAAAGTGTTTGTAAGAACAATTTAACTGTTTTTCACTATCGAAGCTGTACCTAACTTTTTTCCTCTTAGGTCAACATAAAGTTCCTTTAAATCAACAGCAAAACACATAATAAATATGTTTCTCTTTCGAAGCTGGAAATATTTGCACATTTATAAGTCAATAGTCAATGGTCCTTTATTAATCCAAAATTGCAAATACAGATGAATATGTCATAATCATAACTGTTTAAAACACAATGATCAAAATATAAATGCAACAAATAATTCCTTTTTTTTCAAATCAGTAAAAATGATACTAAAAATAACCTAAAGTCCGATCAAATAAAAGATAAATGCTCAATAATGTCGTAATAATAACGTAAAACGACAATAGTCATAATGGATAATCAAATAATATCAATTTATTACTACGAGGTTTATCTCGTATGTTTTAATATAAGAGGGTGTTACACGTTCAATCTGGCATTAGTTCAGTCCGCGACCTTGATCATGAACTGTATGATGGACTGACAGAAATTATTAAAATGTTTAAAAATCCATCGGTTCAGTCAAACGATCAGTTTCCCGTCAGTCTGACCAATGTCACGGAGTGAACTGATGCCAGATTGAACGTGTAACACCAGTCTTTGAATAATATACCTCTATCAGAGATATGATATTATTTTTCATAAGAAATATATACCTATATTAAAGGTATTGTAATATTTCCTCGTGGTCGTCTATGTTTAACTCTATATTCAGGCAGTGTTTAACTATATATTCGAATATTTATGGTTCTAAATCTCCTACTGTCATTAAAGGAGGCAGGTCATTAAAGAGTTTAAAGGGCAAATACACAAATGACTTTTGGATCATAAAAATTGGACTTATAAATAAAGATTTTGTAGTATTTTAGATTTTTATTTTTAGATAGCCTACGGACCCCAGGGTTCTCATCGCAACCTCCCAGGAGGTCGCGACCCACTAGTTGAAAATCACTGCCCTATATAATCCATGGTGGAACGAAACGGTCTGTCCCTCAAGAATGAACGCGAAACGTGAATCGCGACCCGCAGATGACTGCGTGCGCCGAGCCACAGAATCGCCGGACGACCCGCGGAGTAATCCAGGTCGAAGGTCTTCCGGGCGGCCGGAAACAGCCGCAGCCGCAGCCGCTGCGGCCGGAGCCAACCTCGCTCGCACCTAGATTCTCATGCCGCCGCGCCCGCGAGAATGCCCTCGCGTCTGTATGCCGAAATACCTAAGGCTGAGGCCTCTGCGCCTCACCTTCTAGCCACACCGCCCAAGGAGCTTCGCTACCAATAAAATTAACACAATTTTAAGTCTTTCTTCAGTGCGTAAATAGCTTCCGCGTTTGCTTGCTGTTTGACTCAATACCAATATAGCCTCGCAAAATATGTGTCAAATTATATTTTCATGGCTAGTTATAATCGACAAAATAAGATCTTTTTGAAAGATTTTGTAACCAATTTCAAATACAAATTCAAACTCAATGATAGCCAAATTCTTTAGAAAGGTTATATACTAATTAACATGACGCTACGGCCCGAGCAAAAAGAAAGCTAAGCGAAAATGAAGTTATGGCGCGGGCGGGCGATGCGACGCGGTGGGTCGAGGGCCGGAGGCGGCGGCTTGAGGAGAACCGATTATTACCGAGAAGAGCCGAACCGTGCATGCCTTACCTAGATCAGGTTGCGGCGAAACCACACAAAAATATGACTCAAAATATTGTCTATGCCGAAGTACCTTATATTATTTATAAATAATCCGAAATTAAACGGCGGGTGAAACCGCGGGGCACATTTTTTATTTTTTTTTATTTACACAAAAAAACAATACACAATTTATACATTAGATATATCACTAAAACCGAGTCTGGTTTGCCTGTCTACGCTTAGAATAAGCAACGAGTTTACAGTCAATCAAATTACAACTATATTAATTAATTAATTAGATAATAAAATTTTAATTCTACCCGCAATTTACACAGCTATTTTAAGCTGTGTTGAGCAGTGAATTACTTTTTCGCCGCACCTGTTACTATCATGGCTGGCCAAATCACGTACATACAGTTTACTTCTTATTTAAGTGTATCCGTTTTATTTTATTTTATTTTTAAAAATTTATAATTAGGATATTATTATTATCATCAGATTATTGACTATTTACTATTACTGACTATTTGAATATTACGATGAATAATTTTACTAGGTACGTATCTTTTAGAATTACTAACTACTTCAAATATTAGGCTTTTATTTTGATTTTGATTTTTTATATTTATAGTTTGTCAATCTAAGCGTTAATTCATGACTACCTATGTATGTTCAGTAAAGAGTAGTAACGAGAGTTACTACCTAACCCAATTATTTTGACACGTCCGAGAGCGGTTTTTAGCCCTCAATTGGACTCGACGAAAATGTAATGTGATGTAATGGTAAGAAATTGTTTTTAATTTTGGATTATATGTTTTTTCCATTTAATAATTGTTTCATTTCGATAGATATGTTATTTATTAGTTGAGGAATATATTATCTAACTTAGGAATCTAGTATCTAATAGTATGAAATAACAAAACTGGGCGTGTTCATTTATTTATCTGACGCGACGACATCGCAATTTGAAATATAACACTGTGCGAGCATAATATTTACACTAGCTTATCAAACAGAGTGAAACTGGAATGTTTTCTCGCCGAACAAAGAAGCGCCAAAAAATATACGCTGAACCAGTCAAAGCAGATAAGGCGCGAACGGAGCCCTTTCTGCGTGCGCACGTGCGAGTGTGCCGATGTCAAGTATTTGGGCGAATGGCGCGTTCGCGGCTTCATCCAAAACGGAGGAATAATTCAGCCGCGCCGACACAATGTAGTCTAACCGGGTCAGTTTCACGGCCATTATTGTTACGCCAGCGCAAGAACTGGCACACGAGCTAAATTTTTACGAAAATTATCCGTTGCATTATCAGCGGTTAAAACAGTTTCGAGCAAATTAATTTTGCTTTAAAGTATTTTTAAAGGCATGCAGCTGTTGCTTGTAAAATACTTAATACTGATGTAGTGTTTAGAGTGCTCTGATCAGATATGGAAAAAGCATGTCACGCACTCATCATCGTATTTCTCGAATTCCCTGCAGTGCGCACGTGCTCTTTTGCATGCATACATTACAGTCGTATCCAATTGGCAAATTTACCGCTCTCGGACAGGTATCGGGCTGTCGCAAACAACATTGGCCAGCCGCCCTGAACAACCGTGTTTGTTATATAAATGGACAACGGTGTTAATTTTTATGCTTGAAATAAAAATAAATTTGACAAATAGAATATTCAAAAATAAAATTAAAAAAATGGTTATCAAGTCACGAGTCATGACAGACTAACCATACATCAAATGTAAGAAATTATAGTTTGATAAAACAGGTACACAAATTATTAATATATTTTTTAATATGTATGTTGTATTTAACAATGAACCAATCACCAAAAAATATTTAATTTTGTTTTTAATTATATTGTTTTGACAATGATTTGTACTTTTTTTGACTAGGTATTTTTATATGAAATTTTATATTACTTAACATATATAATTATTAGCGAGTTATTTTTACCTATACCTTTATTTTTCTCTTTTTTTTTTGTTTAAAGTTTTCTGACAGTTTTAAAATTCCATTTGATGCCGATTTTACAACGGAATTGTGTTTTTTTAAAGACCATATTTTAGGGCAATTTAGTTTTATGAGCATTTTAAAACTAAACTAAAACTTTCAGATAATTTATTGCAATATTAAGAATAAGAATAATTTATTTTCAAAAACCCGATCTGGGTATAGAAATTACATATCTAGTGGTATTTCTACAAATAAAATTACATTTCAAATTACTCATAAAATTATAAAAAAGTCTATAACAAACTAATAATTAAAACAAAAACATAGAAATTCAAAAATTCAATAACAAAGACATAAAAACTAGAAAAATAAAAAACAACAGAAATAATGAGAAAACATAGAGAATCAGCAATTCAATAACAAAAATATATAAAAACTAGAAAAATAGAAAGCATCCAAAGAGTTCTGCATAAACTACATTTAATAAGGATCAAACTATCGATCAACAATCAAGAAATAGAAAAATGTATCGACTCTCCAAAGAAAAAAAATCAACTGGTCTCGATGACATACCTGTTAGTGTAATTAATATCCATTAACGTGTACTGGCACCCTGTCTAACATATCTTTACAATTTAAGATTTCCAGATTGTTATAAAGTAGCCAAGATTACACCAATATATAAAAAAGGGCGATCCCACGAGCGTAGAAAATTATCGACCCGTAGCCCTACTGAGTAATTTCTCAAAAATTTTGGAGAAGGTCATTGAAAAACGACTAAATGGTTTCCTTGAAAAATTTGGGGTCATTTCAGACAGTCAGTAGTCCTGTTCATCCTAAAACGGGCTAGTCCCAGTTTGGTGACAGAATCAAAAAGGTTAAGGTTTTGCCATTCGGTTCCTGTTCTTTTTGCAACCACAAACAATGTTTTATAGCAATTAATTTTTAAATAAATAAATAAATACCGCCGAAACGTCGGGTGTTACCAACTTTACACATTAAATTTCGTTTATTATCATTTAATAATAAACAACCGCGATTGTCTTCGATTCAATGAAACTTCTTCATCCTCCCGGGCGATGCCTTCTTGGTGGGGTCGCAAAAACCGCCGTCTACGAATCTGCCATTGTGAAACGATTCGAATCGGCGGCGGTCGCGCACGTAAAATGTATGTTAAAAGAGTACAATATAAAAAGTGTGTCATGGCCCTTAAAGCGCGCTCGAGAGTCGAGAATCGAGCGTTCGGCGGTCGACTCGCGATCGACTCTCGCGCTCATAGCGGCCGGTTCCCCCCATTAACGAATATCTTATTTCAGCAGCGTATGCGAACTTAAGAACGAAAAGACCACTCTACAGGTGTAACAGTACCTAGCTGCCTCAACTCCGATCATGGCACCTAATGAGGCGTTAACAGTAAAAAGGCTAAGAATTCCTTGTTACCAGTAAGGCGGTGTCGACTACAACGGACGAATAATCCAGCCCAGACTGGATCATTATTTCAGCCGTGGGATGAGCGTAGAAGACTTAGAGACAAGGCAAATCTACTATCTAGCTCCGCCAACAAGACAACATGGTGGCGCAACCAACAAAATGTATGTGACCAGCCAAAACGGTTGAACAACCAAGCGGACACCAGGTGAGTTACCCTCCATAGAGCTGTATACATTTTGTTCGTGGCGGCGACTGGTTGCGCTACCATTGTGTCCCGGTAAACAGGGCCCTTAGAGGCCAACGCCTTACGGCGAGGCACCGGGAAAGGTATGCAGCGGGCAGCCTCGCCCCCTAACTACCAGTTTTGGAAGGATATCTCCGTCTGGAATTAACCTTCAGGATACCTCCGTTCTCCCGACTGGTTACGGGTCCGAAGTCGCTTACGCGGCCTGTACCTGTCGTATTACAGCGGTAATTCAATTTGAATTTAACGCGGACCTGGGCGTCCTTTGCCCGTAGTGCCACACGGCACACTCGGGTGGCCTATAGGTCGTTTCAAGAGTGACTTGCATGTGAACATCTACCCCCGCTGCTTAGGAGACAGTATATTTCCATAGTCTCCAGACTTTTTCAGCAATTAGTCAGAGTACACAACCGATTGGCGTCGCCGAATGGTGCGCAAACCATCCAGTAGCGCCAGGATGCAATCCCACCAGGAGAAACCGGTCCACCAGTCGTGAGGCCTGAGATGCGAGAGTCTTACCCGGGGTAGCCTTCCGCACGTGGAGGCTTCTGAATAGGAGCTGAATCGTGAGTTGGGCCGATCCGAGAACAAAACGGATTGCTACTCCTCGTTACAACAGTATACCAGACAGTAGCTTCTCTTAGAACAATATTGAGTCCTAGGGTCTCGCATATGACCCCACATGTCTACTACTCCGTCGACGCAGATGTTCAAACGTTTGAGAAATTCGCCAACCTTCGCCCACGCGTAACGCTAACCGAAGGCCTTAGCCAAGGCCTACCCCTCTGCTCACTTTCTCGCAACCTATCCCCGCAACGCCCTGTCGCTCGAGAGTGCGTCTGCTGTCTCTCGGTATACTGCGCTGTCACTGAACTCAGCCACTTCCACCCCCATCCCCCCTTCCCGACTTACTTACGCCACAACTTTCTTCTTTATTTAATTTAATTTAATCGCCATTTGGTGTACACCATAATTATTAAGGTAGAGCGGTGAATGGAATAATCGATATGATAAGTAGGCGGAATGATAATTACCCGAACAACACGATATAATCAATATTCTAAATTTCTTGTGTTAATTTTTAAAAAAGATTTCTTACTATCAATGTTCTACATTTGAAATCGATGGAATGAATACTTTTTTGCAAGCTGCCATTTACAAAATTCTCGTGATTTAAAAAAGAAGAGATTTCTATGAATCTTTTTTTTTTTAATCGTTTTGTATGTTAGTTTCTGCTTTCAAACAAACATGCATGATATTTGGTCTTATTTCGCCTATGTTTAAAATGCTTGCCCTGGAACAAGTTCATATTTAGTTGGACGGCATGGTACTATCATCACATATAAGCGTGATATAACTTGCTGAGGGTTTATTATTTTTATTAACCCCTTGAGTATGATACGACCAAATCTGGTTCTGAAATAATTATCCGTTGAGTATGATACGACCAGATCTGGTTCCGCGTTTTTTTCACTTCTTTGACGTTCTCATATTTATTCATAATTACCTATCTAATTGTTTTACAAAATGATATTTCAATATTCTATATTCGAAATTTCAATGCAATCATTGTGCAGTTGTTCTTTTTATGATTGGTGTAGTAGTTTCGTAGTTATAGTACTTTAAGGTCGATGTCGCCGAAAATCCTGCAAAAGAGACAGATGCATCCATGAAAATACCCATTTACTCCAAGGGTTAACACGCTTTTATTAGGTCGACCTGTATGTAACTAACTATGTAATGGAATCTAAGGTAACTAATTTAACCATCTTCCAAGGATCGTAGCGTCATGAAAATTGGCAGCTGTATGTAGTTTTGATTACAATACAATAATATGGTACTGTCGAACTGATCTGATGATGGAGTCGGAAGATATGAACTGGAACTTCATGATGGAACATCGTATCATAGCTGTGTTTGGACTTGTTAGAAAAGTCTTGGAATGAACTTTGACCACGATTAGGTTTCAAAGTCTGATGATGAAGCCGTAAGATAGGCACTGGCACTCCATGATGGAATATTGTATCATAGCCGTGTGTATGTGAATATCGTATCACAGCCCAAAAGCGTGTTTTTAGTGTTTTTTTTAACTATTAATTTATTCCTTGTTTTGTGTAATTGTAATTGTATTCCTTGTTAAACTGTATTTATTGACTATGATTTGTGTTACCCCTGTTTCATATTATGTACATTACTATAAATAAATAAATGTTACAAATATGAAATCGATGGACTTCATAATGAGTTAAACTTTGATATTATTACTTTCTTACAGAAGCTAAATTAACTGTTGTAATTCCTAACTTGTTATACTATGAGTACATCTTTCATACAAAAAATCCCGTTCTCCTTTGTACTCGTAGAAGATCTTGTGTAGAACAGTTGTTGACAGATTGAAATGTTCTTTATTCATCGTTTCGAGCAGACGCTCTTTTATAAAAGCGATACCCGAGATCCCAACTACATATGTTACGCGAGAGCAAAAGATTACCTATGCTTGAATACGTCGAAACTGTGTGAGTGGGTCATGGTCGTGCGCTCTGATCAGTATGCACGCGCTTTTGACACTTTTCCGTTTCGCTTGCAATTCGAATGAATCAATATTTAAAATTACCAAAAATGATAAATATGTCATGGCGGCTAAAATTTGTAAGTGGTTATTGGCGGGTGTGCGCTGCATCAATAACGTAGGCGGGGCTAGCCCGTTTACGAGGTTGTAGGGTTTCGTACTAACACGTATAAACAGAACCCTATTGGTAAAACTTCATATTTTTCTATTTGTCCATTTCGACAGTAAATCAAAAAAACAATCAAATTAATTTCATTTATTATTAAAGAGTGGTAAATTATAAAGTTTATTCCGATTTTAACACCCACTAGACGTATCTTGTCAGTGTCAAGGAGGTATATACTTGATTTATATTACTTAAATTACAATTAAAACTTATGTAATTGCAATTTTTTTCACACTGGCCATTTTGAACTCGGATAACTTGGGTTTTAGTTGGAATATCAAATTAAAATAAATTTTAATTCAAGGCCATGTTATTCTTTTTTAAGAATCATCTGTTTATATATCTTTCCATCGCTTGTTTTTGCTCAAATATTTTCGTTTGTGCAACCATAGTAAAGTTGAAAATTTGCATTATTTTCAAAAGTGAGATCCTGTGCCGGTGTTTTCTATTACAGCTTCTTGCAGTCAATGATGTTAAGAACTGACTGTTAAGAACTGCAAACAATGATGGAGAAACTTGTGATTAAGTAACCGAGCCTGGTCAATCGCTCATCGCCACTGCTTCTGCGTGATATATTATATGGTCTCTTTAATATTATCTCCTAATATGTAGGTGCATTTGAATCTTCATGTTATAAAATTCTCACTAGACACAGATTCAAATATTATCTATGAATCACAACATTTTGGGAATGATTAAAAAAAGGTTTTTGTATCGTTTTTTAGACATTTATTTTCATTGATGTATCCGGAAACCATTAGAAAGTAATTTATGAAAATAAACCTGAAGGTCCTCAATTGGGGTTAAAATTTCGACTTTTTATCGAGAAGCCGATAATCTATTTTTTGGTTAAATAAATCCCTTTTCCTGGCTAAATCTCGCAACTTCTTCAGTTTTATTTGCTCTGTCGTAAGAGATGAGAATGCATCCTTTGCATTTCTTCGTTCTAGCGCGTTTACCAGAGGAGTGCAATTTTCAAAGTCTTATTCGTCAATTGAGAATATATCATAGTGTTGAAACCCATTTATAATAATCGCGAATACGTTTTTTCTCTGTTCGTGGGCTAATGCCCTCATTGCAATGCTAAGAGTGTCTCTACACGGTTGATTAAGTGCGTTTGTTTCTTAGCGGCGCGGTGCGGTGGCGAGCCTCCGAGAACTGGCGCGGAAACCGCGCGCACTCACACACGCCACACGTGCATAAATAAATAAATAAGCGGACAAACGCGAAAAACGTGACGAGCTAAACTAGTCGGAACAGAACAGTCCGCCGCGCCCGCGCCGCGCGCGCCGGCCACTTCCCTGCTGAACTTGTCACAAGACAAGGTTACAACAGTCGCGTGTCGGTCGTCGCAATACGCAAGAAATAGATCGGAATTTAGAACTGGGATTCAGCGAGCATTGATGTGTTTACGTGGACAGAATACAATACAATAAATGACTCCAGTAGATAGGCATTGCTACACTTGGATGCGTCACAAAATTAGATGCTAGAAATATATAATTATTTTTTTTTTTAAATGCTTTTAAAATCAGCTATTATTCAAATAAACGTGAACTAAAAACTCCAGACCCTCGTCATCATGTGTAATGGAAAGTACTCATGATAACAAAACAAACGAGCCCAAACTCGACGATCTTAGCAGTTTCCATCGGGTAGTGCCAGTGGCAATCCTCCGGCTCCATCTTCAGACCCTCGCCATCATGTGTATTGGAAAATAATCATGATAACAAAACATACTATCCCAAATACGACTGTCCTACCATTTTCTATCAGGGAGTTCCAGTCCCTACATCTCGGCTCCATCATCAGATCAGCTCGATGGTACCATAACATTGCATTGTCACCGAACTTACATAAATATGCCAAATTTCAGCAAAATCCGATGCAGCAAATCGGTTGCAAACTGGTTTGCAAATTTTGAAAAACGGATAACTTAGATACGAACATTGCAAGTTAAATCATGATAGTTGTCATGGCTGTAGTATTATACTTTTTATATATACTGTAGTATTATATATATACTGTATATTATATACTGTAGTATTATACTGCTATATAATATATTTTTTTTTTCGAAATATAAATTCTAAGTGTCAACATATTCAAAAAATTTCTCACCTATAAATAATAAATAAATAATAAATGTATAAGAATATAGTGCAATTCTACAGTCTGAATTCACTCGCGGTTAACATGGGACGCGTCCCGAAGGATCTTATCGGTCTGAGCTGTTCACTTTGAATATTCGACCAGCGTGTCTATGGACAAAGTCGACCATCGAAAACAAGCGAACTGTCGTTACTGGCTGGGGGCAAATCGACTTTGCTGAAAATACATCGGACGGCTTACTGAAGGTGGTGGTGGATTTGATTGACCAGCCGACCTGTCGAAGACTATATGCAAAGACTCTCAGAAAGAGGTTACCGCAAGGTATAACGGACGATCAATTGTGAGCTGGAAGCTTAGAAGGAGGACGAGACTCTCGTGCAGGCGATAGTGGTGGACCTCTGCAAGTGACGATAGCTGACAACCAATGCCTCTTCAACATAATCGCCGTTACCAGTATTGGAAAGAGCCCTTGCGGAAGTGCCAAGGGACCTGGCATATACACTGCCGTGAAGAGTCATGTGAAATAAATGGCGTTTTAGGAGTATGTCTACCGCCGGAAAATTGACCAAAAACTGACGGGGATTCGCCAAAAGGGAAACTATCACAATTTTGTATAATGTCGGAACAAGAGACTGTATGCTGTATTCAACACAACCCCATGAGCAACAACACGAGATCATCAGAAAACCAGGATAAATCCAATAATGCATCTTCTACATCACCGCCTACTACAACAACTACCAATAAGTCACCGGTCATCTCTACAATAACTCCAGGAAAACCTTAAACATCGCCACAAGCCATAACTACCAATTTCATAAATGACAGTGTGGAAAAACGAACTAAATCCGTAAAAAATAGCTCTGCAATATTGAGTACAAATTTAACAATGACAGCCATTGCTGTGTTGGCGATTAATTATATTTATTTTATTTTATCTGCATCCAAACTTTTCTCTGGTCGTAACGGTCTCCGTTCCATCGGGTTCAGAAGAGGGAGAAAGAGAGAGTGCACCCGTGGTCGCGCGCCCACCTGTGCACAATATAGCCTGCGCACTTGACTGCTTCCGAACAATGGACTCTGAGAAGACTAAAGAAGTCACTAGAATCTCAATGCAGTCGCTATGGCCGAACACGGCTAGAAGGATATAGTATTATACTGAATATTACTTACATACAAATAATCAAAATATGCCAAAATGATTGAATATTCAGGAAGAATAATATATTAACAAAACAATCCAAATTCTATGTAGAATTACCAAGATAAAATAATTTTATTAGCCAGCAATATGTCTTCCTCATTTTTTAAAATGAATAGAATATACATCTGAATATACAAACTGAATATTATATCTATGTAATTATTTATTAATCACTAGCTGACCCGTGCCCACTTCGTTGGGCGGTAAAACTTTTTACCTGTGATGAAATTATGAGTGTGGTTCGGTTAGTACTGAGTGCTATGATTTATTTCCTGACTGCCAAAAGAAGGGTTATATTTTTACTGCATATGTATGTATGTATTTGCAGGCCAATTTGACTATATTACCGTTATTTGTGAGTGTCTTCTTGTGAGTGTCTTATTTGTGAGTGTCTTACCTCTTTAACCATTTATACAGTAAAAAGGAAATTATATGCAGTAAAAGGGAAAAGTCTTTTGTTTTAAACACTTGAGACGACAATTTACTTATTTTGATATGAATTCATAATTGATGACAATATCACCAATAAACATGACCTAACGATTTAAAATATTTTTTTAATATAAAATACTACTTCTTGTGACTTAAACATAAAAGTTAGACATATGCTGTCGCTGACCTTTTTATAGACATTATCAAGCTCAACAACTTTTCTCTAGAACTTAATCATATATGTCTCATCGTTAAGGCAGCGTTCGTTAGAAACATTTTCGTTCGACCGTTTTTTCTCCGACTACTTTGCAAATCCGACTACCACAAAAAAGTCTTTTCATTTTTCGGATTATTATATAACCTATGACACTTACAAATAACGTGGCTTTCTATTGGTAAAAGAATTATCAAAATCGGTTCAGTAGATACAGAGATTACTTCCTACAACGTCACAAACTTTACCTCTTTATAATATTAGTATAGATTAGCTTCGCTGTGGCTCAGTGTAATATAAAATAAATGGGAGTCTGTTTTTAAATTGATTGGCAGAGCTTGCACTAATCACATCAAATGGTAGTTTATTCCACATGTCCATCACTCTATGTGAACGTACTTAAGAGGATGAAATTTAAATTTTGCACGGTTGAGTTTTTTGCTGTGACTTCGAAGTTTGTGTTGACGTTGAATTTGTAAACATTCTTAACGCCCAGGTACATCGTAATATTTGTTCAGAATTTTATTTGTCTGAATTTATATGTCTATATTTTATGCTTCAGAAAGCATTGGGCCTGATGGCGTTTCTTTGTGAGCTAAGACTAAAATTAGTTCAAGCGAACGAGATAGAGCAATGCGTTAGAGCGGAATATGGAACGAACGATCGACGATAAAAACTACCTGTCGAACGTTTATTTTGTATATTATTAATACTTATTAATACATATATAAGTACATATATATTAATTTTTATCATGTTTTAATATAAAATAATAGGTTATTTCTGTTACATTATTTATAATTTTGTTTATTTATATAAACATAATAGTATAGATGTCCTAGGATAATTAAAATAAATTGTCTACCTTGGAACAGGCGGTAGCCTAGTAAGGTTAAGACTTTTGTATATTGAATCTACTAATAATTTGAAATCAATAAATAATTTGTAATAATTGTAATTGTAACTTATACTCGTCCGAATAAATTTGAACACATTGTGTTAGATTCAGATGTTTTATCTTTGGTGGGTAGTTTTAATGCGAAAAAGTGACAACCGTTCATTTCACATTCCGCTCTAGCGTATTGCCCTGTCTCGTTCACACGAACTAATTTCCGATTTTAGTTCACAAAGAAACGCAATCGAGCCCATTATATACCTGTTTTATTATTATGCAAAACATATATTTATAGTTATTATAAAATAAACTATAGACATTAAAAACTCGAAATCGACATATTTTTTGGAACATCAATCTACAATCTACGAACATGAACTGTACGATTTTTCAGATCTTTGAAAAATATAGGCCTGTCAATAAACGCACATAGATCACGCGCCAGCTACCGGTAGGTGTGTCTCAATAAATTAATTTATCGTGCCAAGATCAGAAGCCGATTTTATAATTGGTGAGCCGCTTTTTTTTCCTATCCGAAATGATTAATCTACAACAGTGGGTCACCCATTTAAATAAACATAAAAAATAAAAAAAACGGACGAAGGTCGATGAACATGACGACATTGAAAAATGCGCAAGTGCGATTTTACATTGTGTTCTGTTCAAAGAAGACGTATTCAATAGCGCAATGAATAAAGGTACGGAGTTTCTTTGTTACGGTTAGGTCGGCGGTAAAACAATGCGTTTCTTCGAGAAAGAACAGACAAGTCAAATAGTGACGCATGGTTTGCTAGTCAAATAAAAAGGGAATTGTAAAAATTCATTAAGATTTTTTTATTTAAATTTATCAATATATTTATAAAATAAGCAAGTTGGTGGGAATATTTTTTTTACAGAATGACCTTACTTTTTAAATTGCAAAAACATTTAGGTATTAAAATAATTAAAATATAAAATATTTGAAAAATATTTTGAGCTGCTAAAATATCTTAAGTATCTAAGAAAAATAAACCCAACAAGTTTGGACTTGTTTGACTTGTCTCAATACGTCCTTTGGTTAGCTAATGTGACCAAGAGGTGAAGGCATATTTTTTAGTTTGTTTTTAAAATATTTAATCACTTATTATTTGATAGCTTCTTGTGAGTTTTTGAGTACTACGGGCGATTTCGTTAGCCCAGTAAGTTATACCATTATTTTTATTTCATTTCTGGAAACATACAGTGCATACAATTGACATAAGTGTGCATAAACATAATGTAGAAAAAAAAACATTACGCCGATAATCGTTTTCTACGAAAGTAACAGATTTCCGCATATTACACATTTGGATTTCAGCATATTACACTTAAAAATTAATTGTTCTATTTCGAAAAACTAAGTTCATATTAAATATAAAATTAATATAGAAAACCGATAGGAGAGGTAGGAAATTGGAAGTGATTAGGAAGAAAGAGTTAGACGATGGTATATGTATATGTATATAGATATAAATAAAGATATAGATAGGTTGTATAGTGGATATATAGATATAGATATTTATTGATGTTTATAGATATTTATAGATATATAATAAATATTTATAGATATTTATAAATATTTGTAGTAGCTACTGATATGTTGCATGAAAAGTATATAACTAAGTACGATAGGTATTATAAAGCTCGTTAGGTGCAATTGGTTTGAATAATTCTTTAACGAACGTCGGTTGGTTGAGGTTGAAAATGTCCAAGGTGGAGAATTATCAGATCATTCTTTCTCCCTTGGGTGATCGCAGAGACTTAGGGACAGCACAGTCCACCGTCTTTTTACGCCAACACGCCCGTGACATTCTAACACCTTACCGCGAGGCACTGGGAAGTGGACCCACCGAGCCGAAAAGCCTCACACCCTCACTACCAGATTTCGTCGGATTTCTCGGACCTCTAATCTGGTCACAAATTCGAAGTCGCTTGCGCGACCTTTCTCTACTTCTGATGTTAGCGGTAATTCAGTTGCAATTTATTGCATACCGTGGTGCTTTTTTCCGCCATTATCACATGGGACCGGGTGGTCAACGGATCGCTTCCAAGTTAGATTATAGCAGGTCAACAACCACCCCCATTCTCTGGGGAACATAGGTCTCCGGACCCTTCCCACCCTACGATTATTCGCCGAATCTAGCAAACCGGCCAGTGCACCAACCGCCCAGTGCCGCCTGAGGTGATCCCCGAATCCGCACTTCTGATCCCAAACGCCGTCGACTGCAGGTTACATTACAGCCGCAGGCAGAAGCTCACAGCGGCCCCGGCAGGTAAAGTTTATCTTTGAGGAGGCTACCGGATGGGAGTTCAACCATGAGTAGGGCAGGCCAAGGTGACAAAAAAAGGCCGACGCCACCCAGGCTGCGCGGAACCATTATGAACCTATTTGTTAGCTTCTACTAATAGTATATCTGCGCTTGCAATAATTGTCTTCCTGCAGTTAACAAAGTCGAATGATTCACCTCAATTGCGACATTCAGAACGGCCGGGTCGGCACGAACGGAACAATGAAAAGTCGCCGCTCATCGCAAACTGATTTGCCCATCAAAAATCGAAACGAGGTCGCGGAGACCACTCTGTGCGAACGCGTGACAAATCGGTCGCCAGTTTTGCGGTCAAACGGTCGATCGAAACGCTTCGCGCCGAAATACGGAAGTGTTTCAATGCGAAAAAAAGCTATACACGTCGTACTTGAAGCGGCTTTGTGAGGTTGAACAATCAACGTTCAAACCCGTACGAAAATTGGCAATATGCGGCCGTCGGTGTATGTCAATCGAAGATTATATAACGCAATGTCACAACATTTTGTTACATAATACGCGAAAAAAGTGAGATAAAATGTGTGCCGTCTCGACATAAAAAGAAGCATATATCGGGCAGCATTACGTTCATGCTATGCATACTTATGCAATGCTCAAAGAGATGTATAAAAGAAACCATTGTGTATAGATAGTGATGTACATAGTCTAATGTCATGCGTGATATAAGACTGGATGGACCACTTTCAAAAGATTACCAGAAATCATCTCGCTGGCTTTTTAAATTTTTACAAAGCAATGTATTTCCTATGTTAAAGTTTAAAATCGAATTGAAATTTAAATGGCTTTACGTTAAAGGGGTATAAAGCCAAAACACATGTGTTTGAGTAAAAAAAATTAAAAAAATATTACAAGAAAAAGAGTTTTAATTTTATATACCGCTGTTTTATAGACATACAGGACTTAATTTATAGTCTGTATTGTTTTTTGTTGACATTAAAATAATTATTTTTTATTTATTGATATTTTATTTAAATAATTTATTTTATTATTCATGGACAATGCTATGAAGATACGTAATTTGCACAATGTTGGGTACAACCATTGATTATATAGGATCATAGAATCATTTTATAATATTAGAGTCCTGTCCACCCTAGAACGGGATAGTCCCAGTTGGGCGACAGAATCAATTAAGCAAAAGGTTGAGGTTTTGCCATTCGGTTCCTGTTATTTTTGTAAGCACATCCATGTTTTATAGTAATTAATTCATAAATAATAAAATAAATAAAAATTAAGTTGCTCGATGCCATACTACATTTTAGCAGCTAGGATTTTACTATGAAACGGAACGTCGTATAGATAGCAAGATTTTGAAGCGCTGGGGCGCAGTGTTTATTTTTAAGTAGGACCTTTTTAAGACTCTCGCGTCTAGGGCCTCACGGCTGGTAGATCGGTTTTCCCTGGGAATTGCCTCCCGGCGCTACTGGACGATTTGCGCACCGTTCGGTGACGCATATCGGTTGTGCACTTTGACTAATTGCTGAAGGAGTCTGGAGACTATGGATATATACCGTCTCCTAAGCAGCGGGGGTGACCTGTCGTCAACCAATATTGAAATGACCATTAGGCTACCTGCTCCTGAATTCAGAGCCGGGCAAAATATGCCGACGGTCCGCGATAGATTCTAACTGAATCACCGCTGAATACACGGCAGGTAAAGATCGCGCAAGCGACTTCGGACCCGTGACCAGTCGGGAGGTTGGAGCTATCCTGATGGTTAATTCCAGACGGAGATATCCTTCCAAAACTGGTAACCAGAGGGCGAGGTGGCCCCACTGGGGTATCTTCCTAGTGCCTCGTCGTAAAGCGTTGTTCTCTGGCGGGTTCGTGCTGGTTGTTGCTGGATGGTATATTTGTATCGTCCACAAAGTTCTCTAAGCTCACCGACGGGATAGAACGATCATTATCGTTAAAACTTTGCCCGTTGTTGGGGTATCGTTAAGGGTTCGCCCGTTGTGATCGACAAACCACAATGTTGGTTGGTCTGCGCACTCACCACCAATTAGACTATTTAGTAGGCTGTGTGCGCGCCAGCAGCCAGACCCGACTAAACTATCGGCCGATAGTCTGTAGGTAGTGGGTAGTAGCTAGTTTTACGTTTCTACAATCAATAAAGATTTAAAAAATGAATTGAATTAAATAAGTAAATTCGCGGAGATATAAAGTTCGGCATGTGGCTGTATTTTTGTAGTCGCCCGCATGGCCGTTTCAATAAAAACGAATCGGCATCGGCGACAGTCAATCGACCTCCGCTCGCGGCGCACAGTCACCTTCTCGCTTATGAATCCGTCCGTCCGACTGCGACCGTTCGATTCTCGGTCGGCCAGTGTGCGACGGGGCGACCCTGTGCTTTCTTCCGCATTGTGCCGGCTGGACCTTCACACAATTCTCGCTGTGTGTCAGTCGAGCAAGGATGATTATTATATCGTCGCATTACTGATTAGAGGCTGCATTCGTTTCGTTGACATTCGTAAATTAAAATATTTTAATTTGTTAATATTTTAATATCCTCCTAAAGTACATGTGAATCGGCGATTGTTAAAATAACACAAGTAAATATATTGCAACACAAGTAATACAAGTAAAGCAACACGAGTAAATATATTGAAAAAAACAAAAAACACGACTTTCGTTTCAAAAACTATTGTATTTACAATTTTATCTTTTCCGTTTTTTTTTAAATGAAATATTTGTAGGTACTTTATTATTCTATACTAAATTAGATTCTAATTCTGTACTAAATTTATTATTCTATACTATACTCCATATAGATTCATGTATATTTTCGAAAACTACTCAATCAGCACTTTCATTTGATACTAAGCACGATATATTTATGTTATTTTATAGACATTTGGACATTTAGACAACAACTTACATGTTATTTGGACAGTTAATGTACCCTATGACACTCGGGATGACATAACGATTGTAACAATAGCACACACTTCTAAATCGGTTCAGGCGTTTTAAAGTTATGGTGGAATAAAAAAAACGGAAAACATACATAGATGAACTCTGAACACATTACGCTCCCTTTTTGTTAGGCATTCGTGTAATAACTAAAGACACTTCTCATTGTATGCAAGTATTAATATAAACCTCCTCGGTATTTGGAAGTTACGTAATTTTGGTTAATATAAAATATAATAAAAAGTATTTTATTTATTTATTTATTTGCAGCTGTTATAAAAAACATATACAAAAAAAAACAAGAACACACAGATTAAAAATTAAAACTATAAATAGACAAAGACTATGAAATAAAGCTACAAACGCTGCAAATTAGGGGTATCCTCAGGATATCTCTTATCCTGGTTTTCAGGACACACCTATTAATTATTGATACATAGGTATATGATTTTTAAAATAAAATAACCAAATCAAATAAATCTTAAAACAAAAAATCCAAATAATCATAATCAAATAAATACACAAATCGAAATAATCAAAATCAAGATATTTAACATCAAATGATATTAAAAGAAAATAACGTAATTACATAAATTAATAATCTACATATAATAAATCAATAATAATCAAAATCAAAATATTTAACATTAAATAATCAGGTTACAAATTAATAAATAAACGAAGACAATAGTTAATAATCCAATTGCAATAGTTATTTTAAAATAAAATCAAATTATGACATCTAAATATCTTCCTTTAATAATAAACTTTTAAAGTGGTCCTTAAATACTGCAATTGATTTCGATCGCAAAGCCATTCCCAACCGATTCCATACAACCGCAAAATAATACGAAAAGCTGCACTGGAAATGTGTAGTTTTGTGCTTGGGTATTATAGCAAGTTGTTCACGTGCCCGTGTTGAATGGACATGCCGGTTACGGGACCACGTCATAATCGAGTAAAGATATCGCGGCTGTTTATTGCGTACTACCTTGAGTACAAGGGTCGCAAGATGGAGCTGCCTTCTTTTACTCATATTCAACATGGAAGCTTTCGCAAGGAATGGTGACACATGATGACGTGGAGGAATCCTAAAGCAAAATCTTGCGCAGGCATTTTGCAGTCTCTGAAGTCTCCGCTCAGTCTTCCTATATAGACAGGGGCCGTACACACAGTCGCCATAGTCCATTATAGACACTATTTTGTATGTGTACATACACATATACACACATTTTAAAATTTTGAGAAGCAAGCGAAGGTGCCTACCATTATTAAGTGATGAAATATTTTGTTTTTGATATTTATAATGCTGAGTGGTAAATATAGTATAATCTATATAATTACTGGTTTGTTTGTATTTGTGTTTTTTCTTTAAAATATCTTCCCGTATGATAATTTGTGAAATTATCCAATATTTATTTGATTATTTAGTACTTAGGATTATATAGGTTATTTTTATTACTTTTGACTTAACCAAGTGTAGGAACTCCTATCAACTGGTTTGAAATAAATAAATAAGTACAAAATAAATAAATAGACTTTTCTGCCCATCAGAAAATCGTTACACTCCTTTTCTGATAGGCAGACGTGTAAAAAATAAGAGTATTTCTTTACAGGTAAAAAAGAAAACTGTCCATTGTTTGAGAGAGGATTTTATCTAAACTTGCATTACATTAATTGAAATTACTC
Organism: Micropterix aruncella; assembly: GCA_944548615.1. Taxonomy (NCBI): domain Eukaryota; kingdom Metazoa; phylum Arthropoda; class Insecta; order Lepidoptera; family Micropterigidae; genus Micropterix; species Micropterix aruncella. Next base: position 2,458,887 of record OX155955.1, read on the forward strand.
AATAATAATTTATACATATTTTCGATTACTTCGATGTTGCTATATGTCTCAAGCTCAGGAATGAATGGTTTGTGGCTTGTTGGCAAACACACGCAACTTCAAAAGCCCCAGAAAATATGTGTCATGGTGACACTAATTAATTACACTATCTTGTTGGCCAAGCTGGTGCTACATTTATTGAGATTACACGTTCAGGAAATTAGATAAAGGTCTTGACGTAAGAATATGTTCAGTTACGAAAGTATAATTTTGTATTTAATTAATTCGAAAAGGTAAGCTGGCACTCTTATTGGGACTACCCTTTCAGCCCCTATGATTTTGAAATAACAAGTTTGGTTTTTTTCTGAAAAATAACCTGTGATTTGCATATAAATGCGAATGACTATGGTAGTATTGTGTAGTACCTTGGTTATATTTATGGTAGGTCGTTGTATTTATGTTCAAAAAACCATGTAAGGATGAACATTCATTGCGTTGGGTTTTTCGGTGTAACTTTTCAACGCACTTTGCACATTGTCAGATGATTTTCTTCGTTGCGTTGATTGTCCATTAGTTTGCAATGTTCGACAGTCGAAAAACCAAATTGCCATTGTTTTATTTTTCTAGATAGACTCATTTTATCAGATATCAGATATTTTTTAAATCAGTGAAAACAATTGTTAACAAAAAACCTTTTTTTTTAAACGAAAACGTCACGTATTTTGTTTAGATGTACTTGAGTGAATGCAAAAATATTTGACTCCATTCGTATCACAATTTCGTAGTTACTCCTTCGCAATTTAAAAAACCTGAGAACTTAAATACAGTAAAATGAGGCCGCTCTTTCGAGCCCACATTCTGTCTGGAGCCTTGACCAGTAGCTTTCGATATAAAATGGAACTCCACCTTGATTTTTAGTCTACAGCTGCCTCGTTCGCTCCGATGTGCATGCTAATGAATACGAGACAAACAAAGACGGCTTATAATAATATATTTCGTCGAAACGGGGGAGTGAGAGTGAAATGAAAATTCTTATGATTGGCAAAGGAAAGTAAGTGTAACTTTAAAATATTAGAAGACTAATATATTTGTCTGAGCTCTTGGCCCAATAGTCAAAAGTCTAAAATAAAACACATTGATCACTTCGGCAAAGGCCGTTTCATAAATGGAGGATGACATAACGAAATCATTCAAAATTTCGAATGTTTCCAACATTTAAAAAATGACATTATAGCTTGACAGTGGCATATATATTTAGGTTTACTTTAGTTCTATTTAAAAACTAAATCGCATCTCTAGTATCTTAGTGGTAGTTGAGTTATATATTTCAAGTATTAGGTGTCTAACGATTAATGTCTGTTAACAAATATAATTATTATTAAGAAATATATTTATTATTTATTGCGCAAAATAAAATAAAATACAGCAAAAAAGTGATACAGCACAAAAAGAAAGCCAAACAACAAATGATAGCCTACGTGACTGACACACGCCATGTGAGTCGTACAGCCCTTTCGCCCGCTTCGTCTCGCATCTCTAGAAACCACTCATCAAGTTAAACCAACTACGATCGTCATTTATTGCCGTATACAACTTTTCCCCGTGTCGAATTAGAAGTGCTCTCATATGAGTAATTTTTATACATTAACATATCTTTCATATGATATACGGTATATTGTTATGAGAGGTGGGCATTCTCCTTCGTTAAAAAACAAGTTAGGTTTGGTCCTTCGAGCAGAATCCAATGCAACCAGAGACGTTGAATTTAAAGAGATATTTGTGGGGATTCCATATCTCCAGAATCTTGTACGGTTTTATCTAGGTTTCGGTTATTATTATTTCATATATTCTGTATATGTATTATACAGTAATGCTGTGTCCATATTACAAAACAAAATTCTAAATTACTGCCAACGTAAGCAAAATACACCGTTTGCATAATATACATTTTGTATTTGGCTGCACCTGAATGGAATATCTGCATAATTACCAATCCCTGAGGGAGGCGCAGAAATAAGATCTAGAACTGGTCGTCAGGGCGAGCCCTGCCTTCGCGAATTTCATAACGAGAAGCAGAAACGTAAGACATCGCAAGTATGCAATTAATTCAGACACAGACGCGAGAGAGTAGTCTCGGATGCGTTCGAATGATACGTGTTGGTGGCATGTAGGCAGGCGCGTGAATGAGACGGCAAGAGAGCTGGCGCACAGTGTACGATTTACATATTACACACGATTAGTGTTAGAATTTTGATTTAGTACTGACATTCCTCGCTAACACAACGGTGTTAAAAATGTATCCAACCTTTGGTCGCCTAAAAGACATTAATACAAAATAAAATTACTATAATCTTCTACGAAGTAGACCACTTGGTAATGCACAAACTGCTATCAGTGGTTCTACCATAGTGAAAACGCAACTGAACCGTCGCATTTTGCATGTCTTCTCTTGATTCAAAACGTCGCTAGCAGCTGCATTTTTAAGTTGGGACATTCTTCCTTAGGCCGATCCGGATCGTATGATATAACTTTTGTTGCTGTCCGTTAGGAGAAAATAGAGTTACGCTCTACGAAAGCTAAACATTTTAGAGTTATCAAATAATACGGGTAAACCAGACACCCCAGTAAGTTATAAAGACATAAGATCATTCATTCAATCATGGGGCGAACGCAGAGTATTAGGAACAACACAGTCCATCGTTTAACTACGCTAATATGTTCGTGAGATTCCAACGCCTTACAGCGAGGCACTGGGAATTGAATCCAGAGAGTCAACCTAACGGCGTCACTACCAGATTTGGCCGAATTTCTCCGTCCTCTAGTCGGGTCGCACGTTCGTTCGCTCGCCTCTACCTGATGTCAATATCACATGGGATCGTCGGGTGGCCAATGGATTGTTTCAAGGGTAGCTGACATCCGATCAAAAACCACCCTCTCTTTTTAGGAAACGTGTCAGACCGTTTCCAGACTCCCCCCCCCCCCCCATGGTTATCCACCGGAGTGCACAGTCGATTAGATAACGTCGCTCGTTGCACAAACCACCCAGCAACGTCTTCCCCCAGATGATTCGATTCCGTCCCACGACACAGGGTTCACAGAGCCCTTTACAGGTTCGTCCCTCTTCGAGGACGCTACCGGATGGTAGGTTAATCGTGAGTTTAGCCGATACAAAATGACGAACATGTCATATGGCCCGAGATTCACGGAGCTGCCAAAGCTAAACAGTGTTTTATTGGATGATTTAGGATTATTTGCTTGATGGGAAGGCTACAAGCTACATTTGGCATGATCAAAATATAAGCACAGTGTGCGACTGAGCGCGGGTGGGGCGGCGAACCGCCAGAGAAATGTCAAGAAACGAGGCGATCGACTTGGCGAGTGCGTCGCGGCGTGGCGCGTCGAAGAAGAGCAGCGCGGCGAGCAGCGCGGGCGACTGACCCCGTTAAGGCTGATTTACACTGAGTCAGTTACTGACTTCAAACTCAAAACAAGTCAGCGCTGACCCGGTACTGTCATCGTGAACTTGGGAGCTAATGGACCCGGTGCAGTTGAGCCGATATGACCCATGTGTTAGGGTCGGCCGAACTCACAGGTCAACACCCATCCGGCAGCCTACAAGCAGAAGTGCGAGCCCGGGTAGAACTCTGTGCCTGCGGGCCAGTTCCCATAGGAATCGTAATCCGGGCGCTCCTGGACGGTTTGTGCACCGTGCGGAGTCAGCCAATCGACTGTGCATTCCAACAGATAGCCGGGGGAGTCTGGAAACGGATTTGTTTCCTATAGAGCGGAGGTGGTTGATAAGGTTAAGGCAACTGTTCTTGAAACGACCAATCGGCTACCCGATACCCGGTGAAGATCCGGGCAAATGATGCCGTTGTCCGCGATAGATTCGGTAGACACCGAATCACCGCTACGCAAGGAAGAGGAGACAAGCAAGCGACCTTGAACCTGTGTAAACAATCGGGAGAAATCTGGCTGTAACTGGAAATAAGGGCGCGAGTGTCGGCCTGCTGGGTGCAAACCGGGTTTCTCGTGGCAAGGCGGTGGCTTCTTACGTGCGAGTGGCGTAACTAGACAGTGGACTGTTTCCTCCCAAATCTTCTACGCTCACGTCACGGAGGATGGGCCGTTCAAATATCGTTGAAACATTGAGGTGACGGGTTCGCCCGTTGCAGTTGAGAGCTTCAGCTGCCATCGTGTAAATCGATTTCAAATCAGTACAGCGCTGTATCGTCAGTGCTGACTAATTCCCCCCACCACATGCGCCAGCGGTACTAACCACGTGTAAACGCCGAAGTCAGTAGTTTAATCAATCGCTGGCACTGCGATTGACACCATGACACACATTGTGCGCCTCTTTTTAAGAAATACAAAGTTCTTACTGTGGCATCAGCGTATATTGTCAAATGTTTAGTGTGTGCTAAAAAACATACACGAGTGTACGCTTAACAAGCACGTACATGATCACGACACCATAGCCATCCCCAAAGTCGCCAACAAAGCCAACATAGATATCCCCAAAGTCCGTTTGACTACCATCTAAAAATCATTTGTGTTTGTAGCTTTTAAACTCTTTAATAACCTTCCAAAGACAATACGAGATTTAGAACCAAAAATATTCGAATATAGAGTTAAACACTGGCTTATCACCCATGATATTTAATATTACAATGTAGGTACATATTTATTATGAAAAATAATATCATATATCTAAGATACCTCTATTATTCTTATGTTCCTCGTAGTAATAAGTTGATATCATTTGATTATTCATTATGATTATTGTTGTTTGACCTATGACATTATTGAGCTTTTATCTTTTATTTTGTCTGACTTTAGTTATTTTTAGTATTATTTTTACATAAATTATTCGTTGTATTGCATTTGACTTTTTTTTAAATACATTTATATTTTGATTATTGTGTTTTAAACAATTATGATTATGATATATCCAACTGTTTTTGCAATTTTGGATGAATAAATGACTATCGACTATAATATATAGAAAATTTTAACTAGCGAAAATGACGCATTTTTCTGCCGGACTTCAATACCGTGCTTACACCTTAAAGAAATACCTACGAGTTACTGACTGCATCTAAACAGTATGAGTCAGTTCTAGGCGCCAGCACTGACGCCTATAACCGACTCCATCTACACTACAGTTACAGTATACCGAGAGAACAGTAGACGCACTCTCGATCGACGGGGCATTGCGGGGATAGGGTGCGAGGGAAGTGAGCAAAGGGGTATGTCTCGACGAGCGCCTTTGGCTAGCGTCACGCGCGTGCAAGGTTGGCGAATGTCTCAAGCGTTTGAAAATCTGCGTCGGCGGAGTAGTAGATATGTTTGTTTGTTTACTTGCTTATAATCTTTATTGTGAAATTTCACAATGGGCGGGTTTATTGTCGTGCGTCAATCTCTTCCAACCGACCCTACTATGAAGTGTTTGTTTGTGTGCGTGAAGTGTTTATATGTATGTGTGTGTGTTGTTATTGCATTCGATCGACAGAATTGAAATGCAATTCCGTTAATTTTATCCCAACGGAAAAATGGTGACCCAGTCGGCAATCGAATCTGGAACTTTACAGTGTAAGATCAGGCGACCTTACCACTATGCCACCGATGTGGCGGCCATGTGGATTGTGCAAGCCCTTGGACTCGTGGCGTAGCTCGCTTCGTTTGTAAATTTGTTTTAAAAGAAGCTAATGGCTGGGTATACGTACTGTGCTACAGCGGAGAAACTCATTCGGTGGAGTTGCCGTCGAAGGGACGCGACCCAAGCAGACGGCCGCGCGACCCCTCCAGCCGATTCCCGAGGGCAGCGCAACCTTCTTCGCTGCGTGGCCCCGCACGATCAAATATTCAAAGGGAGACGAGACCTCGCACGAACGAACCCCCTTGCCGCGATGCCGGCGCCGCGCCGCCGATTGCTAACCCCCTACCGATTGTCTGGCGCGACCGGTGACTTTTGCCGTGACGATTTTTATTTATTTAATTTTGTAATTCACAGTCATTTACAGTTAAATAAAAATTTCATAGACAAAAATACAGTACAGATAATTAAAAATTTTAAAAACCCGGCCGGCCGGTACAAGAAGTGAACTTGCGCAGAAAACCACGTGTTTATGGAATATACGTTCTTCGTTAAACATCGACGCGTGTTATCTCTATAAACATCCAGGTCTTAAAGACGATTGCGCATTCTGTGATAATCACGATGTCCATAAACTACTCAATCAGACCTTTCATCTGTTAATAAACACTATGTATCTCAACTTATTGACATTTGGATATTTGAACAATTATTTACTTGATATTTGGTCAGTTTAGATACCCCATGACACCTAGGATGACTTATCGATTCTAACGATATCACACACTTCTAAATTAAGGCAGATATTTAAATTGTTGTAAATATATTTATGAGCATAAAAACTAAGTAATGATAAGAATACAATAAAATTGACGGAATGTATTTACGGATTATTGTATGGTCGCATGTATGATACCAATGTTGGATTATTTTTGACTGCTAATAAGCTGGGTCGGCCAACCTACGGTTCAGCCCCCATCGACTGTGCGCTCCGACGAATAACCGCGGGGGTCTGGAAATGATCTTATACGTTTCCTAAGAAGCGGGGGGGGGGTGGGGTTGTTGAACTGATGTCAGCCACTCTTGAAACGACTTGTTAGCCACCCGATCCCGAGTGGTAGACCGGCAAAGGACGCAACAGTCTGCGATAAATTCGAACTGAATTAACACTAATATTAGGTAGAGGCCGCGCAAGCGACTTCGAACCCTTAACCAGACGGGAGGACGGAGAAATCCTGCCAAATCTGGTAGAGAGGGCGCGAGGTGGTCCGCTGGGTCGCAATCAAATATTGTAGATTACCATTGGAGACACCAGTGGGATAAAGAAGTAAATATCTAAGTTCAGCTAAGCTTATTTTTCCGAGCTATATCGTCTTATGACCTTATTTTATTTATTTCATATATCATATCGTATAATTCAATTACGATTACACTAGGGAAAAAATATGACATTTAAATTAAAACCTCGTCGAACATTCATTGCAACGCGCAAATACGAATTATGCACAAAATGCCCTTATATATCCATTGTATAATCGGCAATAACATAAAATTCGATGAAATAATATAAATAAAGTTATATTTGAGAAAAGAAAAAAACAGTCATTAATATTTAATATATGTTAAGTAATAAAGGCTTAAATATAAAAATATCTAGTCAAAGAAAGTACAATTCATTGTCAAAATAATATATAACAACAAAGTCAAATAATTTTTGGTAGTTAGTTCAATGTTAAAATATATTCAACATACATTTTTTAAAATATGTTTAAATTTGTGCACCAAAGTTTTATTAAAATATTATTTCTAACATTTGATGTATGGTTAGTCTGTCATGATTCGATAACCATTTCTTTAATTTATTTTTCAATTCCCTAAATATCAAATTCATTTTTATTTCCATATTGATCAGATTGTAAAATCTCGGCGCAATGAAAGAGTAATGTCTTTGTCCAAATAATGTTTTCATTCTGGGTTAAGGCTATTTTGTATAACTTGTCTCGTTGGTCTTCGGTTCTGAATTATTCCTAAATTTGAGTTATTTTCCAAAGTGATATACTTAATCCGAAGTGATATATTTCGGTGCGCTCTACCGTCAAGCCATTTAATTTTGTTTGTTTTATTATGTCATACATTTAGTTTTACAACTTCATAGAGAGACTTATTCCGTTAGGTTTAACACCTTTTAAGTGAAGTTAAAAGTCAGTTACGCTTGGTTAAGAACATAATACCGTACAGGAAAAATATCTAAATATCACGTTAGGTAGGAAGCGTTCGTTTTAGTTGCGGCCATTCCAGCGCGAACACGCTGCTGCTTTTACGCTTCGTTGTACCCTTGAACTTGATTGAACTTCCTTCGTGGCCAATAGCCACTAACGGCCGGACTCGCGGAGCTTCGGTCTCACAAATCTTCCAATATAAAGAGCGTTTGAAACTTCCATGATTTGGCCAAAGCTTTTGAAATGGTGAATCACAAAAGACTATTTGATAAGCTAAATAAAGTAACGAATTGATTTTAAAAGTTACATTAACCGAACGATGTATATTGAGTTCGGTTAATGTAACGCGGATTTTAGCACGTGAAGCTGGTATCACCGACGTTTCGGAAATATCTCGATCTCTGAGGCATGTAAAGGATGTAATGCCACTGCAAACCCCGGGTGTGTAAACAACCGAATGCAGCTATGGGTTAGCTTTACACAAACAAAATAAGTTACTTTGAACAAAATAAGAAAAACGCCGATCTTGGATAGCGAAACGAACCCATGGGTGGTTTCAAAATGCTATTATGCTATCCAAAGAACAATTCTGTTTCCCCGGGAACTCTCTACTGGGAGTAGGTACACAACGGAATTAGAAAATTCACGCGCGCCCGCCTCAAGGCTGTTAAAAACGTTCCGCGAAAAATAACTAAGATCTGCCAACATATTGGATGCAGAGGAAGGACGAGGAGAACGAAGCATTGGGAGCAGAGAACCCCCGAATTTAAATAGAAGAAATGTCCTGATTAAAAACCTACAACGTTCTGAACGCCCAGGGCCGAGTGCAGACCTGAAAGAGATACAGAGATAGTCCCAGGGCTATAATCTGCGTAGCAACACCGCCAGTAAGCCATCTACCCTGAGAACGATAGCTGACGATGACTGGCATCGTCAGTCTGCCCTGGACAACGGTGTTTGCAATAATGACGAGACGCCGATTGTTTAAACAATCGTGACTGTCTTCGACGTCATAAAACTATGGTGTTCCACAAGGTCCTATACTAGGAGGACTTCTGTTAAACAACCGTAAACCGGTCACAGCTCGAGGCCACTTGCGCGAGCCTCTACCTAGTGTGAGCGATTACTGCCCGCTGTCACCGCACCGGGTGGACAACGGGTCCTTTTAAAAGTAAAATAAAAAAAGACTGCAGTTTAAGCTTCATGGAACCATTGAACTTCGATATTCCTGCACTCTTTGGAGTTGTCAACTACTACGGGCGAACCCACCACCCCATGAGAGACAACGCAGAGACTTAGAGACAGGACAGTCCACCATCTAACTGCGCCAACATACCCGAGAGTGCAACGCCTTACCGTGAGGCACTGGGAAGTGAAACCAGCAGGCCGACCTCGCGCTCTCACTACCAGATTTGGTCGAATTTCTCCGTTTTCCAGACTGGTAACACGTGCGCAGTTGCTTTCGCGGTCTCTACCTGATGTTAGCTAGTCTAATTCAGTTCAAATTTACCGTCAATGTCACACGGGATCGGGTGGCCAATAGGTCGTTTCAATGGTAGTTGACAGCCGATCAAAAACCACCCCCGCTGCTTGGGAAACGTATCATATCAGACCGATTAAGACGACCACCTTATAACTGCCCGGGCGGTGGGTGGGTTCTCCACCCTCACCTGCCACCTTGAAACCACTAAACTGGTCATTCGCCGGATGATCATCGTGTCTAGCAAACTGGACAGTGCATTAACCGCATAGTTCCGCCCGAGGTGTTCCCCCGTATCCACACTTCTAATTCCAACCCCCTAGAGGAGATTAGACGACCGTGAGTTGGATGAGCCTGGTGAAATTTTCATTGTTACGTATTGATTTTCATTATTATGTTTATTATGTAACTGTACTGATTTATTATGGATCACTACTTGTAGGCACTGTTGATTTGCCTACATAAACATTTAGTCACTATAACCCTGACTGTATGGTCGTAAGACATTGCCACTTGGCAATAGGCCCACCATGTTGTACTCTATTGTGTGTGCAATAAAGTTTTACAAACAAAAAACATAGTTTGGCCAACAAATCCCAGGCTGCACGGGACCATTACGAACCTAAATTATCCTGCGCATTGGAGTGTTGTCTGCTACAACAGGCAAACCTGTCAACCCTAGAAGGTAGAACCATATACGTTATAATTGTTTCTTCAACCTCCACAACAATCCACAAACTGGCTCCACTAACTGGCTCAGAGACCTACCAATTAGAGGTGTCCACTACAACGGGCGAACCCGTCACCTCAGGAAGTTTCAGCGATATTTGATTGTTCTGTCACTTGTGAGGTGAGCGTAGAAGACGAAAACAGTTCACTGTTTAGTTACGCCGCCAACCAGTGCGATCCCTACAGATGAGTCAAGGAGGAATGTAATGGTTACCTTGCTAAAGCCATCCTGACATTGGGCAGTCCGGAAATGGTCGCCTTGAGAATGTCCACGGTGGGCGGTTGGTAGCGGGCGGTGGAAGAAGTGGGCGCGGCGTATGCGGTGGACGCGCTGGACGACGTGGGGCCGTGCGGCCGCTGGCCGTAGGGATGATGCTGGTGGTGGAAGCGGCTGCGGTCGGCTGCAGCGGCCGCCCTCTGCGGCTTGGCTGCACGCTGCGCGGTCGCACGCGTCACGAGAGCGACCGGCTCGTCTCTCTCGCGGCTCCACATAAAAATTGCACAGCACTATATTATGTAGCAGGCGACATGCACTGTCGCATACACGGGGCACACGGATAATGCTCATCCGGAACGAACGGCGGTCACACGCGACGCGAGTCGGCCGGCTGCGATATCTACGAAGGACGCGGCTGTCAAAAAGCGATACGGCTGGCGCGCAGACAGCACGTGCGTCGGGGCGCGCGGCGGCTAGCGACTGACGGATTCAGCGATTCAGGCGATTCAGCGGTTCAACAACGCCCGCTCGCGCCTCGCTCTCGTACACCTCGTTCACGAACCCAAACGACCAGCGACGGCGCGGCCCCCAAAACGACGTTGCCAAGTAACACTGTACAAAATCCTAAGTTTGTCGAGTCTATTGGTGTAATTACGTTTTTACAGTTTTCACAGTCCGACATTAAAAATATTACGGTAATTAATAATAACAATAAAAAAATAATAATGTAATAATTAAATAAGCAAATATATTAAAATGAATAAAAAACACGACTACCGTTACAGAAAGTGAACTATTGTGTTTATAATTATTTTTATTACGGTTTTTTTATGAAATACATAAATGGTTTATGTATTTATCCATATAGATACATGTATATTTCCGGCATATACTAAACACAATATAATGTATGTTAATTTATTGATATTTGGTCATTTAGACAACTACCTAATTAATATTTAGACAGTTAAGGTACCCTATGACACTCGGGATGACATAACGATTCTAACAATAGCACACATTTCGAAATAGGTTTAAGAGTTTAAAAGTTATGGTGGAATAAAGAAACGGAAAACATACATAGATGAACCCTGACCACATTACACTCCTTTTTTGTCGGGCAATCGTGTAAAAAAAAATACATTTAAATGGTTTTCATTGCAGAAGCTTCCTATCTAGGCCAAAGCCCTTACTAAGATAGACAACATATGGCGATGATTTGTTTATATGCTCGTACATTGAAGACATATTAAAAGTCTGATTTTGAGTCTTTAAATCTTCCCGAGTTACTTACTGAGTCAGTTTTTTTAATATTTAATATACTTTATTACGAACATAAGTAAAAACTATAGTCTGTATTTATTATCCTTTGGGTCGATGTTACCCGGACATGGCATTCCTTACTTGAACAAAAACATGTAGTAACAATAGCTATTTGTTATACAAATTAGGAATTAGATTTAGTATATTTTGAGCCAAAATCACAAGTTGGCGTGACGATATTCACCGTGACGTAATGTTAAAACATAATGTTATTTCATTACGTCGCGACCTTGGGAACTCGCTTCTCACATAACAGCATGTCGAAACTATACGTAAGGTTATATTCGGACACATGAATCACGATTAAACTACAGTATACAGTTATTTCCGTATTTATCATCGGGAAAATGTAGATACATATAATCGACTAATGAAGTTTCAACGAAATTCCTTGTAATTCAACAAAATTACGATTAAAACATCGTTTTCTGTATAACACCATAATAACAAAATGGTAATCTAAGAATCAATCCAATATTTTTATCAGTGTAAGTGAAATGAGTTAATCTCCGAAAAAATGCCATTGCAGTTGCATACAGTTCCATTGAAATATGCATTTTGAGAACTATCCGTGTTGGATTTAAAAATATGGCGTTGTGAGCCTCGGTTGTTATAATATAGTTTAATTATTATTAATTGATTACACAAGTCAACAAACATTTTTTTTAAATTCTGTTATTTCAAGAATAATTTTGTCTGACTGTCTTTATAGAGGAAGGACGTATGTTCTGGTTACGAGGCTCAACAATGTCTTTAAAAAAGTGTAAAAATGAAGTTGACTCGTTTTGCTACATTTGCGTCGAATTCATTAAAATAAGAGCCACAAAATTCAGTTTAACAACAAATATAAAACTCTCTGAGGCCTATGAAGATTATTTTAACATACCCATTCAAAGTCAAGATAAAATATGGGCACCTCATTTCTTATGTAGTAACTGCAAGAACAATTTAGAAGGTAAGAGTTACCGGACACTCATAAAAAACAAGCGTGGCTCAGCTTTAAAGCTATGATCAATCGCTTCCTTGAAAATAAAAGGGCTGAAAATTACAAAGAGCTTATTTCTAATTTGCTTGATAACTTCGAATTCATGGATTGCAGAATGCCCCTTAAAGTTCACATGCTACACGGGTGACTACATTTGGGCCCTGATACGAGAAAGTTTGTACGTACACCGCAGAATTTCCATAATAATATTCATTTTAAAAGTTTTCCTGTTTTCTCTTTTATATCTGTAGGTTTATTTCTACAATAAATACAAACGGAGCTGCCATGGAATTCACCGACCGGAGTCGGGCCCATCATAATACTATTTTTTTTTTTTTTACACTTCTGGGGGGTGAGCAGTGGATTCCGGACTTACGAACCGGCTGTGGTAGGTTTAGGACAGCTGTCTTGCCACATGTGAGCGTTCACCTTACCACCCATTCACTCCCCCTTCGAAGCCATAGAATTTGAGATGCGCAAATCGCAGTTTTAGATAATTTTTCTAAGAAATAGTTGATTATTTTTCTGGAAAGGCCAAGATCTTTAAAGAGGTGAAATAGAGATTTAGCTGGCAGGCCACGAGCGCCAACTTCCACCGCGTGAAGGTGAACAGTGAAGCTGTTCCGGGTTACGGCATTTGCAAGATCATGGTATTTATTTAATTTGTACTCGTGGTCTTTTGGGATATTTGATTCCCATGGAACAGTTAATTCTACGATAAGAGCCACCTTCCGAGATAGAGAGTAAAGAGTTATATCTGGACGGAGGGCTGTGCATCCGAGACTTTCAGGGAATTTATACTGCTTAGAGACCGAATCAACCTCCAGAATCCAATCTGTAGCTTTCTCGATTATTGAGAAAGGTTTTGTAGTTAAATGTTTTTTGCCTTTAGAGCCATCCCGCACAAACTGTATTGGGGGTTTGGAGGATACTGTCAAACCCTTGTTGGCACGACGTTACGTTATTTATAAATAAAAGTGATGTAAATATATAAATCAACGTTTCCTTCCTTTTATATATAATTTTTAAAAAATGGAGATTTTCCTTAAAATTTGAAATTTTGTTCTGGCAGCTACAAAAGCAAACTTTATTAGATAAAAATATTTTTTTTTTTCATTTATTTATTTATTTAAGAAATAATTACTATAAAACATTGATTTGCTTAAAAAATAACAGAAACCGGATGGCAAAACCTTAACCTCTTGCTTATTTGTTTCTGTCACCCAACTGGGATTAGACTGTTCTAGGGTGGACAGGAAAAAGATAGGCATAAGACATCAAAATCAGACATACAGAATACATGCTCAAAATTCGTGTTGACGTGTGTTATGATTCGTATATTATATTTAATTTTATTGTCCGATTTATTTGTTTGGCAACACCGGTTGCGACCCCGCCACGCCGCGCCGCGTACTTCTCGTAGTCGTCGGTGGCGAAACGATAACAAAGTGTACACCGCTTCAACTGTGATCCCGTTCGATACAAATTAGGAGCAAATACATTACGATACACACGGACTGCGCCAGTTCGACACCGTCAATACTATTAGTTAATCGGATACATGACAATGTACTGTAATTAATTTGTCAAATATCTCGAGCTTTAAAGTAGGTTGACCGAGTACTGGGCGCCGCGTAATTTACGTAACTTTGCTGGCGCGGGCGGCCACGTAATAACGAGCAATAAAATTCAGTGTTACGGAAGGACGATGAATCTGGGCCAGGAAATTACTTCCATTGTGTGACTAATGACAATAGACGATTTAAGACGATACGAGACGATACAAGACGATTCAAGTTTTTTTATTTAGGCGGGCGGTTACTGAGAAATAAGCGAGTTTAGTTAAGGTTTAGGATATCAAATTCCATGATAAGAGATATCCTTACTAATTTTCAGCGTTTGTACTTAGGTTTATTACATAGCCTTTGTCTATTTTTGGTATGAATTTTAAATTTAGGGGTTTTTTGTGTATAATTCATACGTATATTTTTTTGTATGACAGCTGCAAATAATTTTATTTTTTTAATTATTTTCAATATTTTTTTACTCAATAACGAAGGCCCAAATAAAGTTGTAAATGGTTTTCAACTCAGGTACACGTGTAGAATAATTTTGTTAATTTCCTCTTAACAAAATTCAATGTAAAAAATGATGATAAAACACTTTTTTTGTTGTTTGATGTACAGCAAGAGACAGTTTGTTCAGTTAGAATTCATAGGTTCTTAACGTGGGCGATAACGCCCCCTTGTAGGGCGTTTGACACTTTCAGGGGGGCAGTAGGACTCAGGAAAAAGGTAAAAAAATATCATTGTGGCAATAGCTGTTTCAGATTCGCGAAACGTAAGTAAAAAAAATTGGGGAGCTCAAGAAAATAAAATGAGGGGCTCAAGAAAGAAAATATTGTTATAGTGGGCGGTGGGCAAAATAAGTTTTAGAACCCCTTGAAAAAAATCCTATATGAAATGCAAATTTTGTATGTTTTAAATATAAATTATATAAAAAAACGGTTGTGTCACCAAAAGACTTTCGCGACAAATAGACTAGCCCCCCCCCCCACCCCGCGACGATTCAACATCCCCCTGCGCGCCAATTCGCAGTATTTTTGTAGGTTTTTTCCGTAGTATTAAAATGGTATTTTTCCAAAAATTATGCAGTATTTTGTCAAATATGGCGGACTTTAAATATTATTTGCATCACTCGTATGCGAGATAATCCAACCTAAATTTCACAACGTCATCTCCGTGACAGATCCCAACAAGGCATCTGTGTACATAAGTTCAAGTCTAACTGCAATTTTTCGAGATTAAAGTATGACTACCTTTTCAACTCTTGACATGACCAAATCATACCAGAATGCCAAATTTCAGCTCAATCGGATAGCGTTTGGGCGCTATCGATGAGGAATACACACACAGACACACACATACTCACAGACAGACTACACGAAATGGTCCTAGTCGTCTCGGAAAGGGGGGGGGGGAGGTGGTTAAAATGTATATTTTTCCGTCTTCATCCCGATTTTTTTAGTGCGTTCGCAATACTTTCCTTCTGCCGGGAAAATAATAATAAAGATGTATCAAATCTTATTTATAGAGGCAGACACATGTGAAATAAATGTGATATATTAATATGAATACCTACCATCTCGGCGACAGTAATCAATATTGAAATTATTCATTCAGAATATACAATAAAAGCATGAATTATGAATTAAAGCTACTTATCGCATATTAGAATTCGTCAGTTTATATGTAGATATAAAATTATTAAAGCATAAATATTCATTCGACAATAGCCTTGACTAAAGTTGGCTTTACACGGCAGACAAATAAAATTAAAAAAAATAAAATAAAAATAGAGCTGAATCCTATAAAATAGAATACATATAAAATAGATAATTATTATAAGAATATTAATAGTCATCAAGCACTTTATACAAAAAATAATCACACAATAGGAAGTATCAAAACAAAATTGGAAAAAACAACGTAAATATATGATCAGGTATGTTACATTACACATTGTAATCTACATATTAAATATTAAATTCATAATATTATTATTAAACAATAAGAACTAAAATAAGGTACCTGAAAGTTACATATTAATGTTATTCCCATTTGAAAGAATTGGCATGCTCAAAAAAATCACCCAGCTTATAGAAAGCATGTATGGATTGCAGCTTTTGTTTAATAAATCTTTTAAACGCCTTTGTTTCCATCTTTCTTGTGGAGAGTGGTAGCTGGTTAAAGAGTTTATAGCTCAAATATCCAAAGGACTTTTGTGTCTGCGTAAGGCGTACTTTAGGCAGGATAACGTCATCACGTCTGCGTGTATTGTGGGAGTGCATCTTCCCGTTTACTTCTTGTTCGTTAATATTTGATTTAGCATATAGTAGACATTGTAAAATATATTCAGATGTAAAAGTCAGCATTTTGTACTTAAGAAAATATGGTTCGCAGTGCGTGTCACGGGATACTCCTGCAATTGCTCTCAGTGCACTTTTCTGTGCGACAATAACAATACTTTCAGTAGGACTCTCCTCCGCTCACATAAAACCCCGAAATGTAGGATATGAAATCGATATTAGGAAATTTCACAATAAAGAGTAGAAACAAACAAACAAAGAAACAAGGTTAAAGACATACCAGTTTGAAGAAGCCTCGAGGATCCTTTGAGAAACGTAATTTATTATGGATGTCGTTCTGCTCAAAAATATTGAAGAAGTTCTAATTCGCGCCATTCTAGGGTTCGACACAATTTATATTCACACGTCTAAAGGCTAATTTTAAAGCGGTCTAGTGATTTCAAAGCCATGCCCTTCCAGCGTCCGACGAGTATATATATACGGAAGTGAAATAGTATGAGTACACGGAAACCGCTGAGCAGTCGCCGATAGCCGACATAAGGCCGACCGGGCCGCGTAAACCACGGTTATATTCAACAGTTTGAGCTGTTATCGAAGGCTTCAGCCGGCTTGATCGACGTCAGAAGACGTCATCACAGATGTGACGGCCGTGTCGATCGTATAGCACAGCGGTTCGCAAACTTTCTTAGATTTCTCCCTTGAAGGCTGGCGATTTCTTGACTGACCTCTAGCTAGGCATGGAGGGGGTAGGGGAGAGCGGCGTGAGCTCCCGGAAAGTTGCAGAATTATTACAAACTAGCTGACCCGTGCCCACTTCGTTGGACGGTAAAACTTTTTAACTGAGATGAAATTATGAGTGTGGTTCGGTTAGTACTAAGTGCTATGATTTATTTCCTGACTGCCAAAAGGGTTATATTTTTACTGCATATGTATGTTTGTATTTGCATGGCAATTTGACTATAATACCGTTATTTGTGAGTGTCTTCTTGTGAGTGTCTTATTTGTGTGCGTATTATCTCTTTAATTATTTATGCAGTAAAAGGGAAATTATATGCAGTAAAAGGGAAAAGTCTTTGGTTTTAAACACTTGAGACGATAAATTTACTTATTTTGATAAGAATTCATAATTGTTGATAATATGACCAATAAACATGACCTAACGATTTCAATTATTTTTTTAATATAAAATACTACTCTTTGTAACTTAAATATAAAAGGTAGACATATGCTCTCGCTGACTTTTTTGTAGGCATTATCAAGCTCAAAAACTTTTCCCTAGAACTTAATGCAGCGTTAGTTAGAAACGTTTTCGTTCGACCGCTTATTCTCCGACTTACTTTACAAATCCGACTACCACGAAAAAGTCTATCCATTTTTCGGATTAATATATAGCCTATGGCACTTACAAATAACGTGGCTTTCTATTGGTAAAAGAATTTTCAAAATCGGTTTAGTAGATCCAGAGATTACTTCCTACAAAGCCACAAACTTTACCTCTTTATAATATTAGTATAGATTACAAATTACAAATTATTAATTGATTTCAAATTATGAGTAGATTCAATATACAAAAGTCTTAACTTAACTAGGCTGCCGCCTGTTCCAAGGTAGACAATTTATTTTAATTATCCTAAGAAATCTATAATATTATATTTAAATAAATAAACCAAATCATACATAACTTAATTACCTAATTAAAAATTCGTAAGAAAATGTCATGAAAGTTGTCAATAACCTATTATTTTATTTTAAAACATGAATATATATATATATATTATATATATATATATATATATATATATATATATATATATATATATATATATATATATATATATATATATATATATATATATATATATATATATATATATATATATATATATATATATATATATATATATATATATATATATATATATATATATATATATATATATATATATATATATATATATATATATATATATATATATATATATATATATATATATATATATATATATATATATATATATATATATATATATATATATATATATTTATATACCTATTTAATAAGTATTAATATGTATTAATAATATACAAAATAAATTCACAAAAATAAAAATAAAATTATATTTAGAAATCATCAATTTATATACTACATATTAATACTATTATGTTTTTATTATAAAGATTCAATTATCTAATAAGGTGTTCAATATCTGCATTTGTATAATTTAAGAAGTAGGCACTCAAACTATTTTTAAATGTATAGGAAATTTTAATGTCTTTAATGTTTGGTGGTAGGCAATTGTAAAATTTGGGGGCAAGATAAGAGAAACTGGTTTCGCCAAAAGCGGATCTCCTGAGTGGTATTGCAAAATTTGTTTGTTTCGATCTTCTTGTCACACGAGATTGCTGGCTTTTTTCCTGTTCTGGAACTCACTCTGGAATTTAGTGAGAGTTACTAGCACAATCATTTTTCTCACACTCAACACTCTATACTCACGGAAAAGGTCATCGGAAGAATATGTTTGGGGTTTTTTATTGATCACCCTCAGTATAGCCTTTTGCGCTTTGTAAAGCGTGGCCAGAATCGTTTTTGCCGCACAGCCCCAAGTTACGATGCCATATCGAATAACCGACTCGCAGACAGCAAAGTAGACACTTCTTAGCGTCTTGAAATCTAAGACGTTCCGCAAACTCCTAAAGTAATACACAAGTTTTCTAAGTCTTGCCGCAACCTTCGTTAAATGATCCTCCCAGCGCAGTCTGTTGTCTAAAATCACGCCTAAGTACTTAATGGAGGACACCCTGCCAACATTCATACACTGGCAATCTTGTGTTCCCATTATTGTTAAATATCGATTTGTGAATCGGTCGGTAAATCTCATGGCAGCTCCGTTGGATTTTATTTACCTGTCTGAATGAGGTCCGTTTATGTGGACCCCTATTTAGATTTCGTACACCCCTATTTTTTTACCGCTTACATTGACCGCCCGCAATTCGAAATCGACCCTTAGGGGTCCAAATAGACAACTTTGGGAAACACTGCTCTAAATCTAAATTATTGTCTTAGTGCAATTCATATAAAGATCACAAAAATGCATCGTTCTCGTCTACGACTAGCGACCGTTTGGGCCGTAAGTTGTATTCAATATGAAATCCGTCTAATTCGGTAGGGTTCTTTGTTCGGTTGTGTGCGGTTGCGGCCCTGGCGCACCCCCGAATCCTCGAGCCAACCTCGACCTCGTTTCGGGGGAAAAGGGCCGCGGGCGCGTTATCCTTCGCTTCAAATCCTACCCTCAATACATATCTACCCCCGCCATCGCTTATACGGCATTATGCCTACTGCTCTCCCTCAGGTTAAACGACCTTGCCAGCCTGCACCCCCCAGGGGAGATTTACCTTGAAATTCCCCCCCTTCTCTCCCTCCCTCTCTCTCTCATACTCGGTATCTCGGAAATGTTTTCAAAGTAGACGTCGCTTTGAATTTTTTTATTGCGGAGGGAGAAAGCGGAGGTAGTCTATTTTAGGTCTTTGTAGTATTTTTAAACAAAACTTCCCAAAGCATGCGTTCAAAAAGTAGCCAAACGTATTTAACTTTACCGGCCTATTTACCGACCATGAGGTAAAGTATTAAAAACGCGCTAAACGGAAAAGAAGAATATTATGTACTCCTCAACAGTCAACAGCAGACACGTTTTTTTTGTATGCATTCAATTACGTCCGTTCTAAGTTTTACCAAGACAGGACTGCGGCAACTTGGGTTGTCGACTACAGCGGGCGAGCCCGTCACCTCAGGAAGTTTTAACGATTAGTCGTTCTATCTCCCTACGTCACAAGCCCGTAACGTCAAGCTACGTCACAAGCCCGTAAGAGGCCAACGCCTTAACCGCGAGATAGCCAGGAATGTTACCTGGCGGGCCGACACTCACGCCCGTACTTCCAATTGTGACCAGATTACTACGGTCTCTCGATTTGTTACGAGTTCGAGGTCGCTTGCGCGGTCCTCTCCCTTACGAAGCGGTGAAACGGTGTATACCGAATCCATCGCAGACCACAGCGTCCTTTGCCCGGCTGTTTACCCAGGATCGGATGGCCGATGGTCGTTTCAAGAGCAGTCGTCGTAAGGTCCGCAACCACCCCCCGCTCTATAGGGAACAGTACTGCTTCCAGACTCCCCCGACTGTTAGTCAGAGTGCACAGTCGATTGGCTTACGCCGCACGGTGCGCAGACCGTCCAGGAGCGCCAGAAGTTTGATTCCCAGGGAAAACTGACCATAAGGCCAGAGTCTTACCCAGGCTCGCACTTCATGCGTGGAGGCCGTCGGATAGGTGTTGACCCGTGGGTGTGACCAACCCTGAACAGAATGGGTCTTCGTGGCCAACTCAGCAAGGGCCCATTAACTCCCAAACTCAGGACTGCGGCACCCAGGGTTGGTTTCCAACGAGGGAACTGCTCAACGATCAACAGGTCAGACACGAAATTGTGTATACGCATTCAATTATGATAGCCCCTTCTAAGTTTCACCATGACATTTTTGGAGTCGGTTTTTTTTTTGTTAATATTTTGTGATTATTTGCAATGACATTCGTTCAGAGACTTCCATTATAAGTCAGTTTGGTTTTCCATTATATCTGTCGATTTCCTTTCGAAATTAAAGAAGCAGGGCCGTAGGAAGTATTTGATATTTTTAACACAACGTTAACAGTTAACTATACTGATAGATAAAAAGGCATTGATAGGTATGCGGAAGTGTGTGACGCACTTTCGCAAAAGTACCACGACCTTCACGTTCTATTATCTGCGCTTCCGCGCGTGCGCAAAACGCTAACCGAAAATTTTCGCCTTGGATCATCCCATATCTCGATCGGCCTACGTCTTTTTGTAGATTAAATTAGATAGAGATAGGAAAATATCCACTCTATCCAGATTCAGATATCCAGAAATATATAGAATAGAAATGCCTATTTTATAATGGATTTTAATGCCAATTTTATAATAGAACTGCGATTTTTGTTTGATTTGATAGCCTTAATTTTAAAGCAATTTAGTTTTATGACCATTTTACTAAAACTTTAACAAATAATTTATTGTAATATAGAGCCCCGTCCACCTTAGAACGGGCTTGTCCCAGTTGGGTGACGGAATGAAATAAGCATAAGGTTAAGGTTTTGCCATTCGGTTCCAGTTATTTTTGTAAGCAAAATATGTTTTACAGTAATTATTTATTAAATAAAAATAAATAAGAAAATGTTTAAGGTACTGTAACATTAAATATCGACTAACGACAAGCTTTTAAGTCTGCCGTTCGATTCAGCTAATATATCGATTGATGCACACCGATCGTCGTACCCACATTGCACACACACACTTGATGTATGAGTTTTATGAATGCATGAGTTCTCTCTGTCATTGAATTTATGTTTATGAATTTCTATCTATGACTGATTTATAAATGAATTTACAGTCCAAAGAGACACTTCGGACTGTCGATGCTGAGTGCGAACTCGCCATCAAAAGGAGTTGGGCCTAACCTACTAATCTAGTTACGCCACCGCCCAGCAGAGGCATTCTTCGAACAGCGAGGGTATTGGCAGGCCAGCGGGATGTCCTAGCTTACGAGTTTTGGAAAGACTTGCCCTTCTGCTAGATCAGCCACAGATCGAGGTCACTTGCGCGAGCATTCTGAGGTTGGAGGGGTTCTCGGCAGGCTGGAAGGACATACGGATGGATTTAAGCGTGATGTCAATTTTTCACAGGAAGAAGTCACACCGCATAGCGATGAAACATCGAATATATCGAGAGTCAACGACGCAAATCGTTCGTAGGGCAGTTTTGAGTTTGGGGAATAGCGCGAAGTCCAACGAGGCTAAAGCAGGCGAATATGAGGTACGTTCGAAGACCGAAACGCTTATTTAGGTGAGTGAAAAAAATATAATTCATCGCACGGGAGACCGGTGTATTACGTCCTCTCCTCGGGCATTATTAGTCTTAAATTCTTCCACTTGTCTGTATGTTATGTAATAATCTTTATTTTCACAATGCGCGCATGTACCACTATGTTTAGGTTAGCTGTAAGACATTGCCATGTGGCAATAAGCTCGCCTTTTTTGTATACTTTTTAAGTGCAAATAAAGAGTTTATTATTATTATTATTATTATTACGTCCGCTAAGTAGATACCGGACATCGAGCGAAGTTAGATAAGTACTTGTAGGATTATTTAGTTTCTGCGATAGGTTAGTGAGTTAAAAATAACAATTACAATAGTAATAATTAATATGATAATGGTTTTTTCTATTTAATAAAAATAAATCATCATTCACACACAGTACCTAATTATTTGTGCTTAACATTGTAATTAACCTTAAATACATACGTACATATTAATTTGTGTGCAATCCCTACCATTTCGTCGAAAAAATAATAGTAAGTAGTATATACAAGTACATATTTACCCATACCTACTTAATTACATTAGGGAGGGTATTTTACCATAGGTTGTAATGCGTTGGGAAGTTGGTCAAGCTGCGGGGTGGCGCGGGCACTGCTCGTTTAAAAGGTCTACCCTTTCAGTTCAGTAGTAAAGAGTGAAAGAATTTGTCTGCCGTGCGAAGAATTATTAAAGCACTTTAAAAATGTGTAACTTTGGGCTCGAAAAAGTTATCGCAAGTTTACGGGGATGACTTTGGACCAAGCACGTGAGGAAATGAATGCCATATTAAAATGAGATGTAGGTAGGGCCTATTTTTACTCTCACATTCATATTTATGCTATGCTATTACATGAGGTATAGCCGCGGAAGCGATTTCGAATCTGGGACCAGACTGGAGAATGGAGAAATCCGTCCAATCTGGCGGTAAAGGAGCGAGGGCCGCCCGCTGGATCCTCTCCCAGTGCCACGCGTTGGACTCGTGCGGGATTTGTAGGTGTAGTCAGACAATGAATTGTTTTTGCCCGCTAGTCTTTCACGTTCACTCCATGAGAGACAGAACGACCACATGCCGTTGTAACTCCCCGAGGTGACTGGTTCACCCGTTGTGATTGAAACTTCCAGTATGTTCCATTTTTTAAACGATGACAACGCATATAGACACACTGACGCAAATCACATGTACAGGAGACATCGTGCTTTTAACCGATACAAAAGAAATACGGGAAATAGTGGATAAATCATTCTACATGTTTTATAAGTAAAAAGTAAAAGTAAAAGGTATTTATTTCCAATACAACCATACAATTGTGTAGGAATGACAGTAATTAATCTTAAATTAGTTACTCAATTTAGACAAGAGATGATATACAATATATAGTTTTAAACTTACCAATTTACGAAAACATAGACTATATGATAACAGTTTACAACAAAACAATTAACGGTAAATAATATGTATTAGATTAAATGGGTAGATACGATGCTATGTATTTTCAAAATATTTTAAGAAGTCGTTATGGGCATACATGTTGATTTTAAGCAGATAGACTCGGATGGATCTCTTGAAAATATCGATGTTTTTAATTTCTTTTAATCTTTCGGGCAATTTATTGAAAAGTTTGAGGCCTAAGTATCGACTAGTGTCCAAGTAATGATATAATTCTTATAAGACAATCTCTTATAAGACAAGGCTGGGTGATTTTATGTCCAGCCTTGTTTAAATCGTAATTTAAATTCATTTTCGCCAAAATAAATGGCATACCCCTCTTTTTCCCTGCTGTCTTCAATTGGGAATCTCCGCTCTTGCTGACGCACGAATCCTCACACTTTGAATTCATACGGTTTTGTTATTTTTAGTTAGTGGAGGCCCGAAATAGAGTCAAGGCGCGTCCTCAGCCGCGGCGTGGGATACGAGTACACGGAAAGTTTCCCGCGCGCCTCGCGTCCCGCGTCGCCCTCTCGCCGCACATAAGTCACAGTTAACTTATTCCAATTTAGCCCAAAATGATATAAGCTCCCTGGAGTGGCGTTACTTTCACGGATGGCTCGTTTGGGGAACCTTGGGCGCGAGAGAGTCGCGCCGCGTCGGGCCGCGTCGGCCGCGCTCGGATCGGGGCGCGAAAGGGAGCGAGGTCGCCGCGGCCACGGTGAAAGTGAAGACAAGGGCCCCTGGAAAGTTGGAAATAATTGCCCCAGCACTCGACGGCGAGGTCGTCCCTTCGGCGTAGCGGTCGCCGTCGCTCTCTCGCACTCCATTCTTTTGTACGACACCGTTTGACTCAAACGGAGAAAAGCTTTGTAAACTGTGGTGGGTAGCGAATGGTTTCGTGCAGCTTGGGCCATAAGATCCACTTTGTTCTCGGACCCGCCCAACTTACGGTTTAATATATATTCAGAAGCCTCCTCGTGTGGAAGACTACTCCGGGTAAGACTCGCGTCTCAGGCCTCACGGCTGGTGGTTTGGGAGCTAACGGGCCCATGATGAGGTGGCCACGATGACCCATGTGTTCAGGGTCGGTCACACTCACGGGTCAACACCCATCCGATGGCCTCCACGCATGGGGTGCGAACCTGGGTAGGACACTGGGTCAACCAGTCTCCCCCGGGAATCAAACCTCTGGCGCTCCTGGACGGTCTGCGCACCGAGCGGCGCAAGCCAATCGATTGTGCTCTCCGACTAACAGTCGGGGGAGTCTGGGAACTGTATTGTTTCCTATAGAACGGGGGTGGTTGTCTACCTTACGGCGACTGCTCTTGAAATGACCATTGGCCATCCGATCCCGGTTCAGAGTCGGGCAAAGGACGCCTTGGTCCGCGATAGATTCGGTGCACACCGTTTCACCGCTTCGTAAGGGAGAGGACCGCGCAAGCGACCTCGAACTCGGAACCAATCGAGAGACCGGAGAAATCTGGTCACAATTGGAAGCAAGGGCGCGAGTGTCGGCCCGCCAGGTAACATTACTGGCTATCTCGCGGTAAAGGCGTTGGTCTCTTGCGGGTTGTGGCGTAGCTAGACGTCGGATTTGTAATGTCCAAAGTCTTCTACGCTCACTGCACGGTCGATAGAACGATGAATCGTTAAAACGTCCTGCGGTGACGGGTTCGCCCGTTGTGGTTGACATCTCAATATGGTGGGTTGGTTTCTCCTGGTGGTATTGCCTACCGGAGCTACTGATGCGCACCGTTCGGCGACGCCAATTGGTTGTGCACTCTGACTAATTGCTGAAGAAGTCTAGAGACTATGGAAGTATACCGTCTTCTAACTCTTGAAATGACCGTTAGGCTACGTGCTCCTAATTTCAGAGCCGGGAAAAAGATGCCTTTGGTCCGCGATAGATTCAAACTAAATCACCGCTGAATTACGGCAGGCAGAGGCCGCGTAAGCGACCTCGATCCTGTAACCAGTAGGGAGGAAGGAGGTATTCTGAAGGTTTACTCTAGACGGAGATATCCTACCAAAACTGGTGGCCAGGGGGCGAGGTAGCCCCTCCTAGTGCCCCGCCGTATAATAAGGCGTTGGACTCTGGTGGCTCGTGGGTTTGCTGGACGATAGGTTTGTGCCGTCCCAAAGTCTTCTATCTAGCACATATCGTTATACCAGCCTGGGGTGATGGGTTTTCCCGTTGTAGTCGACACCGCCCAATTGTAAACTGTGGTGACGATGGGCTAGTTAAATCTCCTTTGGCGAATGCTACACGAATGATATTTATCGTGATATTTGGATCGTGATCCAGGATCATGATATATATCAAGCGTGTTTCATAGCGTATTACGGATCACAGGATTTTCAGAAAACCAAGATCACCAGATCTTGGTTTTCTGGAAACGGTACTTGATCGGAAACGGTACACGATACTTGATCAATCAAGTATCGTACGATATATAACGAGCTTCTAGTCTTTTGACAATATTTATCGTGCCAGTATTCCTTCTGGCAGCGATCTAGGACCGAGCGCTAAACGAGACGATGTTTTTTCGAATTGAAGACGGAAATATCCAATTTGAGCCTCCCTGAGACAATCAGGACCATTTCCAGATGGAAGGCTCTCTGTGTAACTGTCTGTGTGTATGCATTCCTCCTCGATAGCGCCCAAACGCTTAATTCGATTGAGTTGGAATTTTGTATACATGCATCATTTGGTCATGGCAAGAGTTGAAAAGATTGTGGTTGAAATCGGTCCTCCAGGGGACGCAATAGTCATATATCAATCACGAAATATTGGAGTTAGATAATTGAAATTTGGTACACAGATGCCTTGCTGGGCCGAAATCACGTATTGTGAAATATTGGTTGAAATATCTCACATAGAAATTGCCGAGAAGCCACCCGCGCCGCCTGAGGCGGTTGTGTACTGGAATCCAGACGGGGTTGTGTGCCGGCCGAGAGAGGGCGCTTATCGATTTTATTAATGAAAATAATATTCAGTTTAAATCAATCAATAATATGAAGTTCGCAAAATCAATTGTATTGTATTGGATAATTTTATAAAATAAAAAAAAAATAAAAAAATAAATCCTCGCTACTTGCCGGAATAGTCTTGGGGTGACACAACCGATTTATTTACTTTTTAAACGCACGCTATCGCACGCGCTCGAGTGGCGGAGCTGGCGCGCTTCGTTATATGAAAATATTGATTTCCTCATGATCATGAAACTTTGTATCGCGGACCTATATTCAGTTTTCGTGGGTCCCTGGTGGTCAGCGGGCCTAATGGGTCATTGCTGAGTTGGTCACGAAGACCCATTCTGTTCAGGGTTGGTCACACTCACGGGTCAACACCCATCCGGCGGCCTCCACGCATGAAGTGCGAGCCCGGGCAGGACTCTGGCCTTAGGGCTAGTTTCCCCTAGGAATCAAACTTCTGGCGCTCCTGGACGGTCTGCACACCGTGCGGCGTAAACCGATCGATTGTGCACTCTGACTAACAGTCGGCGGGAGTCTGGAAGCAGTACTATTTCCTATAGAGCGGGGGTGGTTGTGGACCTTACGGCAACTGCTCTTGAAACGACCATCGGCTACCCGATCCTGGGTGAACAGCCGGGCAAAGTCTGCGATAGATTCGGTATACACCGTTTCACCGCTTCATAAGGGAGAGAACCGCACAAGCGACCTAAAACTCGTAACCAATCGAGAGAACGGAGTACTGGTCGCAAATGAAAGTAAGGGCGTGAGTGCAAAACCGCTGGGTTACACACCCGGTTATCTCGCGGTTAAGGCGTTGGCCTCTTACGGGCATGTGGCGGAGCTTGACGTGGACTGTTTTGTCCAAGTCTTCTGCGCTCACTTCACGGGAGATAGAACGACTAATCGTTAAAACTTCCTGAGGTGATGGGTTCGCCCGTTGTGGTTGACAACTCTATTTGGTCCGCGGGCCATTGATTGGGAGCCACTGATCTACATACATCAGTCTTATTACACAATATCGCAGATATTATCGATTAATGCAATGCAAAATGTATTTGTTTAGCCATCGGAAGTGACTAATTAAGTAAATGCTAATCAGCAGTAACGCTAAAAACAAAAAGTAATGACTAACGTATTTTTTTACTGCATTGAGTAATCGTTTCAAATCGAGCGTTCAAAACAGTACGTGATTCGGTAGCAAATGCATATTGAAGAGAGCGATAAGGCGCTGCCGTCGCTCGCCACGTCAAAGACTTTATCTGATATGAAAATATACTGAAAACGCCTTACGCTAAAATACGCGTCTATTGACGTACAACATTTGCGTAGCAATGCCCACAATTTGCTTCGACATAGATTTACACACGATGCGGTGGCATAGTAGTTCATTGTAAGGTACCGGGTTCGATTTCCGGCTGGGTCACTATTTTCCGTTAGGATTAAAATACCAGAATTGCATTTTTAATTATGTCGATTCAATGCAATAACAAGACGCACACTCAGATGCATGCTACACGCGCAGACACACATACATATAAACGTTTCATAGTAACGTTGGTTGGAAGAGATATGATAAACCCGCCCATCGTGAAATTTCACAATA
The DNA here is from genome assembly GCA_944548615.1 of Micropterix aruncella. Lineage (NCBI taxonomy): Eukaryota > Metazoa > Arthropoda > Insecta > Lepidoptera > Micropterigidae > Micropterix > Micropterix aruncella. The sequence continues at coordinate 2,487,217 of OX155955.1, forward strand.
AAAAGTAGAAACTTTACAATAGTATGTAACTTTTGACCGGCTTACTTTCAAATGCCTATGTTTATTATTTTAACGAACATGTCAAAAACCATAATGTTCACTGTTTTTTTAAATGAATTCGCATTTTTTCTTAATTAAATTTTTAAAATGACATTTGAGAGTCGGCGAACAAAACGATTTAAATCGGTTTTGGACCCAAACATGTTTTTTTTAAATCGGTACGCCTTGGGCCGTTATATCGATTGGTAAAACTATTTACTACCAAAATGAGCTAGAAACCTTGGTAAAATGAGGTAGAAATCACCAATTCCATTCAAAACGATCTATCGCTAGTTGAAAATGGTTGATTATTTGAAATTAAAATGAATTTCTTTCAAAATGATCTAAATCTCATACTAAATCATAGCCCGTTAAAATGTTTTCTTTCAAAACGGACTAAATAGTAGGTACAGAACTGCTGCTTTCCTGTTCGGTATTTCTAGAGAGCAAGGCTACGCTGAAACTGAAATTGTATTCACCAGCCATGATAGGATTGAATCATGAAATCAAATCAATTCAATTTATTTAAGCTGTTAGATGGCAATTGTATTGGGAGATTATATCAATGTTGTCATTTTTGGATAGGTTTATCATTTTGTGGCCAAAATATTAAAATCCTATTATATTATTATTTACCTAAGAATATCAATTTTTAATTTGGTATACAGGTTTCAATACGTAATAATTATGCACTTTACTGTTCAGAAGACTTACTAAAAATATGCAATAGATGGCATTAATAATTGAATGTTATTTCGCTGGTTTAATTATTGGGTGTTTATAATCAAACGGTCCTGTATATAATATAAAACCACAAATACAAATACTTGGGTTGCTATGTTGACGAACAAGAAGATAACAGCCTTGAAATAAGATGCCGGATAGAACAAGCTCGAGCCGCCTTCGCAAAAATGAAGAAACTTCTATGCGATAAAAGGCTTAAAATGCAACTTCGTGTTCGCCTGGTACGCTTTTAAATTTTCTCCATTCACTGTTCGGTGTAGAAGCGTGGACACTTACGGATGGCATGTGCAAGAAGGTGAAAGCGTTTGAAATATGGATTTACAGGAGGGCGTTAAGGATTTCCTGGAAAGACATAGTGCGAAATGTAATAGTATTGCAAAGCGCGGGTAAATCGTTGGAGGTTCTAAAAACCATTAAAAGAAGGAAGAAGGAAGTAAGTATCTGCGGCACATAATGCGCAACCAAAAATATGAGCTATTACAACTGATCGTCCAAGCGAGATACAAGGCAAGAGGAAACCGGGAATAAGAAGTACATCTTGGTTTCAAAATATGCGCCAAAGGGCCAGCACTCGATCCTTGCTCAGAGCAGCTGTGTCGAGGGTACAAGTCGCCTTAACCCCTCAGGCCCCGATTGGCCGATATCAGCCACAACACGATTCAGCGTGACGGCCCCGTTTTAATTTAATTTGTTTTATTTTATTGTTTTATTATGTTAATATGTTTCATTTTAATTATGGGTACGGTGGATTGGCAATAATTAATGTTTTGTTGAGACAGTGTCGTAGTTCAATTTTTTTGTTACTTTTTACTAATTTTTTTTGGGACAGCAACTTGTCAATCGGCTGAGGGCCGAGGCCTGAAAGATTAATGATCGCCAACTTTCGGTAGAAGATGACACATCTGGCCATATAAAACAGATGGCCAAATAAATTGCTATTCTTTCGACGTCAAAGCTTACAGCGCCACCTGCATTTCGACGGCAAAAAATGTTTAACAAAATGTTTTATAGGGGTGGGCAATCTAATACACTACATAATCAATGGTACTACCTATCTCTACACATTTATGGCAACTCTGTCGTTGTGCGCGTTTCTATTTAAAAAAACCTCTTCCCAGCGTGTATGAGGCTTATTATTCGAGTCGAGCTAGCTACACAGTTCAAGGGAATAAGCGAGGCGGATGAGGGCGAGTGGGACGCGACTAGGGGGCGCGCGTAGCGGCGTCCCCGTCGCACGCGGCCTTACTGCGACCCTGCCGACCGTGCCGGCACGGGTTCCGACAAGGACACGCGCCTCGCGCGTACGGCGACGCGACCGTATGTATGACTCGTTCGTCGCTTAGGGGACGCGCGCCGCCGCTCAATGTCAGCGCCACATTTCATGCCATCACGTGGATGGAAACATCATACGCGTCAGACAAAATGGGCGTTTGGAGTTATAGTACACAGTCGTACAGAGAACATTGTGCCAAAATCGCCAATGCGATAACTGCACTACATAGTCGTCGAAAAATGCCACTCGATTTTCAACCAATGTGTTTTTACTTTCCCGGCCCAAGGTAAAGTATTGTGAAGGCGCTGATAGAAATGTCCAATTTGACTCCCTCCCCCCCCCCCCCTCTTCTGAGATGATTAGGACAATTTCCAACTTAAGTCTGTCTGTGAGTGTGTATGTGTGTGTGCTGTGTATTCATCCACGATAGATAGCGCATAAACGCGTCATTAGATTGAGCTCTGAAATTTGGCATGCAGGCATTATTCGGTTATGGCAAGAGTAGAAAAGTTGTAGTTGAAATCGGTCCACCAGCGGACGCGATACAACTTGGGTTGTCGACTACAGCGGGAGAGCCCGTCACCTCAGGAAGTTTTAACGATTAGTCGTTCTATCTCCCTGGAGTGATCGTAGAAGACTTGGGGACGAAACAGTCCACCATCTAGCTACGTCACAAGCCCGTAAGAGGCCAACGCCTTAACCGCGAGATAGCCAGGAATGTTACCCAGCGGGCCGACACTCACGCACTTACTTCCGATTGTGACCAGATTACTCCGGTCTCTCGATTGGTTACGAGTTCGAGGTCGCTTGCGCGGTCCTCTCCCTTACGGAGCGGTGAAACGGTGTATACCGAATCTATCGCGGACCACAGCGTCCTTTGCCCGGCTGTTCACCCAGGATCGGATGGCCGATGGTCGTTCCAAGAGCAGTCGCCGTAAGGTCCGCAACCACCCCCGCTCTATAGGAAACAGTAGGTACTGCTTCCAGACTCCCCTGAACAATGATCTGAACAATGATGGTCGCACCGGGCCCTCTTTCTAAGGATGGTGGTGAGTTGGCTAAATAAATTAAAAAATAAGTATATGAATCGAGTTTATCTGGAAGGCCATCTTCGTAGTTATTTGCGAGTGAGTGCATCGCAATTTAAATCAACAATGCATTATCAAACAACATAAACGCCTGATAAAACACACTCCTTATCATTAAAACCGTAACACCAGAGCGGAGAGTGATAATGTAACGTCAATATAATGTAACGTCAATATATGTATAATAGCTATAATTTTATTTTATTTATTTATTACATACATATTCAAATGCAAGAACATAAAAGAAAATTCATTAATTACCAACCCATAAATTACCGTCATGCATTTCTAAGGTATTTAGGTATACATCTATCTAAGCCCAGGTTAAATATCTCTTACATTAAATGTTTTCTAATGTGCCAATTAAAGTGCAGTCGAGCTTTGCTAGGCACTACTGTGATAAAGCGAGCTTACTTCCTAAGTCTTATTAGTGCCGCGGTTTTGCCAGAAAGAAAAAAAACAAATTATGTTATATAATTTAACTAAGCAAATTTTATCACATATGTACTTAAAATTCAACCACTTACTGGTATCCGACTGAGCTGAAATTTGGCATTCCTATGTAAGCTCGGTGACGATGCAATATTATGGTATTAACGAGAAGTAAGGACTGGAACTCCCTGATGGCAAATGGTAGGACAGTCGAATTTGGGTTATTATATTTTGTTATAATAGTAATAATAATAATAATAATAATTAAACGCTTAGAGGCCGTGGCGGCCAAAAGCTATATGAAGCATAATTTTGTGGCCTGCTTGTGAGAACACGAAAAAGAATTTTAATACAATTATGCCGGTTTTTTAAACCCCGGTCCTTAACCTATCATTTCGCCAAAACAAAATTGGTAAATTATTTCCATATATTATCTTTATTCTGTTACTGGTTTCCAAAAAAATAAAAACAAGCGAGATTTGTCTTCAGTTTTTGAAAAACCTAGAGATGATTGACAATATTAAAAAAATACTATTTACACCAGCGTATGGTCTATTTGCATAGTATCAAGACAGTTTTTGGAACTTCCATACAAAAAATATAAAAAAAAATGTTTGTTTTTTTTTCTATTTATTAAAGATACTTTTGAGTGATATAAAAAATAATACAGTGATCTTAAGTTATTTTATTATTGTAGGTTATCTAATTTTTACTTTATAAAAAACTATTCATTTGATAATTTATTATATTATAATTGAAAAGCCGAATCGACTATATTAGACGACGCGCGAAGCCGAAATCGTCATTCGTAATTGGCCACTGCCAACGGTGGGACGTATTACCTTGTCGCCGCGGTATACCTATACATCTTTATGTATATATCGAAAGCGAGCAAGCGCGTGGCATTGCAAAAATACGTAAATTTTTAATTGCGTCAACTCGGAAGGGAGCCTTAATCAAAAAGGCGAGCTTATTGCCTAAAATCAATATCTTACCTCAACCTAGTGGAATAGCATGTTATACGGTAAAAATAAGATAAACTAATAAATTAAATTTATAAAGGCAATTAAACACTTAAATTTAGTTGAAAAAAACAGTCAATTTAAGATGAAAACAAACAATAAACTTATAATGACGCAGGGGACGCAATAGGGAGGGAAAAACAGGAAAAAATAGGGAAAAGTTTACGAGCGTGGGTTCAAGTGTTCTTTGAGCCTGCGTTTGAAGCAAAATAAACTCGGTGATATCCTTATACGTGCGGGTAAAGCATTACAGAGATGGGCTCCACGTACGGAGAAGGAGTGCGAGAAGAATCACTGCTGTGACTAGAGATCGAGAGCAGTAGGTTGTCTTCAGATCTCAGAGGGCGCCCGTGAGAATATAGAGATTTGAACCTACTTATATGATAGTTCGGAGCGGCCCCTTTCAGGATTCTGAAGAGCAAACCTAGAATACTCGTATCTCTCTTTTCTCATGTCGTCAGCCAGTGAAGTCTCCTTCTGTACTCCGTAATATGGTCAAACTTTCTTAGGTCATAGATGAAACGAATGCAGACATTTTGTAGCCTTTCTACTCTGTTATCATGAGTAATACTTTCCATTATACATGATGATGAGAGTCTGATGATGGAGCCGGGAGATTGTCACCGGAACTCCTTGATCGAAAATGCTAGGGTAGTCGAGTTTGGGCTAGTCTGTTTTGTTGTCATGAGTACTTTCCATTAGATATGATGACGAGGGTCTGAAGTTGAGGCCGGGAGATAAGGTCCACTGCACTACTGGAACTCCCTCGTGGAAAGTAAACTTGTTTTTAAAAATCCTTTTGTACTTTGAATTTATTAAAGGGTGGTCCATTAAAAAAAATAATTTGAATCGGCTACAAAAAAAAACGAAGAATATTTGTTAAAAAATCTTGTTTTATTAAAAAAGTTGAACCTTGACATTTAAGAATGAAATCTGATGGTTAGCGGGACATTTATCCTTAACGGCTCCCCACAGAAAATAGTCCAACGGGCTCAATCACAGCTCCGAGGAGCCAATTGACACCAGAATTTAAGCTGATTATTCGGTTTTCGAAAACGGTGCCCAAAAGTTCGATTGCTGTGTGGCTGTGTGGCAAGTTGCGCCGTCCTGTTGAAACCAAACGTCGTCCATGTCATTCTCTTCAACTGTTGGAAACAAAAATTGGTCGAGCATGGCACGGTAACGCTCGCCATTGATCGTAATAACGTCTCCTTGATCATTTTCAAAGAACTGAAAGTACGTTTTTCATTTCCCAGTATTGTTCGAGCATATAGTCCCATTTTGCAAATGTCAAACATAAAACTAATTTTCTGTCAATAAATGAATTTCATTCTACCTTTCAAAAACAATAGAACCGGTAGTTCAATTTTAAAACGTTATATGGCCACCCGGTAAAATATTGCCTGACATGCGATATACTACAATCGGACCTCAAAAAGTTCGAAGTCTTCCAAATGCGATGCTTGAGGCAGATTCTCGGTGTCTCACTCTGCGACCGAATTCAAAACGAGACCATTAGAGAAAGATGCGATCTAGTAACAACGATCGAAGAAGAAGTACAAAAACGTCGACTGCGATGGTTCGGCCATGTTTGCCGAATGAACGATAATCGCTTGCCACGTAAACTTCTTTGGCGAGACCGTCTGACAGAATGGAGAATTCAGCGATCGGCACCGAAGAAAACCTGGCTAAATAACATCAAAGACGACCTTAAAAATCAACGATTATCGGCTAGGGATGCTCGAGACGTGGCAAAAAATCGTCAAGAATGGAAGCGAATCGTGAATGGAGTACGAGATCCAGCGGCACCGACAGCAGCGTATTGGCTGCGAGGGCGACCCCCTCCCCAATCGCCGGCTACGGAATAAATAATAAAATAAAATAATAATAAAATAAAGCCCTGAATGAAACAGAAAACTGAAATGAGCGTTGACCGATTGACGATTTCGTCAATCACAGGGATTCATAATAGTATTAGAATACAGTTATTAGTAGAATACATTTATTTTGGCTCTCTATACTATGGATTACATACATTACTTACTTCCGGACAGATAGGTTGGGACAGAGCGATAAAGCCCTGAATGAAACAGAAAACTGAAATGAGCGTCGACCGATTGACGATTTCGTCAATCACAGGGATTCATAATAGTAGATTTTCAAATATATGTAAAGACGTTTTAATGTCAAAATAAGGTTGGATTCTTTTTAAACAGACGTATCGTATCTGAGTATCTGTTCGAGTAATATGTAGAGTTTATTTCATACTTTGTCTCGGTCGGGAAAGACGACTCCGCGGCGCATTATTCAAATTGCATAATGGGTCGGGCTGCGGGCTGTGGGTATACACGTATCTCTCGTAAGCAGGCGTCTGGTCGCCGCTCCGACCGCTGCTGGATGTGAGGTTAAAAATAATAGGAGGTGACCGTGAAGGTTTAAAGAACTCATCGGCTGCTCTTAGGAGGCGAAGGCGACCATTGGCATCCCTATATCGGAGAGCGAGAGCGGCGCGCGACGCGACCGTCTCTTTCGCGCGTACCCCGCCGAGGAACGTTCGAGGTTATCCTTACGGGCGTACTTTGCTAACTCCGTGAGATAGATTGCGGGTTCTTTACTTGGGAAATGCACAACATTTTAACCATTGATTATATAGGGCATTAGATTGCTCAATTCCGTACTACGATTCGGCAGCTAGAATTTTACTAGGAAACGCAACGTGTAAATAACACTCATAGTACCAAAAAATGATTAATCTTATATTACTCTGTTCATTAAGGCGACTTTCGTGGTATAACAGTATGGCGGCGCACTTTAGGTGGTGCTCTGCCTATACGGTATAAAATAATATTATATATAGTATTACATCCATACAATCACATACATCAATAAAGCTCAAGAGATTGTTTAAACGCGCGTTTGTTTAAATCCAAAACGATGTGACAAAATAAATACCTAATATAATAACTGAATAAATGATATAACAATAATAAATTTAAATGATAAATATATCACTTATTTTGAAAATTATCATTTATGATTCATATACTTCTTTCGAGCAGTATACTGAGTTAGAACAGTAAGAGCACTCACGAGTGGCAAGGCGCTGCGGCGGTAGGGTGCAAGGGAAGTGAGCAGAGAGTTACGTTACGGCAAACGCCTGAAGTTGGCGTTACGCTCGAGTGGGGGTTATAACATTTCTGGAACGTTTGAATATCGGCGTCGGCGGAGCAGCGGTCATATTATTATGAAAGCCCTTAGGACTCGCGACGTCGCTCGCTTCGATTTTAATTTTGTTTTAAGAGAAAATACTATCTGCATACTGTGTTTCGAGCATAGCCATACCAGAATAGACCACGCGACCAGCCTGAGAAATCGATAGAAGAATAGAAATACAAAGTTGCATATAGGCCCCCTCTATCCGTTTAGTCGCGCATGCGCAGCACACACGTAAATATACCTATTACTGAGTGCAACACTTCTACGCCATTAATTTAATAAATAACTCGATCATACCTAGCCTATCTCCTACTTCTTAAGATTTCACTAACTGCCATTCTAATGTACTGTATTATATGATTATTATATTATGACATACTATTGTATTATATCATATTATGTATAATAAATATTATTATCCAATTACTCATACTTCTATTTTGCTCTATCCAAATAACCTTATTATCAACTTATTTAATTATTACTTTTCTTACCCTTATATTATTATTAGCTTTATTATATTTTTTTCTACTATCAACGTGTTCATGTTATTTCTGTTAATTTGTAATGCAAGCATTGCAAACTATTCATAGGATAGTAAATTTATGTCGTTTGAATATGTTATTAAAATACTAGTATCATATATTTACTATCTGTAAGTTTGCTATAAAATAAAATAAATAAATAAATAAATATTATGTCTGCTATGTGAGTTTCAGAGTTCGTCGTATTTAAGTTTCTGTTTTAGCTGTGTTTCAATTAATTCGTTTAAAATAATTCGGAATTAAAGAACTCTGAATTATTATATTTAATTTAAGAATCATAAACGCGCATACGCGACTAGACAAGGGTAGAGGGGGTCCATATGCAGCTTTGTACTCCCGCGGTCTTTTCTAGTAAGTCTATGTTTCGAGTGAGTAAAACATGAACTTTATATGAAGCTCAAATACGAGAACAATCGTGGCTTATTCCCTATGTCCATTTTCTCTGTCGTCGAACGCATAGTCCAGCATTATTAAAATGGTCGTTATAGGTACCCGCATCGGAGCGGCCTTGCCCGCGGCCGCGCTGCGGTCTAGGCCGTGGTGAGCGAGACGGCGCCATACAGGACGATCACAGACGGAGAGGGACGGCACCACTTCAAGTTTCATTATTTACCCTACAAGCCCCGGTTGGCCTTGTCCAAGTTTATAGGCGTTCAGGTAATCATAATTATTTTCAGCGCTTCCACAAGGTTGGCGGAATCACCACTAATCGACGTACGGGGACATTGTATAATAACACTCACAATCAATCCATTTATAGCAGCGGTTTCCAACCTTTAGAAAGTTTCGTTTTAAAAAATAAATTGGCTATCGCATTTACTTTCGAAAGTAATGTGAACGCGTGTGTGTATACGTGTGTGTATAAGTGTCTACGTGTGTGTATTCCTCCACGATAGCGCCCAAACGGTTCATCCGATTGAGCTGAAATTTGGCACGCAGGCATTATTTGATCATGGCAAGAGTTAAAAAGATTGTGGTTGAAATTTCGTCCACCAGGGGCGCGCTAGTCATACTTCAATCTCGATATATTGGACTTAAAGACTTGAAATTCGGTGCACAGATGCGTCGTTGGGCCGAAACCATGTTGTCAATTTTGGTTAGAATATCTCTTATACAAGCAAAACAAATAATTTTTAATTTCCGCTCTTCTTTAATATTTAATTTAAGATAATACTACATCATATTGAAAAATATCCATTTTAATACCACGAAATTTGCGATCATAATCACCTGACACAATTACCATTAGGGGACGGGGGGCTTGTCTGCTCGCTGGAAAAGTCATGGGGTGAAACAAGCGATATTTTTTTCGGTTCCTTGCTTTTGTTTTGATTATAACCATTGCCGAAAATCCACTTTCACACTTGTGGCAACTTAAACTCTTCTCAATTTGTGACAAATGGGATCAGTATTATCGAGATTTGTCCGATAATGCAAAAAAATATGTTCGGGATCTAGGTGTTCTTTTAGATAGGAAGTTATTATTTAACTCCCACATAGATAACATCACGAAAAAAGCATTATAATATGCTTTTTTACGTTATAGTATGTTAGGATTCGTACTTCGAACTTCAAAATATTTCGCAGTTAAACATTCTCTCTTACTCTTGTACTACGGTTTCGTCCGCAGTCACCTAGAATATACTTCTCAAATTTGATCTCCTAGCTATAATATTCACGTAAAGAGAATTGAACGAATTCAAAATAAGTTCTTGAAACATTTGAATTATCGCTCTGCTTAACCTTTCCCAATTACAACGAAGCAGCTACATTTCATGGGCTTCAATCCTTACAATAAAAAAAAAATGCGCAGACGTGGTGTTTTTCCATAAATTATTGACATTGATTATTCTAATCTTCTTGAAATGGTATCTTTCCGTGTACCATCGCGACCCATTTGCCAAACGGAGTTATTCCACCTTCCGCAGGCTAGCACTAATTATGCACAAATTTGTTTCATGTATAGGGTATGTAAAATTTGTAATACGCAGTACGGCGATTTTGACGTATTCAATACGTTATCTATCGCTATTAAGAAAGCAATGATTAATGACGATGTTGACATATCATTGTAATCGCAATATATAATAATAATAATAATATGTATTCAAGAAAATCTTTAAATAATATGTATGACTATATTATGGAACGTGTATTTACATAAAATTTTATTTACTTATTATGACTCCTTCCTTCCCAGTTTCCACCTCTTCCTATGTGTGTTTATTCTTAAGAAAAAAAAATAATATTGTTCAGTGTTTAAATTATGAATGTTTAAGTGGAAACATGTAATAAGCTTTATTTTTTAAACATAATAATTTTGTATCAAATGTTTTGTAACAGCTGTATGTTTCCTTAACACTAAAAAAATAAAATAACAATGGACCCCCGCCAATACTATTTCGTCAAAATGTTGCTAGTTGTGTTTTCGAAATTTATTTAAAATTTATTGTTTTTGCGAATTTCAAGCAATTGGTGCTTTGGCTTCAATTCTAGTATTTGTGGGCCTTTCTTCAAAAAACTGCAAGCTAAATTTATCTATGGCCTATATACATCGAGTTGAGCATGGACAAATTTGGCATGCTAAATTTATCAACAATCACCCACCTGGAAATATTACTTCATCCACTGAAAAGGGCCTTAGCTCACAAGCATTAACTTGGAGATTTTCCAAATCAGGAAGATATTTGCTGATAAAGCGTACTACTGGTGACAAGTAGAGTTGTTTCATTTGTGAATGAGCAATTTTCTAAGTCACTAACTAATCCTCAATGATTAGTAATTAGGTATATAGCTGGATCGGATAAAGATCATTTTGTTGATAGTTTGTTTTGTGACTGATTAATGATCCAAACCCCGTCTTCATCTTTACTCTTAGAAAATCCCATTTCACTCCTTTGGGGTTGAATACCCCCCCCCCCCACCCAGTTTGAGAATCGCTAATTTATAGAAATAGACAATCTAACGCCGATCGGACTAACTTATCCATACAGCACTGGCGAATACGGAACGTCGAGAGACATATACTGTGCGATCGTGTTCATACCCAGGTGTGCGATTTATCGTGCGCTCGATCAATAATTTAAAACAGTTGACGACGTATGGGCCGGTCAAATCAGAGGGTTGAGCATGCGACAAGCGTCAAATTCATCGCTCGCTCGTCGCTCAAAGATAAATAAAGAGAGATAGATTGGAAGCCGACCGTGCTATGGAATTTTACCTACCTTATCCATTAATATTACATATTATATTATTTAAACTACGTCTGTTGTGCGTTAATAACTCGAGAGCCACTAGCTGATTTCAATTGGGTTTGCGTTATTAACTTCTTCTTCTTCTTCATCATCAGCACGCATTCGCCCACCGTTGGGCATACGCCTCTCCATCCGGATCGGTTGTCCGTTCCCTCATCCAGACAGGTCCAGCTGTCTCCTTGATGTCATCGGACCATCGGGCCGGTGGTCTGCCCACACTTCTTCTGCCTAGCCGGGGTCTCCACTCCAAAACGCGCTTGCTCCACCGTTCTTAACTATTGGTTATTTACATTACTGTTTCCAATCATTTTGATAAACGGACGGACAAAATAGGCACAATTGAAATCGTCGTTAAAAAGTCCAAATAGAAGTTTCCAATACAATAGTAGAAAAATCGGTTGTGTAATCCCAAGACTTTCCCGGCAAGTAGACAAGCCCCTGTCAACACCCCCCCCCCTCCTTCCCGCCTTAAACTCAACCTACCCCGCGCGCCAATTCGTAGTATATTTGCAGTACTTTCCGTGGTAATAAAATGGTATTTTTCGAAAGATAATGTATTATTTCTTAAATATGGCGGCCTTTAAATATTATATGCGTCGCTTGTATACGAGATACTCCAACCAAAAGGTTTTCACAACAAGGTTTCGGTGCAACGAGGCATCTGTGTACCGAATTTCAAGTCTCTAACTGCAATATTTAAAGATTTAAGTATAACTAGTGCGCCCTCTAGTGGACGATTTCAACCACAGAACCTTCACCAATGTGAGGGACCAACCCCTCACAAGACTCCAAATTATTCGATGTGATGTGGCGGTGTCAACTTACGAGTTATCTCCGTATTTAAAGGCGGTTTTGATGAAGTAGAAGATATTTATTGATTGAATCGATTGAATATTGCCAGTTATAACGCTTGCCGAATTAACGAGTGCCCGGATTACTTTATCGAGACGCGAGGGTTGCGCGACGGCGGTTATGTAGGAGAGTGGATGAGGATTGTATGTGTGCTCCTAGTATCTTGTACTGGGCACGGCTCGAGTCTGTGGGATTACAGACTGATGCTTCGAGACTCAGGGAAAATGAGGAAAGGAAACCAAGGAGCCGGATCCGTTGAGCGACCTCGTAGAGGGGTACCGGATATGCCGTCGCAACCTTGGGGGGAGGGAAGTATTATTTTATATTTACCTACAAAGTATATATTTATTTATATATGTACGTGTGTATTTATATGTATATACCTAATTTAATATTATTACGCTTTATTATTTTGGAGACATATCTATCTTCGTAAATTTAACATAATAATATACAAAGATAATACAGCAAGTTACGAAAACCACTCTACCTTATCTTATGTATATTAAGCCTACCTCAGTACAGGCGAGGCCTAGTTAGGATGGCTTTGAATTTAAAAATATATGTAATACTATAGATTAATAAAAAAAATGAATTTGAATTTGAATTTCTACTTTACGCACATTTCACATTTCTACGCCATGATCAAATTTCAGCTCAGTCGGATGAAACGCTTGGGCGTTATCGTGGAGGAATACACATATTCTATGGCCAAAATATTGTCTGATTTAAAAGAATCAGCTTTTTCAAAACCCTTGCACTTTTTTGCCGCTGGCTCCCTAACTATAAGGGCCGGGCCACACGATGCGGCGCGGCCGCGGCGCGGCGTCCTACATACAAATATCCATGGTATGTCACACGGTGCGTTCCGGCGTCGCACGGCACGAAAACCGGGGATATGCGCCGGAGCGGAACCGCTCAGTTGTTAAGTGCAGTCGAAGGAGGGTACATGCTTGCCTGTTTCAATTGTTTTCAAGTATTTTTTGAAATTTTCAATCGAAGTGTTTAAAACGAGTACCACTGAAGATATTGGCACTTGACAACCTAATTTCACTAATTCTACGTACAATTAACTACAACACTATTCGCCCACTGCGGCGTCGTAGTAACGTTGCGGCGCCGCACCGTGAAATCTTTGCGGTGCGGCGCCGCACCGCATCGTGTGGACCGGCTCTAATGCGATAGTGGAAGCGAATCCGTCGCAAACTACGCAACGCAAGTGACAAAACATTGAGTTATTTGAGTAAAATTGGCAAAGTAAAAGAAGCTCAAATTGGTAAATATATATCTTCTAGCCGTATTCGGCCATAGCGATTGCATTCTAGATTCTTTTTTTTTTATCGTTGGGGGTTTTGCTGGTGAGCCCTCAGGTGACTGATGTAGCCGATCTTGGCTTTGATGCACATTTGGCGCAAGTCAAGACACCATCGACGTAATTATACTTTATGGCCGCCGGTGGTCGGTCCTTTAGCTCGTCGGCGCTTGGCATCTGTCGAGCAGCCTCTTCTTTTCAAAATCATCTACATTGCCCTGCACTAGCAGTCTCCATCCTGGGCGATCTTTCGCTTTACTCTCCCACTGAGAGGGTTCAATGTTGCACCTTTTCATATGCCTCTTCTGAGCATCCTTGTATCTGAGGAGCTGGTCGCCTTGTTTCCGCTTGCCGTTATTTAGTTGAGCGTAAAAGATACGCTTTGCCACTCTCTCATCAGGCATACGGGAGACATGTCCGCACCATCTCAGCTGTCGTCGCATCATGTATGCTTCTATTCCGCTGACTAGCGCGTCGAAGAACTTCCGTGTTCCTCACACGGTCCGACCACTTGATGTTCATTAAGTCGCGTAGGCATCGAAGGTGGAATTTGTCAAGTGCGCGAATGTGCTTTCGGTATGGGCACCATGTCTCTGACGAGTAGAGGAGGTTTGGGAGGACGATCGCCATGTAGACAGTAACTAATATTTTTTGAGGTAAATGGATGTAACCTAAACTCACAACCACTCATTTTAATTTCATAAAATATTTAGTTCCAAGTATATAAAATATATATTTTTTAAATTCACTAAGCGACATAAGAAGTGCCAATGTCTTTTTTTCTATCTAGTCGTCCACAATGATCACCAAATCGGTGCATTTTTATATATTACACTGACAAACCGCATGTTTGTAAAACGTCCTTCTCGTTATCACCGAGTCGAAGACCTTCAGATTGCTTTGAATTAGAATACGGATTCTTAGAGCATTGTCAACGGTGTGTTTGTAAGGCGATGCATATCTACCTGGAAAACCAGTTCGTCGGAGGTGTGCGGATGGTGACTTTTTGTTGAGCAAGGACAAGCGATTCTTACCTGGAACAAAAGAAAAATATATTTGTAAAAATATAGACGAGGTTTTGGTTGATAATGTGTCCGGCCGTGGGCCGTGCATATACTTATTATTTGGCTGATGACTTAGCATAATATCCTTCAATCTACTCCTTACCACTATAAAACAGCTGGAGGACGTTTTAATAAAAAAAAAACATAAAGGAGATAGGCCACCCTTTCTATGTATGATCTGACCGAATGCGAGGGCCATGACTTTACAAATATTATACCAATTTAAATGATAATGATATTTGTACTTTTAGTTTTTAAATGCACGATTTAGCTTTAATTTGATTATTTAAAGCTTTACTGGCTACTTTGGATATTACAACAACTTTTAGTACGCATCTATTCGAATTATTGACTATTTAAATTATTAGGCGTCTATGTTGATTAATTATTTAACTTTTTACTGGCTATTTTAGTTATTATAATACCTTTAGAAGGTACCCATTCAAATTATTACCTACTAGCTGTTGCCCGCGGCTTCGCTTCGGGTAAAGTTTCGAATCGATTCGTTAAATCAAATAGGGTGGCGTTTATTTGCCTTTTTAGATACTTTTGGATAAATATTGTAAGACGTCCCCGTCAGATGCACGCTACCTTCCTCAAAGACCTACAAGTCTTATTCCTCGCCACCCGCGCCGCTTTCCGCTTTACCCCGACCTAGGTATTTCGAGGTGCTTGCACGCGTCACTAATTTCAAGATATCTCTATAACTGTAACAGCTAAAAACTTACAGTAAATGGCTAATTGTATCTATATTTAACACCCTTGATAATAAATTATTTTTCTTATTTTTTTGAGACATAAAAGCAGTTATTGTAGCTTAAATATAAAAGTTGGATATATGCTGTCATCGACTTTTTATAGATCTCTTTGAGGCCGATAGCTTTGTCATGTATTGTTTTCACATAGATACATATATCAACCCGTTTTGTCAGCGTACGCCAATAAAACAACTCACCAGCTTATTTTTCTCCGACTTGGTTTACAAATATCATGATCGTATTGAAAACCAAAATTTATCGCAATAGCCTATAGCACTCAACGATAATGAAGCTTTCCATTAGTGAAAGAAGTTTTGAAATCGGATGAGTAGTTTCAGATATAACTCCCTACATACAAACTTAGAAACATTGTTCTAACATATGTATGGCAAGAGTGCCTTCCGATAGTCTGATCAGACTATCGTATAGAAAAATCTGACATATTGTATTGCCGGCCTAAGGCCGGGAACACACGTAAGATTTTAGATTTTTTCTAAACGATAGTAGGATACAATAGTCTGATCAGATTATCGGAAGGCACTCTTACCATACATACTCTTGCCATCCGACAGTCGGATCAGACGTGTATTGAATGTTCGAACAAGTTTATAGCAAGAGCGCCATTTGTATTGATAGTCTGATCAGACTAACGGATTCGACTATCGTATAGAAAAATCGGACGTGTATAGCCGGCCTAAAGGTCCATTAGAACGGTGATCGTAAATAATTTCATGTTCATATTTTTCCTATTTTAGTTTACTGCAAGTAGAATTTATAATATATAATATTATATTTATTGTTAAAATTTATAAAAAAATATAGTTTTAGTTGGATATTTTTTCAAATGTATATTTTTTAAATGAAATCGACAAGTTGTTAGAACTTGTATATTATTGCGGCTACCTAGCACATACGCTGCACAAAAAACCCCGGAAAGGGGTAGGTTGACTCACTCGAAATGGTTATCAAACATGAGATTTACAATGAAATATACAACTATTGTATTGCCTTATGACTATCAAACAAAACTCTGAAGCTAGAAGGTTTACTGTATATATAGTATTTTTAATTCAAAGTTTGATATGTACTTTAAAAAAAACGAAAGTAAAAATTGCACCTACAAGTTCCGGTAGGTTGGCACAACTTAAATATCTCGCAAGTTGCTACGGCTCTAGAAATGCGTTCGACCGACTTTGGTTTTTCATTGTTGAACTGGTCATACACTGGTCATATAAAAAAAACAAGTCCTTCAACTGGCTTTAGGGACCACAATAAAAATGACCAACCTTCCGGAAATATCGCAGAGTTAGTCTGATGTGCGTACGTAACCAATACATTCAAGCGTGGACTCCACGAAAATATTCCACTATAAATAATTCAAAGAGATTTTCGCCCAGGGTCTTATATACACAGAGATCAATCTAAGTTTGGAAGTTAGCAGACACTTTCAAAGAGAAGCCCTGTGTTTAAATGGCGGCTATTTTTAGCGATCGCAACAATTCATAGAGCGACGACTAATAGCAGCGATCGCTTATAGCAGACGATCGGTGGGCTGTGAGGGTTGAGGGGAGATAGGGTGGTGCCAAGGTCGCGGCGCAGAAAGACGGGGTCACCGTGGGGAGGTTGGCGCTCCTCGGACCCTCAAGGTGATCCGCGCCGACGACAGCGACGCAGAACAAGGTGACGACCGCGCGAGACGCAGGAATCCCACTGCCTGCCTACGCTATCCCGGCCTGCCAACCGACAGCGCCCATCCAGGGATACGCACTTACGAATGCCACCTTTCACGGTGTTTCCAATCGTATTGTAGTCCCATACCTCGCCGCTTTAACCGCCCTATCTATACACACGTACACGATACGGCCGCTATATTATCGCCCGAACGCAACAACCCGTACGTACCACTTACGTTCGAGTACGTTCAAATACAAAAAAAAAAGAAACGAAACCCACAAAGCGTACATGAAAGTCAACGTGTTCCTATGATTCTAAATACCAAAAGGGTAATAAATTGGACTGCTGTGTAAAAAAAATGTCTGGTATATTTTAAACAAGTATTGTTATTAGGAAATCTAAAGAAAAACACCCAACGATTTTTAACGTGATTCTTGAATAATAACCTAAAGGTAGGGCGGTTAATTGACATCTCCTTTGCTTGTCCTTCAAACAATAATTCAAATAATTTTATTCATTCAAAAATATTCATTTACATTGTAATTATTGAAGAATCAGCCTAACTGGGCTATAGCCCGTACAAAGGAAGACTCTATATATGGCAATGATTTATTCATATGTGCGCACACATAGTATTAAATGAAACATATAAAATGTGATAAACATCTTAACTTTACGAGACATTCAAAAAACGACTCCTCAGCACGTACGACACGTCAGAGGAACAGCAACTTCACAAATTTCTACACGTGACGAAGTTAAAAACACAAAGCCATCCCAAATTTTACGAAGCATGAACGAGCTGCACAAGGGAAAAATTCCTGAAAACACCTTGAAGAGGATGTGGCTGAGCTATCCACAGCCTGCAACGCAAGCCATCCTAAAATTGAACAAGGAGGAAAATGTTATCGCACTGGCAAGGATGGCGGAAATATATGAACTACACGAAAATACGATGAAGCAGATAACTATAGAGACCTCTAATACGTCCAGATGTCGAGCGACTTCCACGGGAATAACTCACCAGACAAAACACACAATAATCCAACAACCGCCACGGCAGCATTTACAAAAATACCCACAGTTTCAACAATGGACGACTCTTCCGGCAACAATACGTTCAACAAATTTCCTAACCAA
Organism: Micropterix aruncella; assembly: GCA_944548615.1. Lineage (NCBI taxonomy): Eukaryota > Metazoa > Arthropoda > Insecta > Lepidoptera > Micropterigidae > Micropterix > Micropterix aruncella. The sequence continues at coordinate 2,505,630 of OX155955.1, forward strand.
TCAGCAACTCAAACAGTGGATAGGGAACGAAATAACACCACCGGACCCCAGAACATCAATACCACCGAATTTCCGAGTCAAGCAACCACTCAAACTCTGAGTAAGGAACCAAAGAACACCACCAAACACTAGAACAGCCATACCACCGAGTTTTCGAGTCGAGCAACATCCCAAACGCTGGCTATGCAACCGGTGAACATCATTTAACGCCTAGTATAGATATACCGGCACGTCATAATGTGATGGTATATGCATACGAGTACTACGAACAACACTATGGTACCACAATGGCAGCAAATTACCCTGCGCAACAGTACGGCACCATAACGGGAGCTGGCGACAGTCAGGTAATGGACAAAAGAAATGAAAGTAAAGAGAATAAAATAAAAGAAAACACACACACGTTTAGAACTTGAAACTTTTAACATCATAGAAACAATCAAATTTAGTTATTATCAAATATATACAATTTTAACGCAATATCGTTAAATCAAAGGCGGATTTCATTCAACGGAACCTAACATCCACCACGGTAAACAATGAAGGAAATAGGAGTAAAAGTAATTGAGAATATGGAATATATTACTTTAAAGATCACAAAACGATTGACTACAAATTTTCAACCGATGTTCTTGACTCGACCGCACCAGACGGTTAGTCTTTGCAATTTCGTTTGGCGGTCAGGGCAAGGACGCTCTCGCTGCGGCCTGAAAGGTGCCCTTTTGCGCCTTTGCCCTTCCCAACTTACCCACTCACAAAGTATTTTAAGAAACGAAAGCGATATGGTACGAACGTAAACAACTATTACTGACAAGTCGATAACAATCTTCTTCTTGTAGTGCCGTCTTCTTTCTAGGGTTGGCGATCATTATAGCATTTGGGCACCCACTTTTTATTGTACTGTTTATATAAAATACATTTAGAAAATCCTGTTCTTAAGCACATTTGGGTAAAAGCCCGAAGTGCATTTGTATAGCTCATGAATCAAACTTGTTTATAACGCCTATTACCTAGTATGCCGTATTCTCTATGAGAAAGATATCGGACATTAATTAAAGTTCAGGAATAAAATTTAGCAATTCTGGCAAGAATTTATTTATGTTATTCTAGGTAGCACTAATTATATTTTCTTATTAAAGCTTAGTTAGGAGTTGTTCGCCTAAATAAACTTAAATTGGGAAATATAATTAGGGGTAACTAAATTAAAATTATTATTTTCTTAACAGAACTTTTAAATTACCCCTTTTATAACTGAACTTTCATTAATGTCCGATACCTTTATTACAGGGAATATGACTTATTGGGTAAAGGGCGCTTAAACAAATTATGAGGTATATAAATGCACTTCAAAGAAGTATTGAAATATGTTTAAAAACAGGATTTTTTAAATCATGGTATTCAACTCTGTATATATGTTAAATTTGCGTCCTCAATTTGGAATCCGCAATATTTGGTGTACAAAGGCAGAGTAGAAACTATCCAAATGCGTTTTTTAAAACATTAATTTTCGTGGAGACTAGAGAATTCCACTGTCGTAAACCACTTCGGCATGAAATCTCCAGAAGATCGTCTCACAGTGGCTGATATGGTAATGCGACACAAAAAATACTAGAGATAGTCCATATCTTGTTAAAAACATGTGCTTTTTCGTACCACCGCGATTCGCAATTCTCGTACGTTTGAGGTCTCTGGCACCAACACTAACTATGGGATAAACTATATCGCTCACAAGCTGATATGTGCACATACGATTCCCGTTTCTTCACTATACACATTTTTAACCTTAACTAACCGACGTACTTGAAGAAACTACATATCTAAATCAATTGAACCCAATGGATTGCTGGTATCTAAAATTTAAAAACTATGTAAAACACTGGTAACAAATACACGATCTACAATAAACATATTCTTAAATACCTATTATGCAACATAACAGTACCTACCTACTATGAGTATCTATCTATACTAATAATAAAGCTGAAGAGTGTTTTTTTTTTGTTTAAACGCGCTAATCTATGGAACTACCACTAGGATTTTAAAAGTCCTTTTTTGAATTTGATAGCCCAATTCTTGAGGAAGGGTATTTATCTCTCTATACAAATAATAAAGCTGAAGTTTGTTTTTTTTTTCTTTTCTTGTTTAAAGGCGCTAATCTCTGGTACTACCAGTCGGATTTGCAAAATTCCTTGCATTTGATAGACCAATTCTTGAGGAAGGTTATAGGCTATTCAACATCTCATTACGGCCCCTAGGAGCCGAGCAAAAATGAACGTTAAGCTAAAACGAAGCAATAGCGCGGGCGGGCGATGCGATGTGGTGAATCGGGGGCTGAGTTCGGCCCCCGACCACGACATAAAGCATTACCAAGAAGAGCCGAACTGTGCATGCCTTATCTATATCAGGTTGAGGTAAAAACCAGTATATACTAATACCAAACCAAAATATGACTAAAATATTGTATATGCCGAAGTACACTAAATTATTTACAAATATTCCGATTTCTTTTAAATTAACCGGCTGGTGAAACCGCGGGGTACAGCTAGTATCTATATATTCGCTATACGATGTATCTGTATTATAAATAAATAAATAAATAAAAATAAAAATAAAATATATATCTATATACCCACATACAACCGTATAACTAATTCTTCCTAATCATTTCCAAATCCCTGCCTTTCTCAGCAGAATTCAAGTAATTTTTAATGTAAATATATTAATATTTTTGCAAATTATAACTATCGCAGGAAACGATTATCGGCCGAATGTTTTTTTGACGAGTCTTTCTCGAACCCGGAGAACTGCTTAACTTGAAGGTCAGTGATTTGTATGGACTGATAGCAGTACCGGGCTACTAGCAGACCGCTGACCCAACCACAAGGCTGGATATAAGCTCCCCACTCTGTTTATTTCTTTATTTATTTATTTATTTCATAAGCAAATCAACATAACAGTTTATACCAATCCGTTGATATGCAATATACACATAAATATAAAAAATAATAGAATTCTTACAAGTACATACACAACATGTTTAAATAAACATTAAATACAAATACAGGCATTAATAATTTAAAAAACTTACAAAGTTACAGTACATAAAGAGTGAAAACAATTTATCTTATTCTGACATAAACAAGTAGCGCAATGCCCACAACTTGAAGAGATGCGGGCTCGCTGTAAAAATATCAAAGTCTGACGCTGTCGAACATAGCGCATTTATGTGACGCAAAGCACTGGTAAGCAGACTCCATCGACTTAGGTTGGTGCGCGAGGACGGCTCCGCAAATAGATTATGAGTGCGAGCACGATTATAATTGTCCGGGACAAAGAGACAAACCTTCGCTAGCATGCTAGGATTATCAACTCTTCCCCGGATCAGCTTGAAAACGTAGGCCATGGCGAGCATTTCTCTACGCAACTTAAGAGAGTTATAGCCCACCATGCCTAGTAGAAAACTAGTAGGGTATAGTAGGGTATAAGTACTATTGCCGATTGACGTTCAGCCACATGCTGAACAAAATAAATACGCAATGTATTTATGTTAAAGTATATTTTTTTCATATCATTTCGATTAAATATTATTTAATTATGTATCTACATATTTATGTGAGATTCAGAGAAGCGAGTACGCAGAGCGACGCGTGTGTATTGCTGTGTCAAAATAAAATAAGATTTAAAGCACGCATTGGAGGACAAACGAAACGGGCGGTTCGTTTTAGAAAGCTGTGAGGCCGATTTCCGACAGTTTCGTTGCTCAACCATCAAAAAGTCTCGTAATGAGTGTAGTATTTATTTATCACGCGCGTCTCGTCGTTTCAGTTTACAAAAGAGGGCCCGTTGTGATCGCGTTCGAGATTTTATAAAGTTATTTTATATTTAATTAATTTTACTTTTCCGGCCCACCAAACGACGAGGAGGAAAAGAATTGTAAACGCGCTAAAAAAATGTGATAAGGACGGAAATATCCATTTACCCCTGAGTGAATTAGGATCATCCACTTCCAGATGGAATTCTATCTGTGTGACTATGCGCGCTATTCCGCCGGGATACCATGGTGGCGCAACCAGTCGCCGCAACCAACAAAATGTATACAGCTCTATGGAGGGTATCTCCTTGGTTCCGCTTGGTTGCGCAACCGTTTTGGCTGGTTGCATACATTTTGTTAGTGGCGGCGACTGGTTGCGCCACAATGGTGTCCCGGTGGAATAGGGTTCTATGTGTATTCCTCCACGATAGCGTTCAAACGCTTCATCCGATTGAGCTGAAATTTGGCATGCAGGCATCATTTGGTCGTGGCAAGACTTGGGTTAAAAAAAGACTTGGACTGTGGTTGAAATCGGCCCACCAGGGAGCATACTAGTTACATATCATACTCGAAATATTGGACTTAAAGATTTGACATTTAATAGTTCCTGTAATTGGACCGAAATTACAATGTGAAATTTTGGTTTAAATTTTCTAGAATTCTAAATTCCGCCATAAATTTTAATAAAATTATAACGACGAGCCTAGCGAGACTACCAGAGAAACGAACCGCGCGTTATGTTACGGAACCCAAACGGGTTCGTCCGCCGGTCAAGAGAGGGCGCTCATCGATTTTATTTATGAAATTAGTATTCAGATGAAATCAGACCTTGGCTGCTTGCTGGAAAACCGTTTTTTTTACTAAACTTACAGGTAAATACGTGACACAGTATTTGCAAAACTGTGAAAAGTTTACAATACTTGCATAAACAACTTATCATAGAAATGACATGAGCACGTTAAAATTGGTAAGTGAAAAAAATAGGGTAATATAAGCAAATAGATATGAAGAATTTAATTTCCGATAACTTCAGAAATCTTTTTATAATTTATCCAATACGAATAATTTATAAATTATATTTTTTCCATGTTATTGAGACATCAAAATCCTAATATTAGAAAATAAAATAAAATTACCGTTTTTTTAATATCGCAATTGACCAACGAACCTGATGATTTTAATTTAATAATTAAAATATTTATGGCGACTTTTTTAATTTGTTTTTGTTTTATTTTATTACGTTTTGTAGTAGGTATGCATTCTGAATTAAATAATAAAATAAACATTTTTTAAGTTGTAACTTTACATTTGCATGGACCACAGGGAAACTTAAGTCTCATCAATTTATACAAAAATCTATTTAGCCAATTTTCACAAAACTTGACAATGTTATTTACATCGCCCTTTAACAGTTTTATATATGAAAAATTTCAATACTCTACCGAAAAGCTTATGGTCCTCAAAGTTTTATAGGATTTTTGAAAGTTAGCATAAACTACAGGGTGATTAGGTAAACGATTGTTGCATTCGTAGGCGTGATTCTGTAACCAATAACCACTAAACGAGTAACAATCGTCGATGACCTTCATAAACCGTAACTAAATCAATGTTGGTTAACATTTGAGTATAGGGGGCATTATGTTATACGTTTTTTTTTGTCATTACAATAAAAGTTTTATTACTTTTTTATTATTTTTTCTATTTTTTTTAAACCTGTTGATAGGAGTTCCTACACTTGGTTATGTCAAAAGTAATAAAAATAACAAGTATAATATTTAAATAAATACCTATTATGGTATAAGATATGAACGTCGGTATTGCAAGGTATGAACGTTGAACATCCAAGCGCAGATTTTCTAGGTTATATATGTAGAGGAAACAACATTTTACAAGTAATTTCGTAAAATTTTCTATCTAATTTTCTATATAATCCTGAGTACTAAATAATCAAACAAATATTGGATAATTTCACAAATTATCATACGGGAAGATATTTTAAAGAAAAAACACAAATACAAAGAAATCAGTAATAATAATTATAGTCAATAAATAGTTAGAAGACGAAAAAAAAACGCAATTGTAAAATAGTCAATAATAGAAAGAATAAGGAATAATAATAGTCAAGTAGGTCAATAGAGCTGCGAAAAATTGACTTATGCCCTAATATTATTTTTATTGTGAGAAAAACTTGGTTTTATATATTGTTTCTGAGTTTAATGGTTTTAAAACCATTATTTTCAAAAATTCTCTTTGAAATCCATGCAGAAAGATTGGAGCGATTCTTGCCTTATCTCTCCATACATTCGAAGCACCGTACGCCGGTTCGACCACGGGACGCTCCAGTTTCTCGGACGCAAAAATGAGAACGCTATTTGTTACGCAAAAGAGCTCGCGAATATGAGGCACACTTTCTTTTATGAAGTCTCTTTGCATATTATAACCATTAAGAGGATTGTGAAGCGTTCGCAGTGCCATTCGGAACAATACCTGGCAAATTTGCCCAGTTTCTGGGCCGTTTGCGACGATTGCCGTGTGAAAAGCCTCTCAAAAAGCGCGCCCCGATTCGACGCGACTTACGTAAAGCTAACGCGATTGTGAATTACGATTTTATTGCATTTATGATGATGTATTTCTCTGAACTGCTATACTATCTGCTACAGTTCTCTCCGCGATGAGAAACAGACTATTTTCTCATCGCGGAGAAAATAGTCTAAGAATTTTTAAAACAATTTTCATACTGAATCGGTTCTAGTTGTATCGGGACGGGGCGTCCGATCGTCCGGAGCAAGCGTCCGGCACGACGCAGACTTCCGACAACCGGAAAGTGGACTTTGCCTCGACAATAAAGGAACGACCATAAACCACGTAGCACCATTGAGGAGGAGGGTGGGGGGAGGGGAGGGGGTATTCTTTACTGTCTATGTGATGTTACATGGAGGGAGAGAATGTACATTACAACTATTACGTAACACTTTCAGACTTTTAAAGTTTTACGCGTCAGGAAGGCCTGAAGCAATATATACATTTTAAATGAATTTGAAGATGAAAAGCTTAGTGCAAATGCTGACAAAAGGTTGGAAAACCAAAGAACAAAACCCAAAACTAATAATTTTCATTTAATATAAATGAGCTAGCCACTTAAATCGACTGCCCCTCAAAGATTCAGTAGTAAAATTATCATTACTAACATCAATTTTCCCCACAAAAAAAATAATTGTATTTCTAAAAGAGGTTATAAGGACTTTTAGAATTACTACCGTCTAATTTGTATGAAACCTTTGATTATATAGCAGATTAGATTGCTCAAAGTTGTACTACGATTTGGCAACTACACAGAGAAAAATATAAGGATGTAATATGGGAAAAATATAAGGAGGTAACTATTCTTGATCCCCTAATAAAGACCCAAAAAACCCTAATTAGGGTAGTCAATAAGAGACCTACCGCTACCTTTCCGATATACTGTTTGATAAATTTCAAGTACTTGACATTAGACATTTTATAAATCCGAAAGCGTAAGTTGAAAAGGACCAATAAAACGATGGGATTTTCGAATAGATAGCTGAAGGGGCGGTGAGTAACATAGGCTACTTGGCGAGTGGGGGGAGGGAGAGGGAGGGGGCGCTAGGAAGAGTGGGAGGGGTAAGGAAGCGGATATTCGAGCAGCGCCGGGTAACATTCCACTAATATATATGTATTGTATAATCAATGATGAAACGAAACACCGTGCGAGACGCGGTAGTGAATTCTACTGCGTCGTTCTACAGGATGAGTTTTTAATTATAGACATCGTTTAGTGGGTAAATCAATACGGTCAACTAAACAACTTTTAATAAAAATTAAAATAATAAAATATGTTTTTTTTTATTTTTCTTTATATATATATATATATATATATATATATATATATATATATATATATATATATATATATATATATATATATATATATATATATATATATATATATATATATATATATATATATATATATATATATATATATATATATATATATATATATATATATATATATATATATATATATATATATATATATATATATATATATATATATATATATATATATATATATATATATATATATATATATATATACATATATATATATATATATATATATATATATATATATATATATATATATATATATATAGGTTAAAGGTGAACTTTCCAACCAATAGGAAAGAGCTGACTGCTTCCTTTCATTGATGTGAGGGCATGTCACGCATTTAGTTTTAATTTTTCAGCTGAATATTATTGATCGCAGCTTCTTTATATCGCACCTTTAGAAAATAAAAAAACGAAATTCGAAATTTTAAATTCTTCCATCTGTCAAGTAGCTCGTCTTGTCCGTTATTTCCCTTGAAATAATAAGTATTCGAGTGATTTTACGTGTAAATAAGGATGATTGCTTAATTTTTGAGATAATTGGATGAAGGGTGAGCGTTACTAGTTGTAAAATGGGCCCAACTAAATCTACTTCTCTTTCCGCAAGTGAGAGACATCTATCATTCTCGTTTGTTACACCAAAGCATTCCCGATTTCCACCAAGGGAGTCCTTCGTCACGATGTAAGTGGCTTTTATAATTATTTACTTTATAATCATCTATTTAATCAATTCTAAAAAGAATATATACACAAAACTATCAAATATTTCAAAATATTGAATTTTTACATATTTTATGTTTCCTTCATTGTAAATAATCCATTTAGGTTAAAGGTAAACTTTCCTACTAATAGGAAAGAGCTGACTGCTTCCTTTCATTGATGTGAGGGCATGTCACGCATTTAGTTTTAATTTTTCAGCTGAATATTATTGATCGCAGCTTCTTTATATCGCACCTTTAGAAAATAAAAAAACGAAATTCGAAATTTTAAATTCTTCCATCTGTCAAGTAGCTCGTCTTGTCCGTTATTTCCCTTGAAATAATAAGTATTCGAGTGATTTTACGTGTAAATAAGGATGATTGCTTAATTTTTGAGATAATTGGATGAAGGGTGAGCGTTACTAGTTGTAAAATGGGCCCAACTAAATCTACTTCTCTTTCCGCAAGTGAGAGACATCTATCATTCTCGTTTGTTACACCAAAGCATTCCCGATTTCCACCAAGGGAGTCCTTCGTCACGATGTAAGTGGCTTTTATAATTATTTACTTTATAATCATCTATTTAATCAATTCTAAAAAGAATATATACACAAAACTATCAAATATTTCAAAATATTGAATTTTTACATATTTTATGTTTCCTTCATTGTAAATAATCCATTTAGGTTAAAGGTAAACTTTCCTACTAATAGGAAAGAGCTGACTGCTTCCTTTCATTGATGTGAGGGCATGTCACGCATTTAGTTTTAATTTTTCAGCTGAATATTATTGATCGCAGCTTCTTTATATCGCACCTTTAGAAAATAAAAAAACGAAATTCGAAATTTTAAATTCTTCCATCTGTCAAGTAGCTCGTCTTGTCCGTTATTTCCCTTGAAATAATAAGTATTCGAGTGATTTTACGTGTAAATAAGGACGATTGCTTAATTTTTGAGATAATTGGAGATAACAACTTTTAATAAAAATTTAAATAAAAGGTTTTTTTTATTAGTATAAAAAGCGGTGACTACGGTGCGCTTATCTAGTGGTCGGTAAAATATCACTAATATTGTTTATTAGCGATTTGCCTATTTGCTATATGGCACAGCGCGCTCAACGCTTCTCGAACTTAACTTTAAAAAGATAAGATTTACGAATTTGACATATAAATAAATAAATAGTTAAAAAAAACACTAAAAACACGCTTTTGGGCTATGATACGATATTCACATACACGGGGCTATGCTACGATATTCCATCATGGAATGCCAGTGCCTATCTTCCGACTTCATCAGACCTTGAAACCTAATCGTGGTCAAAGTTCATTCCAAGACTTTTCTAACAAGTCCAAACACAGCTATGATACGATGTTCCATCATGAAGTTCCAATTCATATCATCCGACTACATCATCAGATCAGTTCGACAGTACCATATTATTGTATTGTCATCAGAACTACATACAGCTGCCAATTTTCATGACGCTACGATCCTTGGACGATGGTTAAATTAGTTACCTTAGATTTCATTACATAGTTACATACAGGTCGACCTAATAAAAGCGTGTTAAAAACGAAGAATCCCAAAAGTTTTTATCAAAGGTTGCTTACTTCGTCGTACTGATTCACCCACTACAAGGATGTCACTCACTAATCAAAAACTCGGCCTGTATGTCTAGAACGGATAATCTCGCCATGAAGTCAGCTTGGATTTTAGTAGTATTTAATCTACGAATGTGTTATCAACCTCCCACGGGGTGCTACTTTGAATAGTATTGTTTGAATTCGTGCCGGAGACGTGGTCCGTTTTTCTCCGTTTTGGAGGTTTCCCCAACCATGAATTCCGGGCTGTATGCATAACGAGCGATGCATTGTTGTTTCTGCGATGACGCGTTCGAGTGTGAACTGTGAATGAGCAGACGTCCCAATTGCCGCGACCGCGACGCCGCGCAACGGCCGCAGAGCGCTCAAATCGGACGCTAGGCCGGGAGCCAACCGCTGTTTACTTTAATGGACAAGACTTGAAATTTGGTACGAAGATTCCTTTTTGGGCCGAAATCACGTTGAATTTTCACCGGTCAGTAATTTGCGCAAACGCAATCAAAAGTGTTTAATGCGTTGTATACTCACTATCCGCGCTCGTCGCCGACTAACCCTTTCAATCAGACTGACTTCTTTTTAAAAAGGACATCACGCTCAAAACCCTTCCATAAGTCCTTGGCTACTTTCCAGGAAAGTTTTCTGGTGACAACCGATTTTGTCATTATTATTATTATTTATTATTATTATTATTATTATTTATTTAGGTACATAGGATTAGGTATACAGTTCATTCATAGGTCATGTAATCTTATAATAATTATATAAATTATTTAATAATTAATATAGGGAGGTTTAACACATCGTCGGCTAAATGTGTTAACCTGCTATCTCACATTTATCAAATTTTACAGGAGACAAAGAAAACACTGCAATAAATTCAAATTTAGCTTTATCGCAAAATCTAAAATCCCGTTGGTTCATTTTTTTTTAATAATACGATCTAATAAACAAAATACTACATTTTATTAGTCCAATTTGGTTTTATTAATGATTTAAGGATGTAGCAGTTCTTCTATAAACAGAAAAAAAAATGTCAACTCTTTTTCGGGACTTAGCAGGATTTTCGGGCAGGATTTATAGGAAGTAAAACACACGGTTTCATTTAAACACACGACATAGCAGTCTTATTTATTAAAATAAAAGTAATCTAAATAATTCGATTTAATATAGGAATGAAGTTGTTAACAAACTAATCATGTGGAGTATTATTATAATAATCGTGGTAGTCGGGGGGCAATGTATTTTTTAAATATTGTAGATCTTCAAATTTTCTTGATTTAATCTTATGCCGATTCAGGTGAAGGCTGTTTAAATTGTTCCAAGGACAGGGTTCAATGTTGATAGATTTTCTTTGTGGTATTAACTGCCACGCATCTCCAAATCTGAGTTTGAAAAATATTTCTCCCTTGGGGGTATATCGCAGAGCACGTATGTCCGTAACTTTGTAATCTCCTGCTGTGCGACCTGGGCGGATGCTTTTGTAGTATTCAACTTTGTCGAATTTTTTGAAAAAGGTGTGAGTGAGGTAATTTACGTCATAGGGTCGAGGTTTCTTGCGAGCTATCTTGCAGATGTGGGCATAATCAGCTGGCACATTTACATTTCTCATTTTCATGGATCTTTCCACAGTGGAGTGCATGGAGTCTGTGTGTGCCCACTTTCCAAATATTTCTGTTCAATTGTAATATTATTAATCATGGCTGTATTCAAAAGGGCATTGCTCATGACTGAATTTCGATTTTGATAACAACATCCATCGGTGTATATTATTATCTTTTTATTAATATCGGTTCCATCGGTTTGCGGCAGTATTTTATTTTCGTTTAGGCTCACCCAAATTGTCGCAAATTCTTCGGCATTTACGCCTCCTTCTACCTCCAATTCCAAAGGTAAGAAAATCCATCTTTATTATTTAAATTAAAGAGACAAAGATTGTGCACCTGTAATTTCGTCCTGTAGTACAAGCTGCTGATGTTTGATTTTGGTGCCATCAAAACAGCTTGCAAATCTGCTGTAAATACCAGCGATTTTTCATTTTTGTCCTTTTTTTTTCTACCCTGGCTTCATTTTTTTTTATTATGTGTAATTGGTGTTCCTGCTCGAAGAGTCGCCCGACCTTGTACTCTTCACACTTTTCGCATTGATCTTTTTTTGGCTGGAATAATGCGATATTACGGCTATCCAATGCTTGCCTGAATCTTGTAATCACAAGTGGCCTTTTGTTAAGCGATTTGCACCATTCATTGACATAGAAGTGGTACAGACTTTGTTTGGATGACCATTCAGGTAACAATTTTTTTTTTTTGAGGAACTTCGGCAGTAATGCGACTCCATTGCTGGCAGTGAATCTATGAAGAGGAGTAGCTCTTCATTTTCAGTTTCAAATGGCTTCACGCGTGGTTGGTTGTCATTTCTTTGTAAATTTGGTTCTCCTCTATTGCCTTGATTTTTGCATTGAAGAACTGTTCATCTTCCCACACTTGGGGTGTTCAAAAACATGGTTCTGCAAACCTTAACTTCCGCGTCGTTTATTTTCAAATAATACAGCAAGGATTGTGATCTTCTTGATACATTAGGATTATTTCGTGACATTGTCCTTTGAGTAGGAATACATTTAACTAGACCGTCAATGTAAATCTTTTTCATTGACGGTTTGGCGCATATTTACAGACAATTTAAATAATAGGTTTAACAAGCATTTAACTCTATCTATCCTACATAATGTAATCAATCTGACTACTTACCTCTTCTTTTTTAACTGTAGGAATCCGCAATTTGTGCACTATTTGATTTGTTTTGGAATAGAAACAACGGGACAACAAACGCACAACACTGGTGCTGTCATAAACCAGTACAAAATGGCGACGATAGCAGTTTTTCAGCGCCAACATTTGAATCGTGGAGTTAGCAGGTATACATATCACGAGAAAAAAGGGCTTTATGATTTTAAATTGATATAGCTGATATTCCCAGTCGATGCGGAAAAAAATCTTCTTTCCAACGGTACCAAAAAGTTACTTTGGTCAAAAATGGGATATAGCAGGAATACACATTTAGCCGACGACATCTTACATGACCTTTACTGCCAATAGCACATCTAACTAGGCGATAATTTGGCCCGTCTCTAGATGTGCATATTTTTATGCAATTTTAAGAAATGAAGTGTTTTTTTTTTTTAAATAAATTATTTGGACCCACCACCTGTATATATACATAAATATACCAATTTTATAAAAAATATAGCTATGTAATAAATATATACATTTATAGTTGTAATTTAATAAAATTTAATTAACCCCTCAAATGTGAGGCGTTCCTTAAGGGATGTCTTGGCAAAATGTATACAAAATGTATATAAATTTATATAAATGTAAATATAAATGTAAATGTGCGCCGCTTTATAGTAATCCGCTCTATAGTAATGCTATAGCTCTATAGTAAACCCCGCTCTATGTAAATGTAAATGTAAATGTAAATATAAATTTATATACATTTTGCCGTAGGCAACCCGAGCTAATCGCCATTCATTTGAGGGGTTAAGAAAAATAGATAAGTGATACTAAATAAATTGTCGTGCGTTGCAAAGAAGTTGATCAGATTTTACATATTCCTTGTTAAGTAGCCATCTATTAAGGTTTGCTTTAAATATTTTTATGTTAGGATAATTTTTCATGTCTTCACTAAGGGAATTATATAATTTTGGGGCTATGTAGAATATATGTCTCTGGGCAAATGTTGTCCTGACTGACGGAATTATATGATTGATACTCGCGGACATTCTTGTGTTCAGATTGTTTTGAGTTCGGGCGTGGTCATCTCTAGATTTGTAGAATGCAAGAAGCGCTTGCTTAATGAATAACTGTTTAGCTGATAGCACATGGGATTGGGAAAATAACAAGGCAGATGGATGACGTCGGTTTTTCCTGTGAATTACTCTCAATAATAATTTCTGCGCTTTTGTCAATCTATCCAGATTATCATTAGTAGTAGCGCCCCATGCCGCGACTCCGTAGGACAAAATACTCTGACACAAGGCCATGTATACCATTCTTATGGTTGTTTTGGACAGAATGTTGCGCAGCCGAAGAAATACATAAACCAGCTTTCTAATTCTCGAACTCAAATTTGCAATCTGATTTTCCCAACATAGCTTCTCATCTACCGTTATGCCTAAGTAGGAGACTGTTGCAGATTTGCTTAATTTAGTACATACACATCTATTCTTATCCAAGCATTTGTCGGTATGAATGGCAAGTGTTTGGTTGAGAACCTGGCTGGGATTTCCCCGCAAGCTGAAAGTGATAAATTTTGATTTCGCAGCATTTAGCGTTAAAATATGGTTGTCGATCCAAGTTTTAGCCAGTTCCAAGTCACTTTGAGCTTTGAAGAATGTATCATTCCAATTATTAGTCGCAGTAAGAAGGACAGTGTCGTCCGCGAAGGATACAATTCTACCATTAAGAGGTAATTCGCACAATTCGTTGATGTAGATTAAAAAGAGAATTGGACCCAAAACACTACCTTGAGGGACACCGAATGACACGTTAGTCGCTTCGCTTATTTGTCGACCAATTACTGTGCTCTGAGTCCTCCCGTCTAGGTAACTCCGAACCCATTTTAAGGCCACCCCATCGATTCCGTAGTCCGTTAGTTTTTTTTCGAGGATTACATGGGAAACTGTGTCAAAAGCCTTTGACAGGTCAAGGAAAGTGGCAATTACCTTTTTTCCACAAGTGGCAATTGTATGACAGCATTGATGGCCTCACTGGTTCCCCGACCCTGTCTAAAGCCATACTGATTATTAGATAGCAGCTTCTGTGTCTCTAGATATTGTGTTAGTCTATGTTTGAATATTTTTTCATACACTTTAGAAACCACACTGAGGAGGGAGATAGGGCGATAATTTCCTATATCTTCTTTTTTACCACTTTTAAATATTGGTTTTATTATCGCTTTTTTCAGCCATGTTGGAAATATACCAGTCAAGAAACTGAGGTTTATTAGATGAGCAAGGGGCTCGGATAATGTTTCTGCAGATTGTTTGATTATCTTTGCCTGGATCCCATCTTTTCCTGGAGCACAGTCGTCTCTGATACTTTTTATAGTCTTTAAGACCTCTTCTTTATTCGTTTGCAATAATTCGAATTTTTCATTTAAAATCGGTTGCTTATGCATTGATAAGGCTAGCTCCCTCTCAGACATACCCTTTTTATGCAGTATAGAGTTAGCTAGGTCTTGTCCTATACCAGTGAAGTAGTCATTAATGTAATTCAATATATCGTTAGAGTGTAAGTCCATTTTTTTTAATTCCTTATGTATGTACATCTCTTTTATATCTGAGCTATTATTTCTGTTGTTCACTAACCCTTTGATAATTTCCCAAGTTTTTTTTTTGTCCCCATTTACTCTATCTATTTTGTTTCTATAATACTTATCTCTAGTTTTTGTTATAAGTTTTTTACGTATATTTCTATACCTTTTGTAGTACAATAAGAGTTGAATATCATTAGGGCATTGTTTAATCTGCTTATGTATAATGTCTCGCTTTCTTATGCTGAAAATCAGGCCATCGGTTATCCAAGGAGATAGTTTATTTCGAGACCTGGGTATAGTACATGCCTTTTCGATTGTAGCCATTTTAATGCAATTTGCAAGAATATCATGGAATTGGTTGGCAGCAATGTTACTATCTTTACATTGTAATATTGGAGTCCAGTCCGTCTTTTTGAGGTTTTCTGTTATTGATGCGTAATCGACTGTTTTTTTGGAATACGTCTGTTTAGGGCTGTTCTTAATTATTTTTTTAGATAGGCATAGACCAATTGCATAGTGGTCGGTGATGGTGGATTGGTAAATGAACGTTTGACTATGAAATTTAGTTTTGATCATAAAATGATCTATGCAGCTCTTAGTATTCTCATCAACTCTAGTAGGTCTATTAATTCCGACCTCCAGTCCATAATGCGCCAGAAGGTTAAGATAGTTTTCCGCTTGAATATTTTTATCATTTAAGATGTTAATGTTGATGTCTCCAGTTAATATTATATTAGACTCGTATCTATAGGCCTCTAGCAGATTATCCAATGACTCAAGAAAACTTGTTAAATTGGACTTGCTCGGAGACTTATAGATAGCAAATAAGTTTAGGGAATCATCTATTACTAAATGTAGGCAATTTGCATCATTGACGGATACTTCAGTGCTGCTTACGTGGAAATGTGACTTTACGTAGACCACAACCCCATCGTTTTGTAGTCTGGCGTTGTTAGTGTGATAAGTTTCGAAGCCTTGAACAGTTCTGGGGACATAAAGTTCGTTGATCCAGCATTCCGTGAGGATGATGACATCAAAGATATTATTGAATTGCTGAATAAGGATTAAAAAATCATCTAAGTTTTTACTAATGCTCCGTATGTTCATCGATATTATCTTTAGATAGTTACCTTTTTTAACATAGCTTAAACAGCTTTTTGAGCAATAGAACTCTCGACAGTTGTACGGATTGTGCTCATCTAATTCTGTTGTGAACTCAGTCATTTCGGTCCGGTCTTACCAATAGAGGAGATTTTAGGTAGTGCAAACAATATAAGGCAACATCGAATATTAGCGCTCGAATATAAAGTAACATTAATTGAGGCTGTATCACTAGGTTTTTAGTGCAAGGGTATAAAATTGGGCTATTATCATATACACGAATATTCATTATTACATAGCTTATTAACAAGGTATACTGCAATACTATATATAGAAGCAATAATTTATAAATACACCAATTTATATTCAGTAGCAATAGACACAGTTTAATAGCATAGATTATTTTAATAATAATAGTACTAATAATTAGAGTTAAATATGGGAGATTAAGAAAAAGATGTAGTATATAACATATTTTTATAGACAAATAGTTAAACTTTAAACTCCTAGTTAGAAGGAGAATTCTGTTGCATGGTTTATTAAATATACATAAGGAAATGATTATTATTACAAGAACACGCGAGTTAGAAAGCATAGAATTTGGAGTGTGGTATATAATGATTTTATTGCTGGAGAAGTAAAGGTAACATTTCTTCATTCTTAATTTGAAATGTCTTCTCATTTTCCTTCTTTTTGAGAAAGATTTTTCCGTATTTGGTCCAGCAAAAAGCAAATTGGTTATCTTTAGCAAATTTTTTTGAAATCATAAGAATGTATTTTGCTCTCTGTGTTAGATGTTCGGATATATAAATTGGCTGAGTATCGCAGGACATATTTATGTGAGATGTGTTAAGCTTTTCCCTATTATTTCTACATTTTTTATTAAAGCTTGAAGCTGAATTTAGAAGTTTATCACGTTGATCTTGCGTAACGAATTTCAAGATAACAGAGTTATTATTCCGCTTTGAAGGATTCCCCTTATTAGGTTTTCGTTTGATGGATAGAATCTGACTGGGGTCAAATTGGCAGTCGATAATATTGCCAATGGCCCCAATCGTGCTGGAGAGGTTTTCTTGTGGATTTTCTGGCAACCCGCGTATCTCCACATCAGACGCAATACTGTTATAGTCTATTGTATCCAGCTTATCCTCCAGAAAAGTAACTCTCTTTGCCAGTAGTGTTGTGCGTTCTTCTAATTTCTTTGTAGCTTTTATCTTGTTCTCGACGGCAACTAGTCGATGGTTTATTTCATCGTATATCCCGGAGATAACATTGATTGCTTCCGAAATTGATTTTATTTCTGTTATTATTTCTTTATTTCCGTTGCTATACGCGAGCAGTTTGTCTTCCATCATGCCAGCAATATGCGCTTTAAACGTCCCGAGCTCCTTTTTGATGAGTTGAGCCGTCAGAGAGGCATTTATATCGCATGAATCCATTGTTTGTGGGATCGAGGATGTAGAAGATCTTATAGATATATTAGGATCGCTGATGCACAGCCCTGTTGAACTTATAGAGATGGATTTCACCGTGCATGTGTTGCATTTCCATGTCTTGTTGTTGGCTTTGCTGATGCGTTTGACTGTTGCACAGCTCAAGTGAAAGGTGAGTTTGCACTCGGTGCATTTTAGTATTTCGCCCAAATCCAAAATCTCCTTCGTGCATATGACACAGGTCGGTGAGCGAGATTTCGGGGCCATATTTAGATATCAAGTATTCTATGTAGTAGTTCGTGGTCGATAAACCCCCGCTGCGTTGTAATACAGTTCGTAGTGTAATGTAGCGTAATGTTTATGAAATTATCGTACGATAAATTTCATATACACATTCCCGTTCCTAATCTGGCGCGGTTATTTATTCGCCGGCTGCGCGCGGTGACGTATCTGCGCAGTGTATCGGCTGCCTCGGAGCAGCCGGGGTCTGCGCAGAGCGGGTGGGCGGTCCTACTGTTGCTGTCCACTGATAGGCGAGTTCTTTTTACGAAATATGACAGTTCAGATGGCCGAAAACGGATGATATAAAACTGATTTATCACTTCGTACTCACGGATCAGGAGTTTAAGCCTCGTAGAAATAGCACTCAGTTCATGCGCCAAGGTCCTTCCGTGTATTTGAGTCTTTACAGGTATCGAATAGCTCCGTTTTTTTATGTTTTAAGCAAATATCACGGGAACGTCCAAATACGCGTATAATATGTACCGGTAGGGATGTAATATATGTAATATATATGTCATCAACCTATAAAGTTGGCCGCAGGACCCCAGTAGCTACTGCGGGCAAAGGACGCGTCGGGCTATAATCGCCTAAACAAGGCAGAGGTCGCCTAAACAAGCAAGAGAACTCGAGTAGTGACCAACTGGAGCTGTCAACTACAACGATAAAACCCGTCACCTCAGATAGTTTTAACGATATTTGATTGTTCTGTCTTCCGTGAGGTGAGCTTAGAAGACTTGGAACGAAAACAGTACACGGTCTAATCGAAGTCTATCGCGGATTATAAATAGGATAGAAACTAATTAACCGCGTGAAATTTGTAGCACCCGACGTTTCGGTGACGTTGCAGTCGCCGTTGTCGACAAAATATAACACCATTTTTGAGGCCTGTAAAGGATGTAATACCACTGCAAACCCCGTGTGTGTATAAAGTCGAAAGCAGCTGCGGTTTAGCCTACGTTGGATAAACGAAACGCCTATAGCCACGCGACTGACAGAACACATCAAAGCTGTTTAAAACGTTCAGCGAGAAAAATCGGCGATCTGCGAACATATATTGGATAGACAATTCTACTTTCCTCGCATGATCCGGGAAGCCATTGAAATAAGACGAACTTCAATAGAGACGACGGTTACAAACTCTTTCCTACGTGGAACCCTCTTCTTAAAATGTTCCCACCGCCGAACGCCGAACGCGAGGACGTAAGACAGGGAGTGTCGTGTGCAAACAAACGTCAAACGTAAGGTGAAATTCCATAATATTATGATATAATTGTAAAAAAACGGTTTCATCACCCGTGATTTCATCTGAATATTAATTTTATAAATAGAGTCGATGAGTGCCTTTTCTTGACCGGCGGACGATCCCGGTTGGGTCCCGTTGCAATTGGCTTAGGCAGCGCGGGGTTGGTTTCTCGGTTAGCCTCGGGCGGCGGTTCGACGTTAAGGCCGCCCGCGCACCAAAAGACCTAAAAGACCACGCACTAAAAGACGCGCACTAAAAGACTACTACCAAAAAAAAAAAGGACCCTAGGTAAGCCCGCTGGGTAGCACTTTCCAACCCCGCGGTAAGTCGTTGGACTCTTACGGGCTATTGGCGTAGCTTTATGTGGTTTGTATTGTCCGCAAAGCGCAAAGTGTCCACTCCATGGGAGACAGAATAACTCGATATCGTTTTAACTCCCTGGGGTGGCAGGTTCGCCCGTAGTAATTAACAACACTCGACGACCAAAGTCCACACTTGGTCAATGACATTGCCATTTTGGTTGTTGTCCACTAACATGCAGTCATCAATGAAGCGGTTGTACCATTCCTTTATCCGAGACTATTACCGTCTCCGAAAGCCGGTTGGATCTGGTAAATGGCTTCTACACGGGTATTTCTAAGCTTCTGGTAAAATTTGAAACAACTTCTAGTTCTCACTCCTCACTCATCGGCCAGTGAAGGATGCTATCAGAAGGCATGGAAAAGAACAAGCATGCGCATGTCACACTTACTTATCTCCATGCACCGAAGCACGTTTCCCGTTTTTCATTTGTTTACGGTAAAACAAAAAAGGTTGGATATTTTTTGAACAGACTAGGTACGTATACACCATGGTACGTATACACTTAAGTCGAGAGGCAATCAAAGTTCGACATTATTGAGAGTGAAGTCGCTGGCAAAAGCTAGATAAGGAAGTGCGATACTGAGAGCCATAAAAGGTGACATAAAACGTGACATGTAACGGCGATCTTTGCCGATAGCAATAAAATCTAAAACAATATGCGCCCACATCTACGTACCTAATAAAGTATTGACAGACAGGGTCAGCAGACGGATTAGCGGATGAGAGAATTACTGCATTTTCGATCGGACTGTTTGTCGTGTAAAGGGCAATGGCGATGATCAGAGAAGAACTCACGTTTTAGGAGCAAAAATAATTAATTTGACGATAGTCTTGCCTTAATATAAGATTTCCGTTGACTCAAGTCAATGGCAAGTGGAAGGTGATAAGAGACTTCTCGACTTAAGGCGACATGATACCTGGGAACGACCATATCTGAAGAATTTTAGCTTTATGAGTTTTTTGAAAAATATAAGCATTAATTTTAAAATGTTTCTAAGTGAATCCCTCGATAAGAAACCAATTTAAAATTTAGACTCAAAAAAGTTGCTCATTGCCTTGGACATTAAGACTTTAAACTGACTTCGAAAACTTGCAGGCGCGATTACTCCTACAATGTAAGCGGTGACTGTGTTTTATTATAATTTCATCACATTGACTGGTTAATTCTCTAGGGCAGCACTTAGCTATGTACATTTTTTATTTAGGCCCTAAATAAATTACAATTAGTTTAAACGTGAGAGCGCTCTGAGAGTTACGCTAAATATGCTTTGCCATTAACACTCTTATACCACCATTGCGTAAAGATAGTTATTCTGAGCGATAGAACGTTAAGTATGCGCCTGGTCCCCGGCGCGAGCGGGTGTGGAATCTGCGCTTGACGGTTTGTCAACGCTGGATTTTTATTGGTCAAACCCTACAAAATTGACCTCGTCTATTTTTTCGCGTGTCCGCCCATTTCGGATATTTTTCTGAGGTCTCATGTTGCCTTAAGGCACAACGAGATCATGCTTTTACCATGACAGCATGTTAATACATGCGTAGGGTTTTAGTTAGTTACAAGAATTATGTTAAAGCTACGTTATACTGTTATTTTCGTATTATCCGTACGGAGAATGGGGAAACATATAATTGAGTAATGAAGTTTCAACGAAATTCCTTGTAATTCAACAAAACTACCACTGGAAAATCATTATAAATAAGACAAAAAATGAATTAACCGCGTGAAATTTGTAGCACCCGGCGTTTCGGCGACGTTGCAGCCGCTAGGGTAAACTAAAATAATTATCTTATTTATAATGTCAAACAACCGCGATAGTCGTCGATAGAAAATCATTATTCTGTATACAACCGTAGTAACAAAACGATAATGTAGGAAGAAATCCAGTATTTTTCTCAGTGTAGCAAGTTTTGAATTGTCAAATGGGAGATGGTCGCGTAACGCGCAAAGTGATTCAACAAAATCTTTAAGCACAAACACGATTGTGTTTGTGCTACCACCTGGCACGTCGCCAGAAATGAATAATACAGCGAGATGCGTATCTGAACAAGATTGTATGCCCTTAACTCGATTCCGGCTATGGCTCACTCGGTGCGCCTGAAGGTGCACAAAGAAGAGCGAGCAGCCAGGAACACCCCACCGCAATATATTAAGAGGGGAGCATGTTTTAGACGGCCAAATAACACGTTTTTGATTCTAAGTTTCACAAAGACAGGACTGCGGCACCCAGGGTTGGCTTCCAATGAGAGAACTCCTCGGCGGTCAACAGCACAGACACGAAGTTTTGTATACGCATTCAATTATGATAGCCCGTTCTAAGTTTCACCATGACATGGCTACTGTACTTATTTAAAATAAATTAATTAATTCCTTGTTGATTTTGAAGAAAAACATGTCTCTGTATATATAATAATAATTAGTTTAAAAAAACACTAAAAACACGCTTTTGGGCTATGATACGATATTCACATACACACGGCTATGATACGATATTCCATCATGGAATGCCAGTGCCTATATTCCGGCTTCATCATCAGACCTTGAAACCTAATCGTGGTCAAAGTTCATTCCAAGACTTTTCTAACAAGTCCAAACACAGCTATGATACGATGTTCGATCATGAAGTTCCAGTTCATATCTTCCGACTCCATCGTCAGATCAGTTCGACAGTACCATATTATTGTATTGTCATCAGAACTACACACAGCTGCCAATTTTCATGACTATACGATCCTTGGAAGATGGTTAAATTAGTTACCTTAGATTCCATTACATAGTTAGTTACATACAGGTCGACCTAATAAAAGCGTGTTAAAAATGGAATCGTTTTTTTTTGTCATCTTTGGCAAGGTGGTAGGTTTAATTATACTGTGGTGAGCACAGTCAAGAGCCTATTCAGCAACCTTTTCTGATCTCTGTCAATACAAGCAACAGTGTAACTTCTCGTGCAACTAATCATTTGAAGAAAGCAGATCCCCGATATCCTGTAAATTGATTTTTAATTCCCTTTTATTCTGTCGGTCTCGCGATTAGAGTAATAAATTTTCTCTAAACGTTTATTTTCTTATCTAAATTCGGCGTATTTTCATACCTCTTATCTTGTTTACGGCACTTCATGTCCGCCGTCTTTTATTAAACGAACGCTGTGACTTTCAGGAAATATAATTACTTTGCAACCTTGAATTACCTGAATATAGGTCTCTTCCTATGGAAAGTGCTGTTCTACAAAGGACATTTGCTACCAAAAAACATGTTTTTTTTTCCTAAAGTTGAAATCTATTCACGAATATTTTACTTCTGTAAGTGTAAAAAAAATACTATAGTAAAACGCGTATAAAGAAAACTTTAAACGCGTTTTTCTTATAACCATATTTTTCTGTTCTGCGCCGGAGATAAGAAAAAAAACTACTTGACGGATCGAGTTGTTCCGAGAAAAAAAATTGAAAGAATATTAATTTCTCTTCTATGTGAAGTAAAAAAAAATGGAAAAACATGTTTTTTTAAAATTATTATTTAAACACAAAATTTTGGAGCCCCCTTTGCACCAGCAGTAGGAGAAGTTTCTTTCTTTAGCGAACTTTTTAGCGGCCATAAAGACATGTTTTGTAAGTCGTGTCTAGTTCTCCGATACGTAGATGGGTTTTGGTTGTTCTGGAATTGCTATGTGGCCGTGTTTAGATTCTCACCATTACTTGTTTCTCCATTCTCACCGTGAATTTAGCGATGACTGTTGGTTGTCGTTGAATGTTGGTTGACCTGTCGACAACCACTCATAAAATGACCAATTGGCCACCTGATCCTGAATTCACAGCCGGACAAAAGATGCCAATGGTCCGCGATAGATTCAAACTGAATCACCGCTGAAGCAGAGGTCGCGAACGCGATTTCGAATTCGTAGCCAGTATGGAGGTTAGAGGTATCCTGATGGCAAACGTCTATATCTGGGTTAAAGAGCTCTTGAAATACCGGTAAACCTCCGCCCTTCACTTAACTCTTATCCATCCTTCCATCCTCCAAAATAAAATTACTCGATTAGAACTGAGTTTAGGCGCAGCAACAGAGAAAAAGTAGTTCGATTTTAAATTGGCGGGTGTCATTTCGAATTAGTATATATTTTTTAACGGATGACCTAATACTTTTTTTATATTAACATTAAAAAATCACATTTGACGAAAGGAAGCACTCAGTCCTTGGCACTGGATTGAGAAGTTTCAACTTAAGGGCATTTTTATGATATTTGCAAGTCATATTTACAATTCAGAAAAAAAATATTTAATCATATTGTAACATGTAATAAAACATCTAAAAAGTTTTTTTAGGAGGATTAAGTGGATATTCTGGTCTAGTAATTTGAAATAATAGTTTTTTTTCCTTTGCATATAAGTTTAAACCTTTAGGAATATGTCCTCTAAAGGATTTTTCAAAATTCGAATTATTTTGGGAGTTCCAGTGACTTTTGTGACGTGGCAAATAAACCGATCGTGCTGGAACGAATCGATCAATAGAATAGACCCTCGTACTATAATGTAATCCCCGACTTCATTATTATGAAGCTAGATCAACTCGCTTAGCTGTAAGAACTTCAGAAGATGTTAATTTTAAGTAAAACCAAATGGGAGAATTAAGTACCATTATCTGAGTTACGCTCCCGAAACTTTATCTCAAACTTAAACGCTTTTTCCTCGAAACTACTTTTTTCGACCTAGTTGACACGATATCTCAAGTTGTAGTTAAACGATTTATTTGGTGATAAAATTTGGTGTAAATTATCTTTGCTTACCCCTCTATACTTGGGAGTATGGACTAAAAAAAAGCCAATTCCCAAGATTTGACATCCCTTTCTTTTGCATTATCACCAAGGCATTTTATTATTTTAACTTTAAAATATTGATCAAAAGTTAAATTATGCGCCCTGGCATGCAAAGATATTGGGAGCTGGCTTTCATTTCCTACACTGGCCCTATGATTATTTAGTCTAATATTAAGTGGTGTTGTTGTTTCACCGATATAAAAGGCATCGCAAGTCCTGCACAGAAGTTGATATACTATATTTTTTGAAATACAACTGCAATGAAAGGGAACCCTGTAATTATTAGTAGTATTAGGACTGGTAAAAAAAGGACTTAGATCTAACAGAGGACAAGTTTTACAACGTGGACGACCACAAGGTTGAAGGCCAAAATTATTATTACCAAAAGAGAAATTTTGATTATTTTTGGTGTTGTTTAATATTGATCTAATATTAGGTGGTCTGCGGAAAGATAAAATTGGCGGTGAATCTAAGAGATCCTTAGTGGATGCATCATTAGAAATGATGGGGAATAAATCAGATAATATATCTCGCAGTTTCTCAGCGACAGGAAAATAAGTGGTGCTAAGAAATATTTTATTATTATTTTTATTTGAAGAAATTTTAGGTTTTGGTATATATTTAACTTCAGAATTTAGAATATGCTTATCTAATAGAGAAGCAGGGTATTTTCTTTCAAGAAGAGATTGCTTTAAATTATTGAGATATTTATCTAAATTTTCTTTGTTGTTAACTAAACGGTGTCCGCGAATGGACATTGAATAGGGAATGGATCTCTTGGTGTGAAATGAATGACAGCTATCAAAGTGTAAATACTGTTCTTTATTTGTAGGTTTTATATGAATCGCGGTTTTAATTTTACCTTCGGAAATTGTTAAATCAACATCTAAGAAAGTAATTTGTGATTTAGAAATGGTATGAGTAAAATTCAAAGGGCCAAAATTATTTAGGTCGTCAAGAAAGGTTGTTAGTGTAGTTTGTCTGTGTGGCCAAATAATTATTATGTCGTCAATAAATCTATACCATAATATGGGTTTTAAATTTTGTGTTTGAAGAAAATTTTGTTCGAATAATCCCATGAAAAGGTTGGCATACGAAGGTGCCATTCGAGTGCCCATAGCAGTTCCTTTAATTTGAAGATAAAATTCATCTTCAAAGGAAAAAGCATTACAAGTTAAGACAAACTCGGCTAATTTACAAAGAAAATCTGTAGAAGGTATTTGAGGATGAGGTCTCTCATCGAGAAAATAAGAAATGGCTTCCAATCCTAAATTATGAGGAATATTGGTATACAGCGATATTGCGTCAATAGTAACAAATAATAGGTCGTCTGACTTTGTAATTACAGTATTCTTTAAAATATCAATAAAATGATAGCTGTCTTTGATATGAGAATTTAGATTTTTCACAAAAGGTTGTAAAAAATAATCTACAAAAGCCGAAATTCTTTCTGTCGGAGAGTTAAAGCTTGCGACTATCGGTCGTCCAGGATTATTGGGCTTGTGAATTTTTGGTAATAAGTAAAAATTTGGAGTTCGGATAGGATCAGGAATTAAAGTTTTAACATCTTCGTCTGATAATTTTTCATTTCATTTATTTCGTTCAATATATTTTTTTATTTTCACTGCAAAATTTTTGTTTGGATCTCTGGATAGTTTTTTATAGAAAGTTTCATCTCTAAGTTGTCTCAAGTTCCTTGAATTTCAACGAATTGTTCGATTTCAGAAATGTCATTTATCTTGACGACGGCTTGGCCGAAATATTGAACCAACATTTTTCATTAATCATTAGTTTTTAGATATACTAATCGCCTATTCCTTTCCAGCATAGATTCTCGACTTTCACTTGTGTCACCACTGTATGAGACAGGAAGAAGTCCGGTTGACCAGACTTCTAATACCACAGCAGGGATTATTGACCAACACTGAAAGAATAGGGAAGAAAAAAAGGCGTGGAGTCGCTCCTGGTCTCCACAGGCCAGATAAGTCTCCTTTCATTTATTTTATACGTTAATTTATTTAGTATTAATACATAATTTCAATTTGAATATATATATATATATATATATATATATATATATATATATATATATATATATATATATATATATATATATATATATATATATATATATATATATATATATATATATATATATATATATATATATATATATATATATATATATATATATATATATATATATATATATATATATATATATACATATATATATATACATATATATATATATATATATATATATATATATATATATATATATATATATATATATATATATATATATATATATATATATATATATATATATATATATATATATATATATATATATATATATATATATATATATATATATATATATATATATATATATATATATATATATATATATATATATATATATATATATATATATATATATATATATTGCGCTCGTGGGCTAGTGCGCCGTTCTAAGATAAATAATCATGCAACTTGAGAACTACCTAACTAAAGAAAAGAACCGAGAAAGTCAAACTCTGCTGCTACTATACCAAGGTGAAAACGTAATAACCATGTCGTTTGCTCAGGCGCATTGGTCGGCAACATTCCTCGATGCTATTCTGTGTAATTGACTTTTATAAAAATATTTTTTTATGGAAGAAGTAAAATGTTGTTTTTTAATTGAAATTTCTTTAAAAGGTGGTAAATTCTTAAATATGGTAATCGCCTCCAGCCGTTTCCATAAAACCGACGGATACTAAGGAAACCCTTTTTAGAATATGTTAATTTAAACTTAGGGATACTGGCGAGATGAATGGTTTTAGTGTTGGTTCCTGGACTAGTTCATCAATAGGGTAAAGCGGTTGCTCAGACCGGATTTTTAGCACATAGGTTAAGCGATGAAGTGGCCGTCGCCGATGTTTACCATAGATGCCATGGAGAAAATACATATACGCGATGACGAGAACAAATATTTAAGCAGAACCTAGCACAAGCATTTTGAATTCTCTGTAGCGGCCGCTTAGTCTTGCTTAAGCCCCCCAGACAGCGGCGAACGAAGATACACGTCTACGTTTGACACGAAAGCTACGTGGCTCTATGTAGTTATGCGGCCACACACTGCTAGCTGAACTATGTAACGCAAATGTCAACGTGCAAGGAGCCCGGGTAGGGCTCTGTGCCTGAGGGCCAGTTTCCCTGGGAATCATACTTCGGGCGCTCCTGGGCGGTTGGCGCACCGTGCGGCATTAAAAATTTGACTGCATTCCCACAGATAGTCAATGGGGGTCTGGAAACGGCTTTGTTTCCTATAGAGCGGGGGTAGTTATTAACCTTACGGCAACTGCTCTTGAAACGACCAATCGGCTACCCGATAACAGGTGAACAGCCGGGTAAAGGATGCCGTGGTCCGCGATAAGGGAGCTACGTAAGGGAGAGGACCGCGAAAGCGACGTCAAACCTATAACCAGTCGGGAGGCCGGAGAAAATTGGCCATAACAGGTAGCGAGGGCGCTTGGTCTGCCCGCGGGGTTAACTACCCGGTGCCGGGCGGTAAAAGTTGGTCTCTCGCGGGCTAGATAGATGGATTGTCATTGTCTAAGTCTTCTACACTCATCCCACGGCTGAAAGAACGATCACATATCGTTATACCAGCCTGGGGTGACGGGTTCGCCTGTTGTAGTCGAAGCCGCCCGACTGTTCTAACTCGGTATTCTGTGGTAGTGTTATGGATTCCTGGCGTTAACTCTAATCAAGGCCTTTTGGAATTTTATCAGAGGATCTAGATTTGTCTTGGCCATACCACCCCAGCCTAGTTGTCCGTATATTAGCAGAGATTGTCTCGGCAACTCAAATGTTACGAACGCCTCAATCTAACTCGGTAATCCAAATGTTGCGAACGCCTGCCGGAACTATGTCACTTTGTAATAACGTTGTGTGTGTAGTACGGTGAGGTAAGAACGAATCGGGGTCCGACGGAAAAGTATGGTATCGACGACGGCTGTGACGCGATGACGCGCGGCCCAGCCGAAGGCAGGCAGAGGCGGTCACTTTCCAATTGACCCACATGACCTCATAAAAATAGTACACTGTATGGAAAATAAATAAATCGATAGGGCGTCTTAACAGCGTGGGGCCTATAATATCAGCGCATACATATTGAATGCCGGCAAATTACTATGTTTCGAACGAAAATCAAATATAAAAAGGCTATTGACAACTTTCTATGCCTGAAAATTGAGAAATCGTAAATATTATGCTGCCTAGACGACAAAAATACACTATATGGGTATATCAATTATCTATATTAATGATACTTACTGACTTTTCTAACACGCTTTTATTAGGTCGACCTGTATGTAACTATGTAATGGAATATAAGGTAACTAATTTAACCATCTTCCAAGGATCGTAGCGTCATGAAAATTGGCAGCTGTATGTAGTTCTGATGACAATACAATAATATGGTACTGTCGAAATGATCTGATGATGGAGTCGGAAGATATGAACTGGAACTTCATGATGGAACATTGTATCATAGCTGTGTTTGGACTTGTTAGAAAAGTCTTGGAATGAACTGTGACCACGATTAGGTTTCAAGGTCTGATGATGTGGTTTTTACGTGCATTTATAAAAGCGTGTTTTTAGGGTTTTTTTAAAAAACTATTTATTTATTCTTTCTGTGTGTACTATTACGATACTGAGCACGATTCAAGGATACTGAGATGAACCGTGGCATCGTGATTTTTTAATGAAAAAGTGTCAACGATATCCAATTTTTTGTATTTAGAGCACGTGCCAAAACAAGCCCGTTAGTGAACACCAAAACATATGCAGTTAAGTTACGAATTATTATAAAACTATTAAATCAAAAGCATTACACTAAAAAGAATCGAGCACATCGGAAACCTAGGAGTTATTTTGGATAAAAAATATTGATTTCATCACTACTTCAATGGGATTGTCGCAAAAGCAAATAAATTTCTTGGTTTTGTATTTAGAACAATGAAGACATTTCGACATCCCAGATCCCAAAAATGAGTCTATGTATCCATTGATTAGAGCGGTCCTGGAGTATGGATCAGTAATTTGGAATCCGCTTTACAGTGCTCACAGCGATAGAATTAACAAGTTTAAAAGAAATTTACTCGCATGCTGTCGAACAATAGGGTTATGTAGAGAGGCTATCACACTTCAACCTCATAAATTTACACTATAAATATATAACGTGTCTCCATAAGCTTTACACAATCGACTAAACAGCCGAGCTAATCTAGCAAATGTTCAATTTCGTGAGCCACCGCGTACGAGGAGCTCTAATACACTTTGGGTGACTTGCACCAACCGGCCTGTTAACTTCTGCTATCCGTGGCACTAAGGGATATTTGGTCGATCTAGCTGGCCAAAAGTCGTTTTCCTAAAACTCACTCCATGTAACAATATTTTTACCTAAGATAGCCTAATAGGCAGTGACCGAAAGCTCACCCTCCCCCCTCCCCCCGCGCAACTACGAACCCTGCCGATCAGTCGCAAAGTGATCGTCTCTTTTGAGTGCACGCATCTTTTGTCGGTGCTTTGGCGCAAGCGTAAATTTAACGATGATTTTTTTTTCGAACTGTAAGTTTAAAAAAAAAAACAATTATGGATTATGATGAAGCAGGTAAGTTTGCATAATATTCGTAATGTTTTATTATGGCGGTTCTCTTTTTAACAAAGTTACTACATGCATAATTAGTCATCTAACAAAACTTAAATTTGGATGAAATTAAAACAAACTCGAAAGTATTTGTTGTACTTCCGAGTATTATCCGGCAATTATTTTTATTACAATATAAAAACAAGGCTTTATAGTAATAGGTGTTCTAAAAATCTGCCGCGGAATCCCGCGGTCTTCGGGATACAGATTGGTTAAAGTCCTTAGTCAAAAATATATTTTTTTGTAGGCTGTTTTTAATGTTGTGCATATAATTGTAATGTTTATAGTATCGTTTTAATTCAATTGCAGGGCCATCAGGGGTTAAATTAATGACGCGAAGAGATTTATTTAACATAATTAAAGAACAAAATTTAACCCAATATATACGAAAAATTAAAGTTTCTGGAAAGTTATTTAATAAGCTATGAAGATTACTCAAAGGGACAGATTAAAGAAATAAAGCGAAATTGTGCACGATTTAAATACGAATTTAAAAGAAGATGGGTAATATCGCACAAAAAAGAAAAGGGATTTGTTTTAAAAAATAATAAAGAATGGTCACAAGGGACGTATCGTCTTCCGAAAATGGGAACGCGGTTTGGACGGCCACCGAAGTTATTCGAAGCATCTACATAGTACCAGAAGCAAGAGAATAAAAACGGAAGATCTGGATCAACGGAAGTGACATTGGCAGGCAAACATTTTTTTTTCAAACATACCATGATGTTCACCATGATTTTGCCCAAAACGGAGGATTCATTAGATGAAGAAGAAGTATTTTCACGTGATAAACCTTAACATTCATCATGGACTCTGGCCTTATGGTTAGTTTCCCCTGGGAATCAGCGCCTTCTGGCGCTCCTGGACGGTCTGTGCACCGTGTGGCGTAAGCCAATCGACTGTGCATTCTGACTAACAGTCGGGGGAGTCTGGAAGCAGTACTGTTTCCTATAGAGCGGGGGTGGTTGCGGACCTTACGGCGACTGCTCTTGAAACGACCATCGGATTTCCGATCCTGGGTGAACAGCCGGGCAAAGGACGCTGTGGTCCGCGATAGATTCGGTAAACACCGTTTCACCGCATCGTAAGGGAGAGGATCGCGCAAGCGACCTCGAACTGCAAGCGACCCTAGACCTGCATTTTTTTTCATTCCTCATTGCGCTGTAACAAAAGATTTAGTTTAATTGTGAAAACTTTTAATTGGCAAAGGACGCTGTGGTCCACGATAGATTCGGTAGGTATACACCGAATTCGTTTACCGCTTCATAAGGGAGAGGACAGCGCAAGCGATCTCTAACTCGTAACCAATCGAGAGACTGGAGTAATCTGGTCACAATTGGGAGTAAGGGCGTGAGTGTAAGCCCGCCGGGTAACACTCCTGGCTATCTCGCGGTTAAGGCGTTGGCCTCTTACGGGCTTGCGGCGGAGCTAGATGGTGGACTGTTTTGTCCAAATCTTCTGCACTCACTCCAGGGAGATAGAAAGACTAATCGTTAAAACTTCCTGAGGTGACGGGCTCGCCCGCTGTAGTCGACAACCCTAGTTGGACGTCCCGGTTAACGAACGCCGTTCGGAGTCCGCAAAAAACATTTTTGAGTGTTTGAACATAACCATAGACACAACTGAAATCGATATCGCTCGCCTTAGCCAATCACAGCACAGTTAAAAATGGCGGACGGGAGGTTCTCAGCTCATCAGCTGTCAAACTACCACACGCTTTTGTTCATGTCTCGCATTCGCGTCTTTCCTGATTAACCACAGACATATAGGAAAACGTTTTACGAGTGCGATAACCAAAACAGGTAAAACCGCGGCGCAGGCGAAGCGATCAAATCTAACCTCAAAAATTGATAACTAGCGTTCGACAGCTCGCTAACTGCTGGTTAGTGGCGCTAACCGCTCACCAGGGCCCGGTTAGGAAATGTAACTGTAGTTAGCTTAACAGAGCATGGTGCAAGCAGTTTGGACTATTTAACTGTGGTTAGACTCTTTAAACACGGTTATCTATCTTAACCGAGCTTGGTGCATGCCGCCCTTTGTGTTGTTGCTTGAAATAGCAATATCGTGTCGAATAGACCTCTCACCAGAATGTGTCGTGTTTTTGATACCACATGTAAAGGATTAGACATATTTAATGATTTCGTGGATTCGATTAAATATTTGATGAAATCTATTATAGTATTCTACTTCTACAACTGCAACTACTTCTATAATCTCCTACTTCGGAAGGTTTAACAAACTGACATCCAATTGATATTATATGACTTTATTATATTATACCATGTCCTTATAATTATATTACATCATATTATAAACATTAATATCATATTATTCTTATTACACTTTTGCTTTACATACACCATTTTCCCACTTTCACACATTTTCCCATATTTTTCCCACATGTTATTTCTATTATAAGTTGTTTATGTAACATTTGTAATTTTT